>CM060693.1:52088429-52688429 GCA_030686995.1 Artemisia argyi | reverse complement strand
TACAACTGTTTAATGCATTATTTGGAGTGTCCCAATCAAATATAAGAGTGTGCAAATCACCTCCCTTACATTATTGTTCACACCTATTTGTATGTGACTGCCGTAACTCGTACATGGCAAAGTCAAAGCATGTCATTTTATTTAAGTGCTAAAGTTTAGCGTCAATCTAGTACACAAGTCCATAAGTTTGAATAAGTCGTATTAATATTTTTACTATTTACTGTAAGACACTACTCTTTAGCGACAGCCGTTTCTGTCGGAAATCCGTCGCTATAAGTGGTTTCCGACGGATTTGTGACAAAAATAGCCTGTCGGATTTTCTATGGTCGGTAATTAGCATCTGCTGGAATTCTGTTGGAAACAGCGACAGTGTAATGTGTCGGAATTCTGTTGGTAATGTTTCGCTCGAAAATCAGTCGGAATAGTTTCTGTCGGAAATTCGTCGGTAAAGATTCTGTCAAAAATCAGTCGGAAATGTAGTCGGTAAAGGGTCACATTTCTGTTGGAATATCATCCAAAAGTAGGCAAATAACTGGACATAATAAAGCTGAAATTTATGTAATCCCAATAGCTTTAATGAAACCAATAAATCAAATTAAATAAATAAAACATAGAATCATTCAAATGATAGAAATGACATCATTCACATCATAAAAGTTCGAACCTATCGAAACATACAAGATGAAATTAGAGTATCTAGTCCAAATATTTATATATTATGTGACAATATCTAACTAATGAGGGGACGTGAATCACTAGATTTCCTTAATATCGAGTTTATGTAGTTCATCTTTTGTCGCCAACGGATGTAAGTACCCTTTTGACAGGTTGCATGATGTCACATTTCATCAATTGATGTGCCACATATACATCGGAGGTAAGAGATGTAAGTGCAGAGCAAGCCTCCACAACCTGAGATATAATACAACTATTTAGAACAAGAATTCAACGAGACATAAACGAATACGAAATTACAGGAAACCTAATTTACCAAATGCTGGTCTTCCCTGCTTATCATGCTTACAAGTAGGGGTGTCAATCGGTTTATTGGGTCGGGTTTGGGGCTTATCTGGTCGGGTCTATCGGGTTTGAAAAAATTAAAACTAACCTGCAACCCGACCCGATAAGCTATGAGGTCTATCGGGTTATATGCTAATCTCATCCCACAATTTGCTTCATTTATTAAAATACCGCTAAACATGAACTTAACCAACATGATGTTTGTATTTCCTTGAGCCTAATATTTAACCAATAAACAAGCACCTCAAAGTATATTATGTCGTTTTTTTGTAAGCAGTTATGTCGTTTTTGCCACATGTAGCATCAGGTTATAAAATAGGGAAAAGCAACTATGCTACTGATGGTCATTAGTTAATATGTAAATACATTAGAACAAAGCTACTGATGCACAAGGTTAATATGCAAATACATTAATAATCGGTCTTAAGCCTAAAAATAAATTGCAAGCGTCTTCTGATCTTCTCAGAGAGCTACAAAGAAAAACACGGGTTCCAAACGTACCTAGAACCGAAACCAACATATGGTAGTCAACCGTCAGCACTTTCAGTTTTTTCACAATACCGAGCTCAGGTGGCAAAACCGTTAGCTTATTATTCTCGAGGAATAGCTTTTCAAGAAGCGGCAACTTATAATATACAGTAGAAACTTGATAAATTAATACTCGATTATTTAATAAACTCTCTAAGATAATATTTTTTGCCGGTCCCGACTCGGGGATAGGGTGCTAAATTAATAATTCGCTAAAATTATAAGATAATACATTTTTGATAATTTCTTTAGACCCCATATAAAATATAAATTAATAATTCCTTATATATAGCATATTACATGAATGATTTATGAAGGTTTCTTGAAAAATGACTCAATTGTCTTTTGTTTTTTGTTGAAATCAATTTCTCCTTGAATCTCGTCTCTAATTTTCCTTAGCATGGTAAGAACTTCTGGTGTTGTTTTCTCATAGCTCAACAAGAAATTGTTTAATGTGATTGCCGCTTTAATAGCTTCGGATCTCGTCTGTCATTGTTGTTTTTTTTAACACCTTTAAGATGGGAAGCCATGTTGTGTGTATGATTTGTTTGTGTTAACCTATTTTGATCTTGTATTTATATAGAAAATATTTTTAATGTCCATAAAGTGATACATTGAACACAAGAAGCATAATAAGGTAAAAGATTGAAGATTTCTTTCAAATTAGGCCGTTCATTTGATATACATGCATTGTATATAATAATTAAGTGAAAGCTTGAAAGGTAAACTAAGTATTCTACTATAAATTAATAAAATATTAATTAATATATAAATTAATAATTATTAATTTATCGATTAATTAATAACTCTTTTAATTAATAAATTTTGGTGGTCCCAAGTGTATTATATTATAGAGTTTTACTGTATGTGCACATAATAAATTTTAATATTTCCGTCAGAAATCCGTCAGAAATAAATAATATTTATGACGGATTTATGACGGAAATATTAAAAAATTAAAAATCATTAGAAACTAAAACATTTCCAACAGATTAGCGACAAACAAAAATAGATGTTGGAATGGTGTCGGAAATTCAACAGTAGCTTATGCGAATTACTGACGGATTTTCGACAGCAGTCCATTCTCTTGGAATTCAGTCGGAAATTACTTGGAAACAGTGGCGCAGCTTTTAAGGGGCCGGGGGGGGGGGGGGGGGGGGCGACCCCCCGAAATTTTTTTTGCGATGTATGGGGTATATAGTTTTCGTGTAGAAAAATTTCGGTATATTCGGTTTCGACCCCCCGAAAATTTCGGTATACCTGAAATATAGCCTTAGGAAAAAAAAATTTAGATCCCGACCCCCCACTTAAAAATTCCAAGCTTCGCCACTGCTTGGAAAAGCATATTTGTCGCTATTTCGTCGGAAGCTGGTCGGTAAATTAGCGATGGAAAAGTATCCGTCGGAAAATCTATCGCTGAAAGTCCAGTTTCTAGTAGTGAGAGAATTTTGCATTTTGATGTGAATGCCTGTTGTCTCGTTCATACACAATAATACCAAGTCTGTATGGAACTCGGATAATATCAAAACTATTTTGATGACGATGAATAATAATAAACAAGAGAAGCACGGAAATCAAATTAACATAAGAAAATAACGATTTCCAATGGACCATCTGCTATACGTATACTTGAAAATCAATCATAATAAAAACAAAGATTACAACAAAAACAATATAAGAGTATATAAAGAATAAACATACACTTGATTCGTGTTTAGTAATTTTTTATTTTTCATTTTCCCTTGAACGGCAATATGATTTGAAAAGAAAAAGAAAAAGAGAAGTTACATCAATCGAAGAAACAAGTTTACAAGATTGGCTAAACCACTCGATTCAATTTAAGATGATTTTCTACCTCCACTATTGTAAAAATGGTAACAAACACAAACACAACAATATAATTGCTTCACCTAACCAACACCTATTGGTGAATTTTATTAAGTCTAAATCAAGATCCTCCTAAAACGAGTTAGATAACAATACAAAAGACAAGAGTTACCCCCTTTAGAAGGATCTTACTCACCTCACTACAATCACTCAATCACACACAAACACCGGATCAAAATAGATTGATTTATACAAGAACTTACAGACTAGATTCAAGATTGATTTATTCAAGAACTTACAGACTAGATTCAAGATTGGTTTATTCAAGAACTTACAGACTAGATTTAAGATATCAGAGATGATATCTTGATGAATACAAAGCAAGACTAAAAGATATTTAAGAAAGAATAAAAAATGCACAGCTAAACTTGTGAAACCCTAGATGTGGATAGTTGCTTATATAGCCACTATTTACATCTAGGTCCTTGTTGTAACATCCGGAATTCATTTTTAAGTATTTTAATGTTATAGTGCCACTAAAGAAGTTTGACTATGAATTTTATATGTTGAAGGCTTACGTGATTGGTTAGTCAAACATGATAGTCAAATATATTATGTAAATGATTTTAGAAACTACCATATATCACAAACATAAAAGAATAACACTTGAGAGACCAAAGGTGTCAATTGGTGAAATAATTTAAGTATGAAGAAAGTTTATACTTAAAATCCCATATTTTTCTACACACTTCTCCACTTCTCTAGTGTGTTTGTATGTGTCATACCATAGAGAGAAAAAAGATGGAAGAACAAGTTTGATGATCTTTTGATGAAAAGGTTTTGTGTCCTAATCCAAGTAACAAGTACATACCAATTATCCTTTACAAGTAAGTAATTATAATATTAGAGTTAAACTGACGAATATTGAATTAGGGTTCATGTGGAGTAATTAGGGATTTCATCATATGATCAAGATATGGTCATATGATGATTAAGGATAGAAATTGGGTGAGTTATGGGTTATATAAAACCTTATTATTGTTATGGCTTTAATGTGTTATAAGTGTTGATGTTTTGGGTAGGATGCAAGTGATGATGATGATGATGGTGCCTTTGGTAATTAGCTTGGATGTGAGGTAAGTAATTTGACTATAACAAGATGTTATATTGAGTTTATCATACTTGTGTTATGTGTTAGGTGTTGTGATTATGTTAAGGATATGAAAGGCTTAAGTTTTAGGATGTTTGGATTAAGATTAAAATAGGCTAGTTGGTTAAACTAGATAGACTGAGGTTTGCTTAGTTATGATGTTAACAAATGATATGTGAAGCTTATGTGGAAGTGGAAGAAGACAAGTAATGGTATGATTGTAGTTTCTTGGACTAGTAAGTGTTATTCATGATGCAAATGTGTGAAATGATATATGATAACTTCTTATGTCTTTTACTTACTAAGAGAAAGCTTACAGTTTACTTGTCTAACCGTTTTGTAGGCTCATAAGCGGAGGAAGTAAGATCTTGACTAAAGACCTAGAATTTGGAAGTATGGAATTGGAAGTATTTGGTAAATGCATAGGAGCTTAGTAGTAGATGTCGAGCTCAATCATGGTTGAACCCCGAGTCGTTGTAAATGTGTTTATAAACATTGTTTTCAAGTGTCCAAGTCCAGGTCTTGGTGTTGAAGTAATGGTTTTGTAAGTTGTGTAAGAATAGTGTATGTAAACGGGTCAAAACGGTTGTTTGGCACAACACCCGTCACTTTGTAAAGTATGTTTCTGCGGGTCTTGGAGACCACGTTTATACATTTATGTGTTTTATGTTGTGTTAATAAATTCTGGAAATTTTGATGTTATGTTATATTATAGAAGTCGTTTTTCCCAAAAATGCGTCAAAAGTGCACGAAATGGGTGTGCAGAAAAATTGGTGTTTGTGATAAGATCCATTTTAACCCATTTTGAGTCAAATGGGTAAAGAATTTGGGGAAACAATGTATGTGGTATATTTTTAGTTAAATGTGGATTGCATGTGTCTAAATATAAGTCTAAAGTGTTGATTTTATGTTTAAAGGTGTTATGGATCATTTTGAGAAAGTAGTGCACAAGAGGGGTCCTTTAGTGCACAAGAAGGGTATTGCAGTTTTTGTCCTTTAATGCACAAGGGGTCCTTTAGGACACAACTCGGTGCTAACAAAAGTGTTCAAATTATAAATTATGCTCAAGTATTAATTATTGCTATTCTGAATGTATGTGTATGTGTTTGCATTACAAAACTTTATATACTGTATAGAATAAACATAATTGTGCCCGACCTTACTAGCATTTTTTAGCTTATACGTAAGTACTTAGGTCAACTGCCTAAGGATGATGAATGTGAAGAGTTGCATCTACATCTAATCAAGTTATGTATCTAATTTATGTACTTGTGATGTTAGGCATTGTTCCATTTAGTTAGCATATTCTAACGCATAGAGGCATACAAAACCAACATCTTAAGATGATGAATATGTGATCTTAATTGGGAAAGATGTTTAGGCTGAGGGATTATAAGGTATAAACTATAAATTACATGGGTTTTTTTTATGCGTTCACATATTAGGAATTGGTGGTTGAAGTATGGGTTACATTTGATATTATAAGACATCTGTTTCAACATAACATTCAAGTTTTTTCATATTATTTTAATGTGTGTTATGATAAGCAGACGACGTCATCATGGCCGGTTACTTCAACTTTGATCTGAATGACACCGCATTGGTCAAGAACTACTTAATCACATAGATCAGACAACCATTTTTTAACATAGTTTGATAATTCAGCGAAATGTATATGGTGATAATCCAAGAGCTCTCACCCTCAGTATGATTTCGATGAATAACCCGGGGTACTTTTATTTTTTGAGTCATCAAGGTGGAACCCCACACAGAAAAGATAGGTGCGCTGGTAATGGGTTCTGGAGTTAGCTTGGAACACATAGTAATGTTCCTGTCAACTTGGGTATTAGGATTGGCAAGGATATACCATTTGCGAGGGTAAGGTTGTTCCGCTACTTTTTCTCACGTCTTCTCTCATGTGTTAGCCTCATTGTTGAGAATAAAGGTATGATAAGGGTTTGAACCTTACTGCCTCACATACCATGACTATGATAACTAATAAGCTCCTCTTCCACCGTTCAAGAAATGGGTCGATACGCCCAAGTATGAGACGACTTTTGTCGTTTATAATCTTTAAGATAGCGTTTTGGAATTGAGCATATCCAACTTCTAAACCCTCTACACCACTCATAGTGAGATAGCTTTCGTGAAAACCTAGAAATGTTGAATTTAGGAGACATCAACGTGGTCGACTGCGATCGGTAACCGTAGAGTCCCCGAACTCATACAAAAATCCATTGTCTACCCCTAACGGAAGACGTTGGATTTTAGAATTATGCCTATTAAACGTTTTTGAGCTAGTCTGTGGCTCCCAGTACTAAAATAATACAATATAGCGGCATTTAGCATTAGTATAAAAATAGTTGAATGTGATTTAACCAATGAAGAAATTTTATAATTTCTAAGTTAAAACCTTTAATAGGGAGCAAGGAGGGCCGCCTGATTTCATTTTATCTCAATCATGAAGATATGTAGGTATTTTCTCTTATCTTTTTTACAATTCAATGCCGCTTCCACATATTGCATGTAATCCTTTTTAGTAACAATATTAACTTTTCCTGGTGTAGATAAGAGGCTGTTTGATAAATCAAAATGATTTAGCACTGAATGACTCTAATCACTGAATGATTTTAAAGCTCTGAATGCCTTTGATTCTGAATGAGAATACAGTGTTTGATGAAATTTTAATATGGATAAACTGAATGACCAAAATGATTGTTTAAACCTTTTTTTTAATACCTAATTCTTTTCAAATATTAATTACTAAATAAATTACATCAATTGATATCATAGTTTTGAAAAAATTTATTATGATTATTATATTTTGTATAGTTCGAAGTTTAATTTTGTTTAATGTTACAATCATGTAAAAGGTATGCTTAACTTATTAAAAAAAAAATGTATCCTATTAAAAGTTAAAAATTAATATACATAGCTTGGAATCAAACATGCGGCAATGACAAAAAAAAAATGTGATAGGAGGAAAAAATATATTTGGAATCTAATAGGTTACTTTAAAAAAAATATAAGTCATAATTATTATGAAAAAAAGCCAATGTACATGGCATTATTGTTACCGCTGAATCATGAAGGAGATATTTGATGCTGCTTCATTCAAAGCCACGTGGAGTGACTCAGAGACAAATAATAACATGTCAAACAACATTTTAACTCTGACCGAATCATTGATTTCTCTGAGTGGTTCCATTAAGGGGCTATCAAACACCCCCTTAGTGTTTTACATGTACATAGTGTTTCGTCAAACATATAAGTGTCTCTTTTAGGGTAGAAATTTGCGAGATAAGTTTGTAAGTGACGTCCAATTATTAACTAATAGGATTTAAAGCATTTGAGAGATAAGTTTGTATGTTGTACTAGTTATAATGTCCGTGCACGCGCGGATTTTTTAAAATTTTTTGAATCATATATTTTTATTTATTAAAAAACAAATAATTTAATCTTTGTTTTGTTTGATTTATGATGTTTAATTATAGTTTTTTATTATTAAAGATAATTATTTAAAAATTTTAATCCTATTATTAATTGCATCTTATCTATATTTTTTGTATTTATCTTCTATTTGTGTTAATTGCATCTTATCTATATTTTTTATATTTATCTTCTGCTTGTGTTATAGATAAATATAAAATGTTACATAATAAGAAAATAATCTTTTTTTTTAAACAATTATTAGGTATGAATTGATTTTTTTGAAATATAAAATTCTCAATAGGGGTTTTGTTTTATTATATAAAAAAGATTAGTTTATAAAAGTTTGTTGTGACATGACGTCACAACTCGAAGCATGATATTAATGTGATATAAACAATTACTGTACTATCCAACTTTTGTGTCGATCAGATTTACAAAAAAGAGTGCTAAGGAGTTTGACAAAGACAAACATGGTCACTATTGGTGTATTGTAACGATTCACGAAGTGGCCCCTGCGGCAAGGTAGGCTAGCTTAGTTTTGCAACTAAGTCATCCTACCTTGGACCCTTTCCCTGAACAAGGCAAACAACTCAAGAAAATGCAATGCAAGTTTCTACTAGAGTAAATGGATATTGAACATGCTCACTTTTAGTATGAAGAATAATGCTACAAAAATTCAAATGGCTACACAAATTTTATATATGTTTCAACCTCCTAAATAAATTCACTAGATCATTCTAATCTAATGGTTATATTTACAAGTCTAGTAAACTCTTGATTAATCTTGATTTGTGTGGAATTTGTAAATTTCGACTTGACCCTCTACTTATTAAATATCTGAAAATTGGCCGCCACTATATTGTGGTGCCTCATAAAACAACGGTGTTTTTTTTTTTTTAATTGTAAATTCTCCTAATATGAGAGTTTATAAATGTTAGTAACTAGTTGGAAAATCACGCGTTGCCGGGGTGTTTTGCGAATAGGGAAAGTGTAATAACGGCCGGTAGCTACTTAACGTCAATTTAGTGACTAAGGACCGACTTTGCAATTGACGTATAACATGAATGACCAATCATGTAAATTATGAGAGGACTAAATATGCAACGAACTTCTGAGATGAAGGACCAATTTCGTATGGATTTTTAAAGAAAATGTTAAAGATAACGATCGTTAGCTAACAGCCGTTAAATATCTAACGGCCGTTAGTTATTAACTAACGATCGTTAGCCCCGCCCCGCCCCGCCCCGCCCAAACCCGACCCGGCCTAAATGGTTTCTACAGTGGTGGTTTCTACATTGGGGGCATGTGAGGTTAGGCAAAATAGCCCAATAAATGAATATATGATATAATGAGTACACTTGTATATAACTATTTTATAAAGCACAAATCATTTTTGTGGCAGTAAATGACTAATACAATTAAATGTAAAAATTCAGCAATACAACTAACAAAGTAAAATGTACATCTAAAGTAAACACTAAGACATTGCAAACATCTATTATCTATACATATTATACAACTTTTTAATGCACTAAGACATTACAGACTTGAAAATTGAAACATACAAACAAAGAAACATATTGTACAACTTCTTAATGTACTAAGACATTAAATCAACACATAATTCATATTCATAATAAAACACCTCATTACTTAAAAGTACAATGATATATTCACATTATGGCCAATTAAAACCCATCTGAAAACGAACCGGAGAGGACCCGTTGGAACCGATACAAACAAGTGAACCAGACCTCATCCGGATCTTTTTCTCCGATTAATTGTCACAGGGTAGCCGCCGTCGCAACACGGGTCCCCTGCCAGTAATATATTAAATATAAACAAAAAAAAGATAGTAAGTGACCAAGTGACAAAGAGTTTGAAAGTATCATACTTAAATGTGTGAAATTTCAAGTTCAAATCGTACTTTTTGTAAATAACTTTGAAATGACTACGCGTATGAAGAAGGTATTTGGTTTTTGTCTGTGTGACTATGAGCTCCGTGAATTAGCAAATCAAAATTAGCCTACTCACCGTAATCAATAAAAAAATATTAGACTACTCGTGACAAAATCAATCCCCTGTAACAAATGTAAAGTTACTTGATTTTAGAAGGGGTTTGGATATATGTTTTTAAAATTAATCCCCTGTAACAAATGTAAAGCATGAAAAAAATATATACTATCCTTTTTATTTGGCAAAACTAGCTATAAGCTGTAAACTGCAAAACTGTTAAATGAGCTACAAGATGTATCTTTTTTTCAATAAAAGTTTTTGGTAAATTAGCTGTTAAATGTAATTATTAGCTGTTAACAGTAATTTTATGTTTTAACAGCTCCAAAATATTTAAAAGCTTCATGAATCAGCTTTTTGTTTTAGAGCTACTTGTTTAAATTAAAAGTTTAAGTTATGTATCCAAATGAAGCTATTTGTTTTGGAAGAGATTATTTTTCTAACAGCTCTAAAAAAGCTACGTACCAAACAGGCCCATAGTCTAACAAATATGTTGCAACACATTACTATTTCTTTTTACAAGATTGTAATTTTTGTCATGTTTATACAGCTAGATTCCACAACATGTTATGAGCATTTGATTATTTATGTATTACAACATCAAACTTTACCTCTTCCTTTCCTATCATACGGGGTAAACAATAATTCACATATATATATATATATATATATATATATATATATATATATATATATATATATATATATATATATAGAGTTGAGATCAAATAAGATCATCTTTAAAGTTCTAAAAGTAAGACCCATTAAACAACCAATAGGATTAGGACAAGTGGAATTTGGATATTAAAAAAACTGAAAGTTAAGTAAATGTCTAAAAGGGTATTATAGGTATTTACATAATAACCCTATGTAACCTCCAACCCTAAAAATTAATATACCGGCCTCCATATCTCATGCTCACATTCACTCTAACTAAAATTCTATCATCCTCTCTACCACCACTACTAAATCCCCATAGGCCACCATCATAGACCTGATGTTTTTTTAAAAAGACATCACAAGTATGTTACAGAGTACAATATTACGATTATTCCTAATCATAAATAGACAACCTCTTATTATTCTCTAAACACCTTTACCATTATTTTCTAAAAATGAGCCACTCCACTATCACTTTTTGGTTATATATAGCATCCCCATAACCAAATCCCACCCGATGTTGGGTAAAATGCCACAAAAACCCTAATTGCCGCTTCACAGATCTGATGTTTCACTCTTTTTCCGGCGAGGCTTTTTTTCCGGCGAAGCTTCATTTTTCCCACCGGATGTTGGGTAAAAAACCACAAAACCGTAAGTGTCACAGATATGATATATCATACTATTTCCGGCGAAGCTTCGTTAACCAACCGAATGTTTGGTAACCACCACAAAACCTTCGTTTTTCAGACGAGGCTTCGTCATCCCTAAGTACTTTTTCCGGAGAGGCCGTTTAAATGTTTATTAGTGTTACACTAGTATTCCGATCAGTTGTGTATGAAATGGGTTTGTTTACGAGATGGGTCTGTTGTATTAGTTTTTGTTTTTAGATCTGGGTCTGTTGTATTAGTTTTGTACGAGATGGGTCTGTAGTATTAGTTTTTGTTTTAGATCTGGGTCTGTTGTATTTGTTGTGTATGAGATGGGTTTGTTTCCGATCAGTTGTGTATGAGATGGGTTTGTTTGCGAGATCGGTTTATACCGGCGGCGGGTGGGTTTTTGATCCGGCGATCATATGGTAAGGTTTCAGATCGGGTTCTGCGATCACCACCACCAGAAAATCATCACCGGATACATTGTGGTATGTGTCTCCGGTACGCCGGATACATCGCCGGTACACCGGATCCATCACTGGTACATCCAGATACATCGCCGGTACACTGGATACATGGTGGGTTGGTGCCGCTGCTGCTGATCGGTTTTGGTTTTGAAGATTTATTGTAATGTAGTTTTTTTATATAGGTTCTTGATACACATATCTGTATATGTATCTTATCTGTTTATGTATCGGATTTCTGGGTAAATGCATGGATTCTGGTATGTTCAGTTTTGGTTTGGAGATTTATATAAGTAGTGTAGCATTTTTTTAGATTGGCTCTTGATACACATATATTTATATGTATTTCATCTATATCGAATACTGGGAAAGAAGGCACAGATTCCGGTGTACCGTGTACCGGAATCTGCTGCTGTATAAATTATGTGGACCTGTAATTTGTCTATAAAAAATAGAAGAAAAAGTGAAAAAATATTGCCAAATTTTGGAGTTGAATTCTCCAAAATACCCTTTGAACCATATTTAAGTACTATAATGTCAGTCATTTAATGTTAATCTTTTCCAACATAAATATAATGATCCAATGGTTTAGATTGGGTCTTACTTTTAGAACTTTAAGGTTGATCTCACAATAACCATTCCCTATATATATATATATATATATATATATATATATATATATATATATATATATATATATATATATATATATATATATACTAGCAGGGTCCCCGGGCGATGCAGCTGCGGGCACCCTGTAATTTAATTTTTTCGGTTAATAATTTATTTTAATTGTACGTTTTTTGGCAATAGCTTTAATGATTTGTTTTTTATAGCAAAAGTTTGATGAAATTTTGCTTAGTTTGTATTATTTTATTTATTATTTATTTTATGTTTTTGTTTAATAGTTTGCTTGGTTTGTACAATATGTGAACATATTTTAGTTTATTATATTTTTTTGACAATAAATTTACGGATATCAAAAATTTCGTTTAGCTCGTGTCCGTTCGGGCTCGAGCCCATTTGGCCCATTACCCGTTCGGGCTTAAAAATTTGTATAATATGCTTTATTATTTTTATTAGTGACATTTAATGCAGAAATTGTGTTTAATTTGTTGTACAATATGCTTGATAATTTGTATTTCTTATGTAAGGGGTGTTTTAATAAGTGTATTAATTATATTTATTGACTATTTAATTAATTGTATTTAATGTACATAATTCAATTTTAAGTCATTAATTTTAAACTTTAATGACAAAGATAAAGTGGTGTGTACTTGAAGCTACTAAACTTGTACATGTCTAATTATATCTCATTTATTGTATTAAATGTCTAATTGTCTTGAATCACTTGTACTTTTAGCATTGAAATGTGTAATACTTAATTTTAAGTATTCTATTAATAGTAGTCATTCAGGCTTTATAATATAATATGATTGTTTAATGGATTATACATAGCATTAACCATATTAACCATTTGTACATATTGAATATTACTTTGTATTCCTTAAAACTTAAAAATACATTTAATGGAAAAAAATAAGCCTTCCTCCACTATATCTACCTATACTATAAAGGAAACCCTCAAAATTACTGTAGCCATTTCAAAAGAGGCCACGTGTTATGTACTACTTCCGTCCCATATTAAGTGTCCACTTTCATAATGCACAAAGTTTTATGAGATTCCACTAAATAAACTCTCCACCAATCAAACATTACTTTTACCCACTTAACTCTCATCTTATTGGTTAAAAGGTACAAGTGGACACTTAATTTGGGACATCTAAAAATTCCGTTGTGGACACTTAATATGGGACGGAGGGAATAATAGTTAGACACTGTTCGCTTTTTACCTATAACCTCTCCACCCTCCCTGTCATTTCTTTCAAAACCCATATTTTTTACCTTATTTTCTCTCATCCATGTTTTTAGTGAATAGTTTCCTCTTCCTTTTCAGCTTTACTTTTCTCTTTGTTTTCTTTATTTAGGTAATATTGCAAGTGTGCTGATGGTGACGTTAGAAGATGGTGTGGCGACTGTAGGTGGAACGAAGTCTCTGAGTGGTTACTTTTGCTTTGATATTTCAATACTTTATATTGTAGTCTTCTTTCTTTTTCTTAGTGTTATTCTGCAGGATGATGATGTGGTTACGGACACTCCGCGAGCACATCATGCATGGTGTTGGATAATTATGTTGAAGGTGCGGGTGATGAAGTGGAAGGTGACGATGGAGTATGCGCCAACTCCTCGAAATATGATAAGATTTTTTATAGTACTGAAGCAAAGCTCTAAAGATGACTGGTAGTTTAATGATCATGTAACTGTTTTTGTGGTGGCGTGAGTAGAAAACAATTTTTCGGATTAGTGTTATACACTCCTAATGAATAATTAGAGAGAACTATTATTTAGTCTTTCAATTGGATTATGTTGTTCTTTCTATGGATCTATGAAACATGTGTGTACGTGTTTGTGTACTTGTGTTCAATTTGGGTGTTTAAATGTGTGTGTGTTTGCATTTCTTTTGGACGTAGCATTTTTTTTGTTAGTTATTGTTCGGTTTGGTTAGCCTAATAATTAATTTGTTTATGTGGTGTTGTAGTTGTTATAATGATCTTGATGATTTGTTGTTGAAGATTTAAGACGGATGTTGAAGATTTTAAGATGAATTATAGAGATTAATTTGAAGGTTAATGATGATGATTATTTGAAGGTCAAGATTAAGATAACATATGGTAACAAATCTTGAAGATTTATATGTAAAAATTTATAAAGTGAAACCTATATGAGAATTTTTTTGGTTAGCTGTGTTTTGGTGCTAATTTACCTTATGTAACTAACATAACACTTAACTATGAACATATTGAAGCTCATTAAATAAATAAAATTCCAAAAGTTATGAAGCAAAGTGTAGCACATTTTAAAACTCTTGAAGAAAAACTAGCAGGGTTTCCGCGCGATGCAGCTGCGAGCACCCTGTAATTTAATTTTTTCGGCTAATAATTTATTCTATTTGTACGTTTTTTGTCAATAGCTTTACTGATTAGTTTTTTATGGCAAACGTTTGATGAAATTTTGCTTAGTTCGTATTATTTTATTTATTATTTATTTTATTTTTTTGTTTAGTAGTTTGCTTGGTTTGTACAATATGTGAACATATTTTAGTTTATTATGTTCTTTTTGACAATAAATTTACGGATATCAAAAATTTCGTTTAGCTCGTGTCCGTTCGGGCTCGAGCCCGTTTGATCCGTGCTCGTTCGGGCTCGAGCCCATTTGGCCCATTATTCGTTCGGGCTTGAATATTTGTATAATATGCTTTATTATTTGTATTAGTGACATTTAATGCAAGAATTGTGTTTAAGTTGGTTGTACAATATGCTTGATAATTTGTATTTCTTATGTAAGGGGTGTTTTAATAAGTGCATTAATTATATTTATTGACCAGTTAATTAATTGTATTTAATGTAAATAATGATTTATTTATTGTATTTAATGTTAGTATTAATTGTATGTTAGAATTAAATATGAGCGGAATTTCTATAAGTAGCATTGGTTGTTGTACTTATAGCTTTAGAAGTTTTAATGCTTAATTTTAAGTATTCTAATAGTAGAAGACATTCATGCTTTATAATATAGTATAATGAAGGCAAAGAAGTAAATCAAAATATGATTATGAACATAGACTTCGTACCCCATTTTGTATAAACATTGCCACATGGGTTGGCTTTACCTGCTTGTCATTGTCATGAATTATAGACACAGTTAAAAAGTATAGAGTTTACTATTAAAGCCACAAGAGTTGTTAAGATTGAGTACAAAAGTGATGGGTTTAACTGTTTAAGAATGGTATGTTAACGTCAAAAAATAAAATAAAATAAAATAAAATAGTAGTATGCTTATTGCTTGTAGCCATTTAAGATAGGATGTGAATCGTAATTTGAAAATGTAACGATGTTATATATATAGATTTGATAGAACGATGTTTTATATGTATATTTGATAGAATATTAGCTATGTATAATTTAACATAAAATTCTATATGATATTAAATCTGCTAAGGGCCCGTTTGGTATGATCATGGGGTTAGAATAGGATTTGTATTTGGTATATGATTGAATGAAAAAAAAAATGATTGCTAATATTAATTTTGTTTGTTTTGTAAAATGTAATTGGGAATAGATTTTAAATAATATTATTATATAGTAAAAGGGCCCATTTGTATACATTATCATAATAAAAATAATAATATATAAATATGCATGTGAGAAGTTAGTTTGCTTTTGTCAGTAATCTTATACTTTTGTCAGAAAACCAATGTTTAGAAGCTGGTTTCGTACAATACCACTAAGAAAGGTTTTAAAACCAATTTTGAAAGACACACCCACGTTCCAAACGAATGTTTTCACTATGATAGTATTCCCCTAAATTAAATACCACACACCAAACGCACCCTAAGTAACTAAAGTGTTACTTTTGTTTTGACACTTGTTTTTTTTTCATATAGCACTCCATAATAATTTATAAAAAAAGACAAGTACTCCGCATTAAAAGAGTTTATGGCTAGGATTATATATCCCCATGGTAAAGAACAAAATTACATGTTAAATTGAGGAACGAACTTAAAAATCTCAAGGGCTGTTCGTAGAACAGCCTTCAACACTACCTAGTCTAATATAGAAATACCAACAATTTTAACCAAAAAAGATATACTAACAACATAACTTGAATGATGTCAAAAAGGTTTCCAAAGATAAGTATATTAATTAGTTCGCTTTTTCATATGAGGGTCTCAAGTAATGCAATCAGTATCAAATGTGTTTTTAAGTCAAATGAAGAATTTTAAATACAATCTGTAATATATGTATCGTATTTTTATATTACATGTGTCATGAATTACTTGTTATATTTATTGTGCATGATTCATGTTTGATATGTTAATTAGAAGGTTACCCGCGCGTTGCAGCGGCGGGTACCCTGAAATTAAATTTTTCGGTGAACTATGCATTTTAGTTTATTATGTTTTTTTGATAATAACTTTACGGATATCAAGAATTTCATTTAGCCCGAGCTCGTTCGGGCTCGAGCCCGTTGGGCCCGTTCGGGCTCAAGCCAATTTGGCCCGTTACCCGTTCGGGCTTGAATAATGTGCTTTATTATTTGTATTAGTGACATTTAATACTGGAATTGTGTTTGATTTGGTTGTACAATATGCTTGATAATGTGTATTTCTTATATAATGGGTGTTTTAATAATTGTATTAATTGTATTTATTAACCAATTAATTAATTGATTACATTAAATAGCATTAATGTTTTTTTAATGTGTGCATTAAAGTGGTGTACACTATGCTTCTTGTCTTGTAAGTCTGAAAATTATGTGCATTAAAGTGGTGTACACTATGCTTCTTTTCTTGTAAGTCTTAAAAAATTACAAGCATGTATGCATCTTTCCTATTAAAGAAATGTTTTTAGTCTTAAACATTTTAAGACTTCTAAATATAGATGTCCTAAATACATTATAAGGTAGTATATATATATATATATATATATATATATATATATATATATATATATATATATATATATATATAAACCCAAAATCAAAAAAGCAATTAATTACTATTAAGCATGAAGTAGAAAATAAACAAATCAAATTTTTAAATAAATATATAGTTACAAGAAATTACAGATTTAGTTCCAGTTTTACGCTTTGATATAAATACTTCAATAAACAAGATTGATGGGCAGTGGCACAAGTGTATGGTGTTGCTATGGGAGTGAGTGTTAGAGAAAAGAAAATTAGAAAATTAATGTACAATTTGAATTTTAAGTCTCATTTAAATTATATAGTAATCTTAATGATTTAAGAAAATCTCACTAAACTTTAATCACAAATTTAATGCTAAAATTAAAAAAAATAAAAGTGATAACTATTTACACTATTAATATTTAGACGTTCTATTTTTGAAAAACATATATTTACTATGTTTTAAAGTATTTGGACATGCTAATAAGGAATGATTAAAATAAAAAAATATTTGTTCGTCATAAAAATAGTCACCGGATACCTGCTGGGTACCCTTCTAGTCATTTTAAGATGTTTCAAAATAATAGTCTCCTAACTAATCAAAAGGGAGTTTAGGTGAGGATGATATTCCGATTAGTTGAAAAGTGTTGTGGTTTCATTTTTTTAACTATGTGTTTTTGTGTTGAAAATAATTTTGAGATGGAGGGAGTATGATTTTTATAGACTTTTTATTAGTTTCAAATTTGGTCTCTCTTTGTTATTTACATCAAAATTGGGCTTTCATTTAAACGTGGATAATTTCATATTTATCAAATTTAAATATTAAAATTATATATTTACTCAAAACACAAATTTTTAGTGAATAAGTACAGATTTTTTTTTTTTTTTTTTTTTTTTTTTTTTTTTTTTTTTTTTTTTTGTGAAGGGTCTTGATGGAGGAGTCTATAGGGAAGTGATCAAGTGAGAAAAATAATTAAAATGAGAATGATAAGAACTAATTTTAGCCACACATTTCAAATTAGAAGGAAAATTTTTAAGAAATATGCATTCATTTTTGTAGATACATTTGAAATTTATAATTGTGTGTACTTCTCATCCTTCTATTTTAATTATTATTCTTTCTCTAAACCTAATTGTGTAGTAGTGATATCTCTTCGACGGTCGTCAACTTCAATTTTATTACTAAGCATTTAATACATATGTTTGGTGAAAGTAGCTGTTGCTGGAACTGAAGATGGTGTTGGAGATGGTGCTGGTGCTGGAGATTATAAAAAGAAATTATTTTTATAAGCTACATAAAGTAACCTTTGGTTTTAAGAGATTATGGTAGATTAATTTTTTTTAAAATCTCTTATAAGTTATGTCTACCAAACAAATATTATTTTTTAAATAGCTTATTTTTTGAAAAAATAAGCATAATCTCTCAATAATATTGTGTGCCAAACATAGCTTTAGTCCTAATGTTTAATTTCAAGAGATATCTTAAAATATTTCATGATTTGTTCGAGGATATCCATTAAACATACTTGGGCTTCATAATTTTTACAAAGCATTGTCATTTCTAATCCTATGATATGATACTATGAATCAGTTCTAAAATAAGTACTAATCAGATTTTAGAACTCAACAATATATTATTTTTATTAGGGGTAATCACCAAAATAGACCGGGCAATCATGGTGAATTCGGTTCCTGCCCTTGGATCGAAAAATGTCTTTTTTAGACAGGGCAACTGGCAACTGATGAAGTGTCACTTTCTGCAAGTGACAAGTGTTGATTGTCTGTCAGTTTTTTAGGCAACTTGTCAGTTTTTTGGGCAATAGCCGCCAATTTTTGGGCAACTTGGGGCACTTGTCATCATATGGGTCGAGTTGCCCTGTCTAAAAAAAATATTTTTGGATCTGGAGGCAGGAACCGAATTCACCATGGTTGCCCGATCTATTTTGGTGATTATCCCTTTTTATTATTAGATTTTGCTAACAATAACCCTATGGCTTGCGGTTAAACATTTCTTAATTAGCAAATTAGCATTAAATAAACTAATATATTCTATAATTATGTACATTTATTCAAGGAATGTGATGTTAAACATGGTATGTTTGGTGTTCATTGATTGTTGATTTTTAATTAAAGAATGCTTTACCACAACTCATATAGCTAGGTTGTAAATTTGCATATGTGGAACATTATGGTAGCTAGCATATTTACTCAGGCTTTAATATCAATCACACATTATATTTGAATTTGAATGTAGACTCACTACAAGAGAAAGGTCTTTTAGTGACACTTTTTTTAATAACACATTTAATAAGTGTGAGTAAAAGTTCACATATTCTTACACTTTTATAAAAAGTATGAGCATAGTTTAAGTTTTATCAACACATTTTGAAAAGTGTAAGCAAAAGTGTAAGTTTTGCTTACACTTAAGAAAAAGTGTGAGGAAATATGAAGTTTTGCTTACAATTTTTGTAAAGTATAAGTAAAAGTTATTGTTTTACCTACACTTTTTAAAAAGTGTGAGCAAAACTAGAAATTTACCTTAATCTTTTTAAAAAGTGTGAGCAAAAGTATTACTACTATTTTACCTATACTTATATAAAAGAGAAAGTAAATGTCTAAGTTATTACTTACACTTTTTAACAAGTGTAGTTAATAAATGTATAATTTTACGGTTTTACCTACATAATATTAGTAGATAGACAAAAATATGTAAGTAAGTTTATTTTATATTTTTGAATAGTAACTAGTAATTCTTAAGTCGACGTCAAAAAGTGTGAATAAATGTCAAAAAGTTTTATGAATAAAATTCACATACTCCGTAATAAATTGGCATGGTTTTTTTCATTACAAATTACAATAAATAATATCGCATATATAAATTTAACTCGACGTCTATTCCCCCAATTAAGAAGCGCTCATACTCACCTTCTCAAAATCACTAAACCTCTCAGGTATTAACAAACCGCTCATGTTCCGCAATCCGCACATAATTAACAAACAGCTCTCACCTGCTCAGATATTCGTTGTTACTTAATTATTTCAATAGAAGTTGTGTTTCGTTATTTGATCTGTGAATTTGAACTGATTCGTTGAATTTACTTGATTTTAGTTAATTAGTTCATTAGAGGTTTGTAGACGTTGAATTTGAATTCTAAAGTTGTTGTTATTGATTGCGTTAGTTGTTGCATATAAGGTGTTTGATGATATGCCTAACTCAAATTAGTTATTAATTAGTTTATGATATACATCATGTGTTTGATGATATGCCTAACTCAAATTAGTTTATGATATACATCATGTGTTGCCTGTAACGTGTTTGATGATATGCCTAACTCAAGTTTTGTGAAAAGAATGAAATTGGAACGCCTTCTCTTTGTTTGACAAATGCTAGAATCACCTCATTGAATCTATATTAGATGAAACGTCATTGCAGGAATGACTATATTAATGGAAGGGTCTAGTAGGATTAGGGAGTTAAAAGAGATGATTCGGCTCGTCACATGCATGATTTGAATGTTACGGGAAGTTATTTGTTGGCGTTGCGGGATAAACTTAGGCTTACTTTATATGCTCTGCTCATACCCTTTGTTCAAAATTATTATTAATATAGTATATAGGATTGAACTGTGTACTCGTTTTTAAGTGCCGAATATGTAAATTATGTAGTATCTAGTAGAAATAGGTGTAAACGATATGAATAACTGATTTAACAGTTAGGCGTTGAACTTATATAATTTTGACCCATTAACTAAATAATGGCTCAACTTTGGTTTAGCGATAGACGGGAATGGGTCAAGTGGGTCGAACGTGCAAATGAGCTGAATATTGTTCAAAGAAATTCATATTTAGATTATTGATGTAACATTAATGTTTTTCTCATTACCTATACATCGATAATTTAGTAACTGAAAACTGGACAACTGTTTGCGGGTCAATCCAACCCATTTTGTTTCTCACTAAAGATGGTTCGTTTCAGCCAAAAGCTGTTTTGACCTGTTGCCAATGTTATTCCGTTAACTTTTTTATTCTGTGTTTTGACCTGACCCTATCTGTTTTGGCTATTTTGGCACTAGCAGAAAATGGTTGGTTTCAACATGAACCTGTAAAATTATTTTCACATTTTGGGGATCTTAGTCCTATCAGGATTCTATCCAATCCCTGAATTTTCCAGCTTTTAGTTTAGCCTTTAACGCATTTTCTTATTGTTTATACTTTTTTTTATTTGATATTAATTCGGTGAACAAGAAGTCCATTATATGATGGAGAGATATGAACGCGATGTTGACATCGGGCACTGAAGCAGGTGAGAGTTACCATTCATTGATTGTCATTGTTCATCGTATCAATTTTCACCATCATTTGTATACTTTGCCTTCATCATCTATATTTTGACATTGAGTATAAAATATGAAAGCATCTCAATTTCTAAAGAGCACCAACTTAATCAGTAACCTTATATAATTTTCTAATAAAACTTGCAGCTTTTAACTACTTCGAGGGTGTTTGGGATTGCTAATTCTCTTTGCTTATGCTTCTCCTTATGAATAAGTACTTATAAGCTGCTTAGAAATAAGCACTTCAGAAAATAGTCTTTGGATTTGCTTCTTTTTTGTAAAAAGGCCAATAAAAGTCTAATATGTGTTGCAAACTTTCATACAAATCCATTTATGCAAGGCTGTAGTTAAAATATGAACTATGAAGGTATCAAATATATTTTAATTTAAACTCTAATAAGCATTTTGAAACAACGTTAATTTTAGCCCTTTTGGTTACATGGTAGATTCGGACTAGGCAGCCTAGCTCCGCGGCATCCACACAGGATCTTACGAGCATGAAAAAGATTGGTTTGTGCATGGTGATTTGTGTGCAGATAATGTGCATACACAATCAATGGGCAGAAGTAAGTTAGCTTATACATTCTGACACACTTCACTTGTCGCATCATAAATATCGGATATTTTCCTTCTTTTTAAACATTATAAGAGTCGTGGGTTAGCTGATACTAATACACTAACGGTCGTTATTGCTATAGGAATGCCCGAACGAGTACAGGCAGGTTGTACCAGTTTGCATACGAGCGGTAGACGTCAACCTGCAGCAGCCCAAGGTTTTTCACCAAATTATTTTTTGTGTATTGTGGATTTTCTGCTACAATTATATGTATTCATTACCATTTGGTTTTTCAGTTTTTTCTTAGTTATTCGTCTTTTATTTCTTAGCAATTCTAGGAATTACTGTTAGTTACTGACGATAGCAGATTCCATGTGGTTTACACTACAAAACTGGTCCGACAACATTATAATAGTTTCTAATTATGTCTACACAGGGAAGACATCTTCAACACATTTGGCCAAAAGCTCAATCCAACGACTGTTGTGCATAACTGGTAAAGTTTATAACTGGACTTAAATTACATACGTTTTTAGGCTTCAAAAATCATATGTTTAATTGCATTTTCGCAGGTTGGGTGTTGCCGTCTGTCCAAAGATATTTTCAAAAGGCCGTCTGTCCAAAGGTAATTGCATTTTCTCAGCATGATGCAAATAGTGTTTATTATTGCAAGTTAATTAAGTTGTTGTTAGAAGTGTTTCTTATTGCGTTTGAAACTGAAAATTTAGTCTAAAATATTTTGATAATGCATATCGGATATTCCAACAAGTAAATTTGTTTTTGTGTCATTAATTCAGTTAATAAATTAGTTAGGTCTCCTTTGTGCAGCAAGGAGTATTACTGTTTTGAAATAATCAAAATTTCAACACATAGTGGTTCTTATTCCTATGTTGGTTATGATTAAGAATGTTTCAAATTGCATTTTGTAGTAATCATCTAATCACTTTTGTATAACAAACCTGTATTGAACAGAATTTAGTTCATGACAGTTGCTTTAGAAGTGGAACATAAAGGTTATGTATATATTATGATTGCATTGGTTTATAATGTGATTGCGAATCGTACTTAATTTGATCCTCCTGCTGTGCAGGCACATCCGAACGTCAAAAACACAGAAAAGAAACATATTCAAGTCCTTTGGAAGAAGTAAAATGAGGTTCTCGAAAGGCAAATGCTGGATAATGATTTATGTATGATATTGTGTTAGACCTGCAAGTTCTATTATTCCGGACAAAATTTGAAATGCATTGTAATATGATTTCTGAATGATATTCTGATAATATATGAAATTTCTGTGTGATACTTCAAGTTCTGATTTGTGTATGATATTGTGGTACTGGAACTGCTAGTTGTATTGTATGCTCTGTATTATTGTGTTTGTAAAAGTATATGATTGTGTTTTACTGACACAAACTATGTGTAGACAAAGATCTGAACATTTGCAGACACATTATGTGTCAGCATAGGTCTGTCACCATAGACCTTTACCGTTGGAACTTCTGCTGACACTTATTATACTTATCCTGACACTTTTTGTCTGTCAGCATACACCTTTTTTCTTGTAGTGACTTGTCAAAAAAGACGTATAACTAAATGGACCCTATCATGTCCTTGGTCTTCAACATTAAACCAATAATTCAATAAAGTAACTAAGTAAGTAGGATATCGAATTATCAATGGACGGAGTCCTGCATATTTTGTTTTATTTTCTTTTCGTTCACAAAATATATGCTGCTGAGTTCAACTACCTTTCAGATTCGCAGTTCTTGACAGACGAGGACACACTCGTCTCAGAAACCGGAATTTTTGAACTGGGGTTTTTCCGGCCTAATAGCTCTGAGAACAGATATCTTGGTATGTGGTACAGAAACATATCTCTCAGGACAGTGGTTTGTGTGGCTAACAGAGACCATCCGGTCCCGGGTGCATCACCATTAACGTTAAAAATTGTTAATCCAGGAAATCTAGTCCTCATTAACAATATGAGCATAATTTGGTCATCCAACACAACAACATCAGAGAATGCAACTGCAAAGCTTCTTGACACTGGTAATCTAGTTATCACGGACATTCTTTTGGGAAACCTTCTCTGGCAGAGTATTGATTATCCAACTGATACTCTTCTACCTGGAATGAAGATAGGGAAAGATTACTCTAGGGGAATTGAATGGCGTCTATCGTCATGGAAAAGTAATCAAGATCCAGTTCTGGGTGAATTCGTATATGAAGCTAACACACATGGTTATCCTGAGTTTGAGCTAAAAGACCGTGGGGTGGTCAAACACCGGAGTGGACCATGGAAGATTGAACGGTTTGGTGGGATATCCATCTCCGGCATGATTTTGACCTTTATGATCGATGTAGTCGTCACAAAAAATGAGGTTTCTTATGCTTATCACATTGAAAACAATACGTCTATCCTATCAAGGCTCACCTTGAATGCTTCTGGGAATCTAGTTACCACGGTTTGGGTAGAACAAAGCAAAAAGTGGCAAGTTGTCTTCTCATATCCAAGAGATATCTGTGATGGATACAACAATTGTGGTGGTTATGGAAGTTGCAGTGCTGTTAATATGGTTACCAAGTCTTGTGCTTGCTTGGATCAGTATAGATTTGTACCAAAGGATGATGATTTGTCAGGTGGTTGTGTTAGGCGAACACCATTGGCTTGCAAAAACGGATCAGAAGCGTTTATCAAGTACTCTAAAGTTAAACTGCCAGACACACGGAATTCATGGTATAACACGAGCATGAGTTTGAAAGAATGTGAGGCAAAATGCTTAGACAACTGTAGTTGCACAGCTTATGCAAGTACAGACGTAAGAGGTGAAGGAACTGGTTGCTTAATGTGGTTCAGTGACCTCATAGACATCAGAGCAATACCCGTAAGCGGTCGGGATATCTTTGTAAGAGTAGCTTCCTCTGAAATAGGTAACAGTTTTCTCCTCGGTTCGGTAAACAAAAACAATTATAAATGTACAAATTAACCACTACCGCCAATAGACTGTGAACATAGCCTTTATCACTAACTGTCTAACTTTGTGTGGCTGGAGCTTGGAGGATTGATGCCATAATGGTAAAAAGACAAAGAAGTTGACTTGGGGGGAAAGCAAAATTTAAACAAAACTTTTATGCAAAATTTAAACAAACTTATTTCACAGTTACATTTTCCGGGAAAGCATAAATTTCCCTAAACATTTTGCACCTTTTTTTTAGGGAAAAAAAGGTAAGTTGGTAATATTTGAAACCACCAAGAAGGAGCACCCCATCCAGGGTAAACCTATATATGTTTGATGTACCATTCCTTCTGTTGTCAATTGGTTTTGGTGCATGCAACACCATTTGGGGTGGGTTGTTGAGATCCGAGGGTAGTGATCCTAATCCATATCGAACATTCTTGTTTTTTTTACTATATACTCATTTTATACTAAGATATCTAAAAGTCATCCATATTACTTTATATCTAACAGGTTCAGCAGATGCACCTTCAAATCCTACAGGTTCATCTGATCCAACAGGTTAATTTTAGCATTTTAAAATCTCTTGTGATATTGTATGTTCTTACAAGCAAGGAAGTTTATATGGTTACTACTATAAAAATACAAATTACAGGCAAAAAGAAGGAAGGATCGAAAATTAAAATCATCTTAGTCATAGTATTTCCGGGGCTTTTTCTTATTGGCTTCAGTATTATATTGTTATGGTATACAAGGAGGAAAAAAAATCATGCTGATTCAATGGTTAATGGTAAGAAATTATATGATTCTTGTATTATTTTCATGTAGTGTGAACAGATCCAACAAGTGAGATATCTTTTTTGTATTGCATAGGTGCATTGGTGGATGTTTCAGAAAACAAAGAAGCCATGGAGTTACCATTGTTCAGCTTCTCTACAATAGCCAATGCCACTGCAAGTTTTTCAGAAGACAACAAAATTGGAGAGGGTGGATTTGGACCTGTTTATAAGGTACTATAAGTAAGCGTTTGTTCAGACAGTCGAATATAAGAATTTGTATTTTATAGTCATTGTACATTTTCATCCTCTATTGGTCATTTCAAGCCTTGTATCAGTATGAGTCAGTTTGCAGCCATCTTCTGATAACTCAAAGTGGACACAAACTTTTCTTTTAATGATTCAAATTTTGTTATTTTACATCAAAGCCCCCCCTTGATTAAATCACATTTGATTAAATCACATTTGAATCAATCAATACAGAAGTTGCATTATTATTCCTTATGTATAACAAGATAAAATGAATCCATGCATGGGATGTAAGCATACCACTTACACAAACATTTATAAATGGAAGTCGCTTTTGCAATTCGTATAATTTTTCGCATTGGAAATGGTAATCTTTAGGGTTTGCTAGACGAAGGTCTAGAGATCGCAGTTAAGCGTCTGTCCAGGAGTTCCAGCCAAGGAGTTGACGAGTTCAAGAATAGAGTTACTGCCTTGTTCTACTAACAAAGATAATAACCAACAGTAACGAACATGCACATTAAAAAACCATTCAACCGACAACTATGCATAAAATCCAGGTGTTAAAAATGACATTCAATCTCGCTTCATCACCATGATAGGCTCATCACAAGCATCCTCATCAGCAGTCTAGCTGGATGGAAAGACCTCCAAGTCCAAATACACAATATAACCTCTCATTATGTAAAATAAAACCACAAAGTGCCAATCACGATCTGTCTTGACCCAAACATTCCCAATTGATTTGATAGGATGCTTGAAGGTTATTTTGTAACATCCAGGAGACAGCTTATAATCCTCCTCAATCATACTTCTAACAGATTCAAACGATAAAGTGGACGGCACAGTATAATAATTCTTGGCCTTCAGAGCATAATGCCCCCGCATTTCCTTGATAACAACTTTGAATGCATAATCACCCCCATGAATCCTTAACAGTGCTCTGTCACCCTCCTTCCAAACAAAGATGTTTAATTGCTCAAGCATTGCTTTGAAAGTCAACATGTCAACTGCAAATAAACATATCAAAAATTGATAAAACTTGCACAAAATAGTATAATATCAACAAAAAAACAATGCGGATAAAAATATTCATGGTGCTGATCATAAAAGATAGCAGTTGTTCACTGTAGGGATATTTAAATAACGCTGATGTATAACATATATATTATAAGAACAAAAATTTAATAATAAAGCAAAGTTAATATTAACTCATCTTCTATATAGGTACAGATTTAATAGATTTTTGGAATCTGAATGGGTATGGTAACCTGAAAACAAACATTTAGTATTCAACATGGGCTCGGGTATAATTATTAAAAGCCATTTTCAATATAGGTATACGTTTAAGTGTTGTCGTGGTCAAATGTAATATGAATAATAGAAACCAAAAGCTAAAAACCCACACATGTTAATTCATATTATACTAAATAAAAACTAAGATGCTGTGTACTCTGTGTAGAGAAGAATTAAAAGAAAAAAAAAAAATGAATATTAGAGATGAGCACCAGGAATCACATCTCTAAACAGAATCACATCTCTAAACATATGGTCTCAGGTAAGTATGAGTTACAGTTTTTCATGGGGGTGATTTAGTAACACAACCATCAGTTGTAATGAATAACAATTACAATGCCGAACTCTATTTGGTACAAATTTTGTGTTCAGATAAATTCATCATAGTTATGGTGCATAATGTACAACAGACAAACAACAAAAACGTTGGCATGAATTAATTGCATAGAGTTTGAGAATAGATTCAGTATCAATTACTTAAGAAATTACCATTAAACAAAGCCCGGGCTTCCTCAAAAGTCATTGTTCCATCGTTTAGCGAAAGGATTTCTTCCTTTGTAAGGGGAAGTCGATTTTTTTCCTTTGTAAAGGGATGTGTAACAATTGTTTTCTCGGAAAGTGGAACTGAAACTTGCTCCATCGAATTCTGTCAAAGAAATCAACACAAACTATTACAAACTACAAAACAGATTCAAATACATACATAAACGTACAAACATATGTGCAAAACATATATAATAACTAAAAAGCATTCATACCTGGTTCATAATAAACGATAAAAAGTATTTCAACAAACAACAAAACACATACACAAACATAAGCATAATTTACATGACTCAAAGTTATATAGAGATACCTCATCACAAGCATCCTCAAGAAAAACATTCTTAACATACTTCTCGCAACAAACATCAGAAACATCCTCATCAGAAACATCCTCATCAGAAGCATCCTCATCAGAAGATTCCACATAAAAAGATTCCACATACCAAGGATCCTCATCACAAGCAACCTCATCAGCAGTCGGGCTGGATGGGAAGTCCTCCAAGTCCAAATACACAAAATAAGCTCTCAACCTGGAAAACAAAACCACAAAGTGCCAATCACGATCTGTCTTGACCGAAACACTCCCAACTGATTTGTTACGATGCTTGAAGGTTAGCTTGTAACATCCAGGAGACAGCCTAAGATCATTCTCAATCATACTTCTAACATCTTCAAATGAAAAAATGGACAGCACAGTATAAAAATGATTATCGGCCCGCATATCCTTGATAACAACTTTTATTGGATAATCACCCCCATGAATCCTTAATAGTTTTCCGTCACCCTCCTTCCAAACAAAGATGTTAAATTGCTCAAGCATTGTTTTGAAAGTCAACAAGTCAACTGCAAATAAACAAATCAACAATTGATAAAACTTGCAGAAAATAGTATAACATCAACAAGGAAACAAAGCAGATAAAAATATTCATGGTGCTAATCATAAAAGATAGCAGTTGTTCAATGTAGGGATATTTAAATAACGCTGATGTATAACATATATCAATTACTAAAGAAATTACCATTAAACAAAGCCCGGGCTTCCTCAAAAGTCACTGTTCCATCGTTTAACGAAAGGATTGCTTCCTTTGTAAGGGGAAGTCGATTTTTTTTCATTTGTAAAGGGATGTGGAACAATTGTTTTCTCGGAAAGTGGAACTGAAACTTGCTCCATAGGATTCTGTCAGAGATTTATCAACACAAACTGTTACAAATTACAAAACAGAATCAAATACATATATACATGTACAAATCATATGTGCAAAACATATATACGAAAAAAAAAAAAAAAAAAAAAAAAAAAAAAAAAAAAAAAAAAAAAAAAAACATTTAAACATATAAAACACACAAACTACATACTAAAAAAACAAAAATAGAATCATATATATAAAGCCGCTAACATAATCAAATCACTATACAGATCAGATACATCTAAATACGAATATGAAATAATAATAATAAAAGAGAAGAGATGGAGGGTTTACCGCGGTTAAAGCAGCGTAAAGAGAATATGGTTTTTATAAAGGGTAGGTTAGATCAAGTGTGGAATAGGGCCGGGCTTCCTAAAGACGATTTAATTAATTGTCTACAAACTACAGTTAATTATAAGAACTAAAGTGAAAATACATGTCTACAAACTACAGGCTTGCAACTCACATATAACAAACAAAAGCGAAAGATTAATATCTAAAAAATAAACTAAAGAAAAAGTTAATCAACATAATACGGGGTATTTATTTTCTACGCTATAATCTCAGTCTTCATGCAAGCTCTTAACTTGACTTCTGCTGTGTTCTTTTTATCCACATTAATTAAGCACATCACAACATAATACGGAGTATTTATTTTCTATTTTCAGCCTATATGATACCCAAAACTTTAGATACAAAAATGTCATATTTGTCCATAAAACTTTCAGACGCGCCAGAGGGGCCAAGCGGTAGATTGGAGCAGTGGAGGGAGGCGTTAGAAGACAAAGGCCTACGAGTTAGCTGGGAGAAGACAGAATACCTACGGTGCGACTTCAAGAACGTGAACGTCTAGATCGAGGAAACGGAGAACGCATCGTCGAACACATTTTACAACCCAAGCAGTACTTTAGATATCTCAAATTTGTGATTAACAAATCCGGAAGCATAGAGGATAATGTAAACCGTATACAGGTTGAAGCAGGGACGGAGCCACAAAGAAATATGACCGGGTGCACAAATTTTTTCGAACCGTAATATATTAGAGTTAAAAAGTGGATTAAAACGAAGATTTTATTCAAACAATAAATAAATGAACATATTACCTTCTAAATTAGTGATTCTATGATCTCCCATTAAAAAAAAAAAAAAAAAAAAAAAAAAAAAAAAAAAAAAAAACTTACATGCACCCTCATTTTTAACATCAATAAGTTCTTCTTTCTCTATAGCACAAGTTAAAGCGCCATTAAAATAATCATCACCCATCCGATTACGCAAATCAGTTTTAATGAGCTTTATTTTAGAAAAACATCTTTCAACCGTAGCGGTAGCAACAGACAAGACTAAAGCCAACTTTTTTTTCCTGAAATGGTGAACTTGTATTGATAAATCAGCAACTTACAAACATCATTCAAACACCTATTATGAACATGCTCATATAGCTTGATACAAATCAAAGTAACACTATTCAAGAATTACATTCAGGAAATACAACTGATTCACAACTCACCATTCTTCTAGATATAGCATACTCATATGCTATCACCTAGGCAACCATGGAGAAATATCTAATCCTTAACTACATTTTCACAAGACAAACACCCTTCCTGATCTCCATTATAGCTCATATAAAGAAATCAGAGGCTCTTGTCCAGGGCATCATTAAGGAAAGAATCAAAACTCCTGTTCCTATGGGTCTCAAATGCTAAGAGCTACATTTCCCATAACATGCATCACTCATAAGCATAGAGTTGCCCATGGATACATCCCACCTTGACTACATTTCCCAAACTAACGATCTCCCAAACTCCACACCTGAAAGAACTTTAGATTGGGCATCATCAGTTTGGTACTCCACCATAGTTTTCGGAAACCTACTTTATGTGAACTGTGTACTAGGCTGTATTGGACAGAGCAATAAACTCAGCATTAGTTGCTACTCCAGCACCCCTAAAATGAGAATAATGGATATCCAAACACCCTTTCCTCAGCCACAAGTTACAAGGCCCTCAGACATGCCATCAAGAACAGAGAATGTCTGCTATTCATTGACCCAAACACCCTTTAAAGTACTGTTACATTGAAACTGCACCTAGCACCTTACCACATTCATATCTACATTCCACTGTTTTGCAATTATCATCACTTGAACTGTTCTTTTGACTTTTAAACACTTAAGCTGCAGTTTAACATTGCTTTCAATAATCTTCAATAGGCTTCTTTTATCAATTTCATTCCCAGTAAAAATTCTTGCATTCCTCTCCTTCCAAATATGATATACCACTGTAGCCAACACTATTCTCTTTAACACACTCCTAATTGAATTATTACAAGTACCTTTTGAATACTGATCAATTATAACTTCCCATGTGTTAGATAGCCAGTTGCATTCTATTTTAATATATTGTTGCCCTTATTGTATCACTTGAACTTATTATCCCTATTTGTCTTATTAGAAATTGCATAGTTATTCACTTATTCTTATTGCCCTTATTCATATTCTAATATATTGTTGACTATCACTTGAACTTATTATCTCTATTTGTCTTATTAGAAATTGCATAGTTATTCACTTATTCTTATTGCCCTTATTGACGATGATAGACTATACGGAACCAACAAATTAGTCAAGATTTCATACAACCAACAAATGAAAGATATATGTTACGACTTACGAACCTGTTTCATCTTTGTGGTGTTGGTTCAATTTTGGATTTTGTAAATTGTTAGGATGATGAATAAACTTGTTCCATTAATAAACCTATTTCATCTTTGGGCTTTTGTGCTTTAATTTATTAAACTTGTTTGTTTTTACAAAATTTTATATTTGTTTTTTATTTATAAGTATACGAATTAAATAATACTAAAGACACATTTTAATGCACCGGGTGCTTTTAGGATACATTTAGGAAAAATCGATACTTTTTTCAAAAATTAACACTATATCGAAAAAATCTATGGGGTGCACGTGCACCCGCGGGCACCCCCTTGGCTCCGTCCCTGGGTTGAAGTGGAGAGCATGGCTAGAAATCGTTTGTGACAAGAACGTCCCTCTAAAGCTGAAAGGAAAATATTTGAAGGTGACGATTTGACCAACTATGTTGTACGGGTCACAGTGTTGGCTGTTAATGAAGAGTCAAGCAAGTATGATGGAAGTGGCGGAATATGAGAATGCTAAGGTGACTTGTGGTAAACTATGTTAAACATGATCCCAAATAGAGATTTTTTAAGAGAACTCCAAGTTTCGACTATAATAAAAAAGATAACAAGATGAGAGAAGGACGATTGCAATGGTTTGGGCATGTCATGAGGAGATCACAGTCAAGAAAAGTGGGTCGATCTATTACTATTGATGGCTTGAGGAGAAAGGGTAGACCAAAGCTCATGTGGGGGAAGAGACTAAAGCTTGACCTAAAGGAGCTCTTATTGTCCAAGGACATGACATCTGATAGAAACAGGTGGAGAACTAGGAGTAGGGTAGATAAGTAGGGTGCATAGGTGTATAGAAGCATGGTAGCTTGAGCGTAGGCCCTTTTAACCTTTTAGATTTCATGCATGTGGGTTTTCTTGCTTTTATGCGCTTTCGGCTTATGTTTGTTTGTTTAGCTGTATCCCCTATTTTGCTAGTATGATTGTATTCGATAGATGGCTTTTTGGCTATTATTCATTATTATTATTATTATTTTATTTTCGTCTTGTATGCTATTGCGCTTTTAATGCTTATTTTTTATTGTTTGTATGTTTTGCTTTATCTTGTCCATGTGAATTTTGATCTTATGTGCCCCTAATGTTGGTTTTTTTTTTTTTTTTTTTTTGCTTGCATGCACCCTTGTTTCTTTGTCTGTATGTATTTATGTCTTTGTTCGCTTGTATGTTTTTGTTTTATATGCTTTCGTTTATGTTATTGTCTCTCTTTCCTCACACAAACCTTACATTTTGTCCGATTGTTTGCACACACACTTGCCAGAGGTCGTTTTAGAAGCATTCCCTTTACCCTCAGGTAGGGGTGTGACCGTCTACATCTCACATCTTACCTTTCTCGCTCCGGCGAGATTGGGTATTGTGGTTGTTGTTGTGTACATTTCAGAAAAATCAAGACTTGTTACTATATTTTACACTTTGCTAGATAAATCCACGTGGTTTATGGAAACCACCCTAGGTCTGTCCCCGAATAAAAATTGTGGAGATAAATCAAGTACCGTTTATGAACGAATTCAAGAAACAAAAGTCTGTAGATTAACAGATTAGAAACGAAACCACATTACCATCTAATCAGGTCATATTGTAAGAAGTAAATGACAACAAAAACAAGAAAATGAGACATAAATCGAATGTAGAAAGTGGTGGTACCTGCAAGAGAGGATCTAAGGAAGTGACGTGTGATGATGAAAGATGTTGATGGATCTTTGTTTGTTGGTTATTTATTTGTGCGGGGTCGAGTGAAGATTCGTTATGAAAATCAGCAATTTGATTTTAAATGTTAAAAATTAATGTATTAAACTACCACATATCTACTCACCATACACACTGCAGATATATTGATACTCAGGTGCACCCTATTGTCTCATACAAAACCATAACTTAAGAAGTGAATAAAAGGCCCAAATAGGGTTAAGCAAAATCAACCAAAAACCGAACCGACAAACCTGAGCAGAACTGGGCCGAACCGACCTTATTTGATTTGGTTTTCGGTTTCGTATAATTATTTCGGTTTTACTCGGTTCGGGTCAAAACACACCTAGCTAAACGGACCCAAACTGAACCGATCTTATTCGGTTCGGTTTCGGTTTTACTAGGTTTTAGTCGCTTCGGTTCTCGGTTCACGTTTTACCCTTAATCGGTTTTCGTGTCGGGTTTGGTCTGTTCGGGCCGCGCTTGACCCATTGCTAAGCCCTAAGCCCAAATATTGTTTTGGGATAGGCAGTTCATAATTGTCATAGACTCATTAAGGCTTCTGAACATGGAACACAATCAAAACAGTAGAGGTGGCACATGGGTGAGCCGGGCGGGTGAGCAGGTCAGACCAGGTTGAGTAAACTATGTCATTACAATAATAATCAAATTTATATATACAAAACAAATTAATAGGTTATACAAACTATGGGCAGCCTTTCAATCTTTTGACAAGTTTCTTGTAAGCCATTTTTTTTTTACGCATTATGAATATATCATAGCCCAAAATGAAACGGGTCAAAATGACCAATTATGGGAAACTGCAATGCAGAGGGATGGTCTGGTAAGCAACGGCAGACACTTATATCTTGTTTCTGCTATAGCATGATTAACTTCGACACACTTTGTAGCTAAGTATCTTTTCTTATGTTAGCTTACTTGAATCATATTGATTAAGGGATAGGAACATAGAAGACAGTTACATTATCTTGTCCATAATAAACAGATGTACCAATATAGGCGAGCATACAATTCTACAACTCGTGAAGTAACATATAAAAGTAAAAATAAAGATGCAAAGTTAGACAATTAGACATGGCTATAAGAAGTTTCACCCACTGGAAAATCAACATTTATTAGATCATGCAAGTTTCCACTAGAACCCGTAATCAAACTTCAAAAAATAACAAACTTAAAAAGGTAACAGGATAAATGGATAATCACATACAAGTGTCTACTGAACTAGACCTCTAGAAAATTATAATGTTCAATTGCCGAAATGATTTTCTTTGCATTATAAAACTACAATTAAAAAAAAACATGAATGAATTTTGAAAAAGACATGAAACCACTACAAAGATTCACACGAGTGTCTTACTTTCTGTAAACTCATATCCAATTAGGTAAAATCATCTACAAATGAGGAAGATCAAGCGGATTCTCCATAGATTGTCTAAGAATATACTCAGCTCTCCTTTTCTTCTCATCCATCACATCATCTCGTCCAAACCAAGACGAGATTCTACCCGTACCCCTATTCCATAGCCGCAAATCCAACGAATCACCAATCATTTTCTTACCATGATTAAAATTTAACCTCACCGCAGGCCTCTTATCCAAAAAATCCGGTTCACCATTCTCACCCGATTCAGATACCCTGCTACTCAACGCTTCTACAACAGGCGCAAACGCTTCCAATATAGAAGCACCATTCTCCGTATCAAACTCACTCACACGTTTACTCTCCTTAACAGCCTCAGAAGTCGAAGCTACACCCACATCCGACCCACTATTCAACAACCGTTTCTGCAAGCTCAACAACGAGCTCTCCGCTTTCCTTCTTTGCCTAGCTAGCTCGACTTTATCCGCCCTAGGATCAGACGTCCGCTCATTCCAAACAGGCGTATGCACATACGTATGCGCATCAGGAAATGCAGGCAACCACTCAGGCACATGCTTAAACTCAGGCGTCTCACCCATTTGCAAAAAACTCGGCGTCTGTTTCATTTTCTTATCTCTAAAAACCGGAAATCCAACAACCGGCTGCGCAAATTGCACATCCACATCCATATCCATATCAACATTCTCAACAACCTTAACATACTCCATAACTTCCTTAACAACACCCGACCGAACCGACCCAACTAAACACCTACACTTCTCCGAACCACCCGGGTACCCAATATCCGAACCTAAATCCTCTAAACTCTGTATCACATCAAACACATTGCATTCAGTCCTATTCGCTACATTTGCGTAAAATTTAGCGGTTTTTCCTAAATCTTTTACATACCTAAGAGCTAAATCAGCTAAAGCTTCTAAAACATTATTATCGCTAAAACTACGAAAACCGACACGTTCGCATATTTGCGTTACGGCTACTTTCGCTATCGCTCTACCGTATTCATCGCTATTTGCCACATACCCATTATTCATAACTAAAGAATAGTATCATTAATAGTATCTAATTAACAAAATTGAATGGTGTAACTTACTGTTTGGTAAAAATTTGAAGTGGGTTTCGGTTGAATTTGATTATTATGAGGAATTGGGGGTGTTTGGGGGAGTGAATTTGGATTGAATTTGGGGGTGTTTGGTAAACCCTAGAAATGACCCGAATGAGATTGGGATGACCCGGTGGAGAAAGGGGTATTTATAGATGAAAAATACTAGATCCACATAAGGTTTACAAAATTTCACCCACTCGCTGACGTGGCAGAGTGATGATTGGTTGGTTTTCAGTGGGCCACAGAAAACCAACCAATCAGCACTCTGCCACGTCAGCGAGTGGGTGAAATTTTGTAAACTTTATGTGGGTGTAGCACACCTCTTTATAGATGGGGAGAAAATTACGAGTAAGGGTAGGGAGTAGTGAAAAGACGATATTGCCCGTAAGTTTATTTTACAGTTTAAGTCTCTGTAGTTATTTCTTTTTAGTTATTCGGTTTAAAGAAAATGAGAAATCTGAAAAACCTTAGCTGTAGATTATTATTTTTATTTATTTTAATTTTTTTTTTCACTTTTGGTTTTCTCGCAAGGTTTGGTTTTTCTTGGAGAAGTATGAAAACTTGAAAAAACTGTTTAAATGGTGTTACAATTTTCACATTAAAAAACAGAAAATGGTGAATTGGATTTTTCAATTTTTAGTTAAGACTTGACAAATGAGATTCCCATATTCTTGGAAAAATTTGTAAAAAGTTGTGAATAAATAAGTTTTCTAATTTTCAGTTTCTAATGAAAAATTTCTTAGAAAATGAGGGCATTTTTCATCAACTAAACACACTAGACTTTCAAGCTATTTTTAAGATTTTATTATTATTATTATTATTATTATTATTATTATTATTATTATTATTATTATTATTATTTTGCATTAACCAAATGTTATTATCAATAATGAGCAATTGGTCAATTGTAGTAACATCAAAGTTCTTAAAGAATATTGTCACATAAATATAAGACTGAAAGTATAACTGAGTTTGTTTTCACTTGTGCTGATAACATTGAAAAATTGCAGCAATTAATTCATGATTTAGTTAACTTTGGCCGGTAAATTTGAAAATAACACCGAGGCTGTGGTGACTTGCGTGTTATAGCACGCTAATGCCAAAAACTTGATAGCACATAGTGTTCTCTTACTTTAAACATACAAGTCATTAAGCATGTCCAAGTTTATTAAAGATACCTTATTGTAAATATGTTTACCAAAAATTTAAAAATAATTTAAGTAATAGTTACCTTGGTTAAAAGTATATATTTATTGGTAAATGATTCAAGCTCATTCATTAACTAAGATAGAGCTTGAAAGTAGAAAAAAAATTGATTAACTTGCTGGCATAACTTATCAAATAAAATATAAGTAATAAATTACATAACATTAGAATCTATAATATCATAATTACAAAAGCGCAGTAACAAGATTTGAGCCCATAACCTCTGCTTTACGCTACATAAAAGTAGATCAAGCTCGAATGAAGTTTCAACTTTTGTGCTTCAACAAGGTAAATTCTAACGTCTTTTCGACTCAACTATACTGGTCACGCTATAACACACGAAAACTTTTTTAAAAAAATGTGATGTATTAAAGCAAATAAGAAAAACAACAAGGGTAAAAAATGCAAATTGAAAGAAGATAAGCAAAGCGGATAAGTCGAGATAAAAGAGCAGCTGCTTCTTCTTCTTCATACTCATTTCACCAAACCCTAAAACAAACACTGAGGAAGAAATGGAGAAGTATTTTGGGAACGCGTACAGGGGAGACCCGGGAGTCCCACATTCGGGTCAAGAGAAGTTTTTGAGTATTTGGATCGGGTCAGTTGCGTTCTCAGCTATCACTTGGTCTCACCCCTACATTTGGCAACTCTCCAACCGTTACAAGTATCTCTCTCTTCATCTCTTCAATTTTCATCTTGTTATGTTTTTTCTTACCTTAATTTATCATGAAAGATATTTTGTTAATTGTTATGTTGGAGTGTTTGGAATTGGGTTTTGAGAGTGATTATAAAAATCATCTGGAATAAAGCGGTAGATATCCCGATAAGAGAATGTTTGATATTTTAGGATTTTAGAGGATATGAAGGCTGAATATGCAATTCTCATACCGACCGATTTTGGGACTTTTTGTATCGACTTGCAGTAACTAAATAATGGGTTTTGATAAGCAATCCCAAAAGTTAAAAACATATATTGTTTACTGATAATAACTTAAGTTATTGCTTCCTGTTGTATGTTTTATGCGTTTCCTTTGTACTTGTTTTTGCACTTTCACGCTCTTTTTTCTTGAACTTTTCATATGCACAATTTTACACTTTTTCACTTGCCGGAGGTCCTTCTGGAAGCAGTCTCTCTACTGTCGGGTTTATCCTGGCGGTAGGGTAGGATCTGTCTACATCTCACCTCCCCCTTACCCTGCTCCGGCGGGATAGGGTTTTGTTGTTGTTGTTGATAATAACTGAACTTGGGTGCATCAATATGCTTATACATAAATGCCATTAAAAAAAAATGCTTATACATAATCAATCCACCTTGTTTATAGCTTTCTGATTTTAGCAGTGATAGAATTGCTCTGATAAATTGTTAAATTTGAAAGGTGTAGCTTCTTTATGTGGTATGTTAGCAGTGACGAAGCCAGAATTTGTTATTTGGGTGGGCCACAAAAATATCGGAAAACTAAAAAACCTTACAAGAGAAAATTTGACAAGATCATAGTAACAGTTTTCAGTGAAAAGGTAGCCAAAAACTTGTTTCGAGTTTATTAATAAATATATATTTGCTGCTATTATTGTATTAGAAGTTACAAACAAATACTGTATTTGCGATGAGTGAATCAAAATATTTAGGGTGGGCCAAATCTAAGATATTGACCAAATTCACTACATATAATTTATAGGAAAGTAAACATTCTTTAAACTTTGGGATGGGCCATGGCATACCCTGCCTCACACTTGGCTCCGTCCCTGTATGTTAGAATCTGATAGTGTGAAGGTGTGAGTACTAACATCATGGAATGTTTTATGTTATAAAAGAAAGGTTTCATTGATTTGGGCATGTATATTCGTATAAATAGTTTCGCCATCTCATCCTAAAGCAAAGTAGAAAAATTCCATGTTTTCTTATAATAGAAATGACTAATGAGCATAAGGCCCGTGGTTCAAGTGCAAATAACCATCTTACATGAACAAAAAAAGCCGTAAAATCTCTAGGAAACGCTCTACCTGAATCTTTTAGTGAACTTCTTTGTCAACAATGTCTCTGGAGTTAAAGAGATCGTGCAGTGACAACTTAGTTATACAGTGACAACTTAGTTACTTTAGCAATTTCCATTTTGATATAGTCATGGAATAGGTATAATATGTGTGGCAAAATGGCGGGTGGGGGTAACGTGTCGACAATGGGTCTCTGTGGAAACTAGTGTTATACCTGGTCAGAACAGGGCAAATGGGTTGGGCAATCGTTAACTCGTTTTTTAGCTTTTTTGTCCTTTATTCAAGTCTTGTAAATGTATATTGTTGGAAACAGTATGGTTTATTTTAGTTAAAACACATGTTAGACGACTCTTTGACTAGTTAGTTTTTTTTTTTATTCATTTGACCCATTTCATTTTTTTAGCTACTTTCTTTAAAGATAAATGTTTGACCCACCTTTAAGATGTACCATCTCATTTTTTCAGCTCACAAACATATATCTATGGGTGCTTGTCTCTTAAAATTACGTGCCCTTTAGTTTTAATTTTTAACATTGTCTATTTTATACCTTGATGTAGTTGGCATGATCATGCGATGCTATTTGAGCAATACCATTGGAAGAAGGCACTGCAAAAGAAACAGAAATACAAATTCTCGGTATGTTATATATGTATAATTATATGGATATTGTAATATAAATCTGTTATGAAAGTACTATTAATCTGATTGTTTTTTGTTGGTTCTAGTGGAATGAGAACTGGAGCAGAGCGGCACGTGATTCATACTACTACAACTGGCCTACTTATTTCCCTTAAGTTTATTATCTTTAATAGCAAAAGAAGTTCAAAACTTGTAGTAATATGACTGTGGATTCTGAAAAATGTTGTAAGCCATGTGTGACTGCTCTGGCCTGAATATTTCCTTTTCTCCTAAGTCCTAAATTGAAATTTCTCTTTCTTATTTGCGATCTCTCTTTCAACACTATGGCTGTATGCTAGCCTTACATAAAACAATGTTGTTTTAAGTTTTGGTCCTCGCTCAGGGCCGCCTTCTATGATGGTAGCTAAAGATACATGCTACCAAAAAAAAGGATTGGTGAAATTCATTTTTGACTTAAAGTCTTAGTGTGGTATGATGGTTTGTTTCGAGGTTATAGATGGATAAACAGAAAGGCATTTGCAAGTATTTAAGGTGAACTTCAGTTTGGGTTATTAATTAGCCTTGTAACTCATGATGGTGACTCATAGTTGAGTGTCAGTACTGCTTCGTGTAATTTTATTGTATGACCGAGTTGATTATGGTTGGTGGCTAAGACATGTTCAGTCTCTACTGCCTTATCCCTTGTTCACGAGTTTTGTTGCTTTGAGGTTTGCTAGATTTTATAAGTTATATGTATTTTCTGCTGTGAGATTTATCTCATTTATGGTTATTATGTAAAGAACAAGTAGAATGAAGATTAGTCTCGGCTTTTGACAGTTTTATGCTACTCAGCAAAAAGATTCGTGTACAGCTTTTGACCAAGGGGAAGCAGCAAGTCATTAGTTGTAGATAGTAGAAAAGTAACGTTACGGGTTTTAGCTATTATATCAATACATTCTTCATAAGTATCACAAGAGGTTTCTATGACAATTTACACCACCACAAGAGGTTGATAAAAGCTCAGATTACAGAACTTGTTGAAAATGGTCTGGCCAAGGGTCAAAACTCAACCAGTAGACTTTAATGAGGGGTTGATTATGATTATTGTTATGGTATTAAATGCAGTAACAATCATAAAAAGCCATTGATTAAGCAAACCTAACCACTGCCATGGAAGGGGACCATGTCCATGACTGTAATACTCTATAACTTAGTAGCAAATAGTTGAAGTTTGTCAAACTTGAAGGGCCATTGATGCTATTTTACTTAAAACATGGTTGCAGAGGTATCCAACAATGCTGATCATCTTCCATCCTATCCATAAAAACATACACTTTCCAGACCAAACTCATTCATAGTAACAACTAAAAATGTCACTTCTGCAACTTCATTCACATTTCCAACTTCGAAACGGTTCAACGAGGTTTTCTCATGTAGTTGCATCATCATCATCATCATCATCCTGTGTATGTTCACATCAATCTGTTTCTACTCCAAAAGTATCAAATGTTGATCAGCTAATATCTAAATTTAAATCAAATTCCTTAAATTTTGCGCTATCCGGGACTCTAGCTCTAGCAGTAGCATTTTCAGGTATACATTCATCTTCATTTTACCTTTTAGATTTGTGCTATATATCTTGGTATATATTTCTTGCCTACTAGCATATTTGATTATGGCTTCATTTGCCTTTGACCTTTTGAATGAAGGAACAGTATTATTAGTTATATGAGTTTGTTAGGAGTTGGATTTGCTGAGGCAAAAGTTGGTGTTAATAAACCAGAATTACTTCCTAAAGAATTCACCACAGTTATTGATGTTGCTGGTTTTCTCTCAGATGGTCAGGTAATTTATACTACCAAGTTTGCAACAAATGTTTGAACTATGATGTCTTAAGGATTTTTTCATCTCGTTCTAGTACTTGTGTTATTTTTGTACATTGTGTCATTCTCTCTTTTGGTTCATTTTGTAACCGAAAAAAGGCTTTCAAGAATGATAGTTCTTCATTAATAATATATGTCTATCAACATTGGATTTATATAAAAACGGTTTTGGATTATGGGTTACAAAATGAACTAAACGGGATACGAATCGACTCAAATGTACAAAAAGAAAGTAAAATTACTAAAACAAGACAAATGAAATAGCAAGTTGGTATTTTCTGCGAAAAGAAAGACCCATATTTTTATTGATAGTTGACATGATAAACACTTGTTTAGAACATTAGAACGTGGTTATTGGTGTCACTGTGTGATGGAATGATGGTGTCCCTTCCCATATTACGTGATACGCCCATCATTCTCTAACAATATCAAGCATTTAAATTGCTGACTGTGTTAAGGTTTTGACATGTCGGTTTAGGATGCTGCAATGTTTTACGTATCTGCCCTTGTAAACTATGCAGTTCTTTATATTCCTGCATATGAAGATAAAGATAGATTGAGGTATTTATTTAGGGGAGGTGTTATTATTTGATTGCTGACAGATTAGAGATCTTGGAAACAGTTAAAAGAATACCTTAGTGTCTTAAATCTTGAAAGATTGGAACTTTTAATCAATCTTGAATCATATAAACAACTCGTTCGGCCAGAAAAAGTCAGCATCATATTAACCTGGAATTAGAGGAATAAACAAGGCAAACATTATGTGACTACTGTAATACCAATGTGTGTATTAGCTTTTTTAGTAAGCTAAACCTTAATTTGTCTTGTATCATGTGATCCACGAAAGATTAGTAGATTACCAAATGGTTCTACTCATTTAGTTCGACACTGAAACTGATGACTTTTCTGCCTACATCTTAATATTCGCCTAGAATCTGATTGTGAATGTGAAATTTGTCTGCATAGCATAATCTTTACACCCATAAAGAGTATATGGAATAACATAATGTCATATAAATACAAGATCCCAACTGTACTTGTGTAACGTGATTTTCAGGAGAAACGACTTGCAAACGAGATTGATTCTATTGAAAAAGATACTGGATTCAAGCTCCGGGTTCTAGCTCAGAACTATCCTGATACACCAGGTATCCTTATTGTTGTGGTTTATGTCTAATGGGGTGAAACGTGTAAGATAGAAGAACAATTAGCTAAAACTAAAACGGGTGAAGATAAACCAATAATTTACACGTAATGCATAAAACCTCCTAAGCTGATTTGTAAAAGTATATCAGAAATAAGTTGGACAAAAGTACTATGGGTCAACCCTACCCGAAAAATTTCCATGTTGACCCATTACCCCCCCCCCCCCCCCCCCCCCCCCCCCCCAAAAAAAAAAAAAAAGAAGAAATTGCCACTTGTACTATGGGTCAACCCGACCCTGAGTATGTTTTAAGCATTGGTATTCTGATTGTGTTAGCTTAATCATACAATTTAATGAACTTCTGCAGGTCTAGCCATCAAAGATTTCTGGCAAGTGGATGACAGAACAATCGTTTTCGTTGCTGACCCTACTTTTGGTAAGAGTTGCATAACTTCGTCCACCATACCCTTCATTCATTATTTTTTAATATGAGTAATAGTTATTCATTATTTTTTAATATGAGTAATAGTTATTCATTATTTTTTAATATGAGTAATAGTTATTTTAAAACTGAGTATAGGTAATATTTTGAACTTCAATGTGGGAGAGACCGTGGATTTAGATATACCACGTAGCTTTTGGAGTCGTCTAGCAGGAAAATATGGAAATATGTTTTACTGGAAAGAGAAGGTAAGCTATTTCTATCGACTTTTATCTCTTAGGTCGTTGAGTCTTGTCCTATGGGTTTCTTTCCTCAAATAGGCAAATAAGTTAAAATTGAAACAGGGAGAGGATGCATCAGTTGAAGCTGCAGTTATGGCAATATCTAATTGCTTAAGAGAACCAGTGGGAGCAAATAATTGTGCAGAGGTAAAATAAGTTGCAGGGTGATTACAAACCATACCATGAACCCAATTACTGTAAAGATTGCATTTTTTGTTCCAGTTATACGTGTATACTTCTAACAATGAATATATTTAAAGGCATAAGCTTTAAGAGTTAACGTGTTCTAATGCTATATATTAAGTTGAGTACTTTGCTACATGAATTGCAAACAGACATACTTGTACTAGTTTGTAATACTGTACTATTCCGTGTTTGTGATCTTGTTTCGATTGTTTGAGTAATTCTATAGCCCAATCGAATGCAGTTTGGTTTTTATTAGCTAAAGGATCCAAGTATGCAAGCGAAAGAATGATAAAGAAATCGACTAGCATACAATATTTTAGATTGATATGAAGCAATACAAATGCAATGGTTCTGCAGATAATATTCGTCTTTGTGTTATGGATATGACTCGTATCAAATATGTCTAACATAAAATCATCAAGTACAGGACATTACGTCACTTTTTGGTTTTAGGTATTCAACATTTTCTCTTCTTATTTTTGCAATGTAAAGTTTATAGACTTTTCTAAAGAGACTATCGGTCATAATTTTAACTGAAATAACTTTTTAAGTGACCTATTAGAATGAAACATCACATTAATTAACCATTTGAGCTAAAACAATGACGGATAACTGTAGATGCAATAATACAAGTAACACACGTTAGCCTCGCCTCGGGTGTTTAGTCCGAGACCCAACTCCGGTGTGAGAATGAGTATGGGTAATATGAGTGAAGTATGAAGTATAAAGTAACTATGATATAACTATGATAATATAAGTGCTTGTCCGGTTCGGAGTATTTCCTCCCGAGAATATCATGCCCCTCAACTATGAATAGTTGGGGCTATTTATACTACTTACCTATTCCGAGAATTATGCATGGGCTTGATGGGCCTGTCCATACAGCCCAATTGCTTAGGACAACGACGTGGAGCTTGTCAGATAGTGGCGGACCTTTGATTCATCCTTCTGGTTTATTACTTGGTATCGTCCTTTTGTATCCTCCTTTTAGATCGTTCTTTTGGATCGTCCTTTTGTATCATCCTTTTAGATCGTCCTTTTGGATCATCCTTTTGTAGCATCCTTTCGTATCGGCAGTGGATCACATATTTGTTCATTAATGGATCACATTATGGTTCGTCATGGGAACTGGGTCTTTAGAGATCCGATACACTCTCAATAACATTTTTCGAAAAGTAAATAATAATAATAATAATAATAATAATAATAATAATAATAATAATAAAATGTCATTACTACACTCTAGCTCTTAAGAAAACAAAAATTACACCGTCTAACAAATCTTATCAACTAGAGTATCTCACTAGCTAGGTAATACATCATTCCACTCTAATTGGAGGGTTATCAACCAAGTAAGGGTTCGTTTGGTAGGAAGAAGTGAAATATCAAATGAATGGAATAAATGATGTAATGGAATGAATGACGCAATGTAATTATTCATTACCGTTTTTAATCATGTTTGGTTGGTAAGATAGGACGTAATGAAATCGATAAAAAATGACTAAAATGGTCATTGGTCATAGGAAGTTTATTTAATGTGGTTAATTAATTATGTACTTTTATGTAATTTTCATTTGATTACAAGATGTAATGAAAAAAAATGAGGGGACCCCTAAGGAATGAAAATGGTGTAATGAGTCATTCCTTGCAATGAATCATTACATTGTAAATGCGTAAACAAACAAGATTTTTTCATTCTATCGTAATAACTTTTTTCATTACCACTTTGATTACAACATACCAAACGCTATGTAATGCTTTTAATCCATTCTCTCTTTCTTGCTTTTCTCCTCCTCTATCCCACAAGGGGTGAGCGTGGTTCCGGAACCGCATGAAACCGACTCGGAACCGCAAGAACCGAGAACCGAAATTCTCATAATTTAGGAACCGAGAACCAGACCGCATAACATGTCTCGGTTCCGGTTCGGTTCCGGTTTCCGGTTCGGGTATTTCGGTTCTACTCGATTAGAACCGCAATTTTTTTAAAAATCCTCGCAAAAGGCAAGGCTGAGCCTACCAAGATGACTCAATAGATCTGTTCATATTAACATGGGTCCTAAGGTCAAAATTTACTTGAAGTAGTTTTGCTTCTTTTTCACATTGTAGTAAAGTAGAACTTTAGTATGTGATATTACATTGATAGTTTTGCTTATTTACATGTCCAGAACTTGTGTGCATGTCTTCGAAATGAATACGCATATATGTTATTACTTTTAGATAGTGCTAAATGATGTTATTGTGAGTATAAGCTATTTTCTAAAGTTTTCATACACATGAAAAACAACAATAATTAATTAAATTATTTTTATTGTTGATGTAATATACCCATGGGATCAAATCAGATATATCAATAAATGACAGAAAAAAATTGGGCGATTCTTCGGTTCCGGAACCGATACCCGCGGTTCCGGACCGAACCGAACCGAGAACCAAACCGCGGTTCCAAATTGCGGTTCGAGTTGGGTTGGTTCCGGTTTGATTCTCGGTTCCAGTTCGGTTCTCGGTTTATTTGCTCACCCCACCCACATACATCCTTCACAAATGATATCTCATTTCATTATTTTTTTTCAATAATTAATTATGTTTTAACTTAGTTAGATAAATGTAACTATATGGCTACTGCACTAGAAAGAGAAATAAATTATCTGCTTGAAATTTCATGAAATACCAAATAAGAAATGCTTATAAAAGAAAATATATACGCATGTCTTTTATATACGATATGAATTGTTTGATTTTTATATTTATAAAAAAAGTTGTTATAGATTAATTGGCGTGCTTATGCTATACACATAGATCAAATTAGTTTCAAGGTCAAACAAGTTTACAAAAATTTCAAGGCACTTCAAAAGTAGTTTTTGTTTTCCAAATTAAGAACTTATGAACCAAGTACTATCAATATTTAATTATTAGAATAGATTAAAGTTTATATTTTTCTATTTATTGGAAATTAAACTACTTCCTCGATTTGAAATTATTTGCTATTTTTTTTTTTTTTTTTTTTTTTTTTTCAGGTTGTTTGAAACTAATTGTCTACTATTACAAGCAGATACACAAGTTTCGTAGGCTCACGGCTTTGCTTTGTAGCTCTTATGTGAACACATCACTGCAAGTCACCCATACTAGTACTACTTTCACATGAACACACTTAACTGAGTTCTTAAGAATTTGACTCGCAGTAGACCATGAAACGCGTTATGTGATGTACTGCGAGTGAAGTTCTTAGGAACTGGCAGTTAAGCGTACTCATTTGAAAGCAGTACTGGTATGGGTGACCTGTCGGGAAATCTTCACACGAGGGCCAAAAAAGTAAAACCGTGAGCCCATAAGGCAAAGCGGATAATATTGTTGTTTGAGTAAGCAAGATGTTACATTATCGAGTTGAGTTGAGTTTACCACATTACTCATTACCAATAGTTGAAATTATTATTACAAATTAACTAGTTATAATGCCCGCGCATGCGCGAGTTTTTGTTTTTGTTTTTTAATTTTTTTGAATCATATATTTTTATTTATTAAAAAACAAATAATTTAATATTTGTTTTGTTTGATTTATGATGCTTAATTATAACTTTTTATTATTAAAGATAATTATTTAAAAATTTTAATCCTATTGTTAATTGCATATTATCTATATTTTTTGTATTTATCTTCTAATTGGATAAATATAAAATGTTACCTAATAAGAAAATATTATTTTTTTTTAAATAAAATTATTACTACCTCCGTCCCATAAAAACTGTCCAGTTTGACTTTTCAGAGTCAAACTGGTTCAACTTTGACCTTATTTATTGTTGTGAGTGTTATATAATACTTTATGAAAAATATATGAATGGATTGAGTTTTAAGTGTGTTTTTCATTGGTATAATTTTTGATCAAGTATTATATAACACATAAAAAAATATTTAAGGTCAAAGTTAAACCAGTTTGACTCTGAAAAGTCAAACTGGACAGTTTTTATGGGACGGAGGGAGTACTAAATAAGGTATGATTTGATTTTTTTGAAATGGAGAAGTCACTACTTGAGGTTTTATATTATTATATAAAAGAGACTTAGGATCAAATAAGAAGAAACCTTAAAATTGAGAAGGATGAGAAATAATTATAAATACACATTAGAGATGCGTCGACTTGAATTAGATGCATTCCTAATCTTTTAGATACACCATAATATATTTTATAGCTAAAAATTAGATGCATATACATATATTAGATGTATTTCATCGAGTTATACGAATTTTATGTATTTTTCGCCTTCTGCCAGTCAAATTTGTTGCTGATACTACTTTACATCGTTTTCACTTCAAAATCATTTTCGATACTAAGTGAGATGCATCTAATTCAATTCGATGCATCTCAAATATGTGATTATAGTTATTTCTCATTTTTCTCATTTTAAATTTTAAGTTATTAACATTTTAAGTTTTCTTGTACCGGATCCTTACCATATCAAAGATGTTAAACATAAAATATTACTATTATGTAAAAAGCTAGAAAAAAATAAGGTATTTTTGTGAAGAAGACAAAGAAAAAGAGAATGAAAGAATTTTGTATAAGCTCCACAAAAACCGAATCGAAATGTCTAGAAAGTATCAAAGATGATGATGATGATGATAGCAGCAGAAAGAGTGGCAATGACACTCAAATCCCCCAATATTCTCTTAAAAAATCTACACTCATTACGAAATCATCAAATTCAAATCATTAAACGAAGGAGATTCCCCCAATTTTCATCTTCATTCTCTACTCTAATAAATAATATTCATACTCCTCTTGCCAGCCAGAGACCATATCCTCGTCAGGTCCGACATCGTACGGTTAGAATGATGTCTTCCAATGTTCCTCCATCTGATTCATCATCATCCACTCCCATTAAAACGGTTAGTGCAATTTCAATTCTTTTAGTAATTAGGATTTTATTTAATAAACAAGCTAGTTATTCCACATTCTTAGATTATTTGTAAATTTTATATAGAATTAATCAGCGTTGACAGCGTAATTGTGAGTAGTAGCTGTTTGTTTTATAAAAACGTTTAGTAGCTTAGTTGTATTTGTACTAACGAGCTTGCAGTCATATTATGTGAAAATGTTCCAAATGGTTGTCCTGTCTACGACATGTGAGATAGATAGATTTGTTGTGTATATATAAAGGTTATAAATAGCGTGAAACGTGGCGTGGCGTGGCGGCATGCCAAGCCTCACGCCTTAGGAGCTATGGCGAAACCATAGTATTTTTTAAAGCGTGATTTAAAGCAGCACAAAATATGAAAATATTTATAAATTTATATATTATATCATATTTCATATATATCGAGTCAAGAAATTATCCTTGCATATAATCTTATTCATTTCTTATTTAAAAAAAAAAAAAAAAAAAAAAAAACCCTTCTTCATCGGAGTTGAATTCAAAAAAGGCACCACGCCTCGCACCTTATTGCGTCTTTCCATGCCTAGAGCCGACGCCTTGGTCTATTTCGTAATGTGGAAGTCACGCCATGGCGCGCCTTTTAGAACGAAGTTGTATTTGCGATTATAAAATTTAAAAGGACATAAAGCTAAACACTCATTCAAGTAGCATTTTAAAAGAAGATAAACAAAACATTATATGCCCATTGCCAAACAAGCTTTCAATTCTAAACACAGAATGCTCTTAAAAGCTCGTAGCCAACAATTTGTTAGGTAAAAAGGTATTGTACTAGATTGGAGTTTGGGATGGCTTATGTAAGTGTTTGGGATTGTGTTTTTAAATAACTTATGCTTATGTATGTATATATGCATACTCTAATAGTCGTCTTTTCTGAAAACAACTAGTTTTGCAATATTTGTAAACTTGTAATTTTGAATCCAACAAAAATTAGTTATTTCTCAGTAGGCAACCTTATTTCGCCATAATATAAGCTCAGAAATGCATAAGCATATAGGGTATAAACAGTCTAGTTAAGCCTCCAAACACCGAAATGCTAAAACTACTGCTTAGTGCCTTTTGGAATAAGCAAGACGGTTATTCAAGACTGCTTATTTTCCTCACAAGTAATCAGATCAATATATTGATGAGCAATCTCACTTCAACTGAATCAAAGCTAAAACCCAACAAGTATCAAAAAGCAATATGCGGATAATCAGTTTTATTAAGCAATTCCAAAGACCTCTAGGTGGTATACGATGAAAATGAAAAAAATGTGTGAAAACTATACAGAACCCTGCTACGGAAGTTATTGTAACTGATAAAATGAAGATCCATTTCCTTTGTATATGTTTTGATGAAGCAGGATAACACAGTTGTAATGACGATTACAGGTGAGGGTAAACATTAAAGGAAGGGTGCAAGGGGTGTTTTATCGGGACTGGACAGTGCAGAATGCAACAGAGTTGGGTTTAAAAGGATGGGTTAGGAACCGAAGGGATGGTTCCGTTGAGGCTTTGTTTTCGGGCAGTGCTGAAAAGGTTGGGGAAATGCAGGAGCGGTGTCGTAGGGGCCCACCTTCTGCGATGGTTACCGGACTGGATGTTAATCCTTCTACAGAGGATCCGGGGATCGGGTTTGAACGCCGCTCAACTGCTTAACTAAATTAGGCAAGGAATATTATAGTTCTAAACCTTATTTTGTTATTATGTCTCGTGGTATTTATTTTATTAGGATTATAAATTATATACTTGTCTTGAATAATTGAAAATAAATAGTGAAAGTAAAACATTTTGACATTAAAGATGAAACCGACATATGTGTGAGATACATTTGGATTGATAGCCACTGTAATGTATTATGTATTTTGAGGAAGTTGATTTAGTACTAGAACCTTCTGTAGCTGAAATCAATGAGCGCATGCTCATTGAGTGTTACGATATCTTAATGTTCCTGCCTAAAGAACTTAGCTACACTCAACTACGGTGTTTGTACAGTTACTTATGCATATGCATAATATCGTAAATCACCTTTCAGAGTGTATCTTGCTGCTTCATTTTCAGGGGTCATAGGTTCCATATGTAATTGCTATTTATTTATTGATAGTTTATCCATAATGTGATTCTTAATTGATAGTTCTGTCTTACCACTGTCGATAAGCGGTAATGCTCATTTAGCTACATCAAGGTGTTGTTATAAGTTTAAACTGTTTTATGTCTTCGTAAAAGTACATTAATAACAACTATATCTCTCTTCTGGCCATTGTGAACCTGATAGGTATGTTCCTGACTAAGAACTTTATTGGTTTGTAGTTCTACTTTGTCTACCTTTACTGAAATTTAGGTGTTATCCACTAATCTATGCTCTCAACTTCTTTAAAACCATAATGGAAAATCGGATATAAAGCTTATTAGATTTCTCACCCCTCTTCTAGTTTCCTACATCATCTATGAGGACTCGATCTTCTGGTCTTGTGACAATGGAGTGAATGGACACTAAAGTGGTTGCAGCACCTAGTTTTAATATTATTTTTTTTAACAACACTCCAAGTAACACCATACATTGTGCCTGTCTGCTACTAAGCCCTAATTGTCCTGTTACATAATTCTTATATATGACTTCAGTTTCTGTTTGACGTTGTATCCATGCGAAAACATAAATTATCTGGCTAGAGGATTGATGACTACTACAAGTAAAAGTCACTTTTGTTCTAGAAAATGGTTATGCATAAAATTATTAAGCATTTGCAAAAGTTATTCTTTATTTCTTTTTTGATCCTTGTTACCTTACATCATATTTTTTTTTTACCCAACGAGTAGATCACTTACCTCACTTTGGCTGATATGAATCTGTCTCCTTCTTTTAGTGCTTTGGTATTGCCAACATGGGCCGTGACTAATCCATAGGTTATGCAAAACGCCCCCTCCACACAAACCTGGAAAATCTCCTCCATTCCAGGAGGTGGGCGCGGCCACACACTAGATTGCACCTACGCAGATCTGAACTTGGGTCTCCCCAAGCTACCAAGTGTTTAGGATGCCAATTTTCCCCACTAATCTCACCGTGTGGGGTTTAGGGCTCTTGTATAACATTACCCAGCGCACAAATCTTCGCTAAAAGTCACTCATAGATCTTTCCCTTACCCAGTTAGTTTGATGAATACATGTAGTTTTTTAATGAATCAGCTTGCACCCTCAACTTCCTGGTTAATGACTACATTATGCACCACTATTAGTCACACGACCAGACACTTTTACTCATTTATCACTATATCTGGTCTGACACATCATCCATTACGAGGGCCAGCCTCTAATGCAGTATCTTATGGTATGAAAATGGCTTGGTGTATTGTACTGGATTGCAAGGCCTGAATGTCTGATATCATGCTGCTTATAATTTAGATTCAGTAATTAGTTTGCGTATCTTTTCCACAAACCAATACTATTGTACGGACGTACCATGGTTTCCTGGTTGGGATGCTGAAATTAGTGGTGGAATAACTACACTGTCATAGATGGTTTGGCTTCATCCGAAGACGGATGAGTTGCAAGACCTGCTTGTTGATTTTGAGGACATTGCATACTTAAAAAGCTTTTCACCAATGCTTTTAGTTCACTATTTATATTACGCGTTTGGTACTCTATTGTTAGTTTGAAGCATGGTCCGCATATGAGTTCCAACAAAGGCAAAACTTGCCATTCTGTATATGGTTTCATAAAGCTTGGTAGGACCTTCAGTTGCATAAAATTTACAGGATTTGGTTGCTTAGGTATCTTTTCATTGTTAATAGAGCGAGTAAAAGTTGAAATTTTATCACTATTCCGATTTTTAGTCAATTGTTTGACTTATCTTTTGCAGTAAAGATATTAGTTGGGTTTCAATTTGATGGAGGACACAATCCTATGAAGTTACCCATGGTTTTTTCTTCCAACATTTGAGATCAATAGTGATACTTTCATCCCAAATGCAGCTCTCATCTACACAGTTCTCCTGATGCCAAGTATTATCTTTTGCAGTAAAGATATTAGTTGGGTTTCAATTTGATGGAGGACACAATCCTATGAAGTTACCCATAGTTTTTTCTTCCAACATTTGAGATCAATAGTGATACTTTCATCCCAAATGCCATTTCATAGCTCTCTTCTACACAGTTCTCCTGATGCCAAGTAAGTGAGTTTTACATCCGAGCAATTGCTTCTCCCTATATATATATATATATATATATATATATATATATATAGGACACCTTGTATGTAAAAATTAAGGATGTGTAATAGCAACGTGGTTTCACAAGTATGTCGTTTTATGTGATGTACTGTACCTTGTATACACGTCATTGAACTTGTCATTGATATATCAATGACTTAAGTCTCAACGTTGTGGGTTCCAAATATACATAAAACTTGTAGGATATTAGGAGTAAATTTAAACATATTAGTGTTTAATGTACGTTGCAATATATATTAGGATTAGACGTGAACTATACAACTAGGTATAGTGTAACTTGCTTTGCAAGGCATGAAAGAGGCCTTATGGCTTATTGTTTCATGGAGGGTTGGTTGCCTGTTTCCTAAACCGCCTCAAACATGGTTTCTACCACCCTCATCTCTATAAATAAAGGTGAGGGGATGCTAGTGCATAACATTTTTCTTGACTCGAATTGTATGCTTTATTTATTTTGAATTAATAAAGGGTTGTTCGAGTGTACTTTACTTGTGTATATAGTTCATAGAATTTTCGTCTCCTTTTATTTTCATGCGTTGAGGTTCTTCTTAGAAGTCGACTCACTTCTTGTATGTGGTCTTGTACCATTGGACTTTTGGGTGGTTGTTCCGTGTTTCGTCTTTTTGGGTCTGTTGAAGGTCCAACAAAACCATTAGATTTGTCTAACAAATACGGAGTAATGGATTTCATAGTCAGCTTTAGGGAAAATAAATAAATAAAATAAATGATTTGGTACAAGGTACTAGCAAATTGACATGATATATTGATTATGCGAATAAATTTACAAGAACATATGTAGTTATTTGTCTTTTGTAACGTTATAGTGCCACTTCTTCCATAAGATAAAACAATAAAGTTGATTCATTCGTTCTCGTACACTAGGTGAAACCAGTTGCTGCAGATACGATCCTATATGACCCAACTCTTTCGTAAGATAAAACAATAAAGTTGATTCAGTTCGATACTGGAGTTGAGGTTTTATTTGACACTTTTGGACTTAACTCGCAATAACATTATTATAAGAGTTGTATAAAATAGGCGACTAATAACTAAAAATGGTGGGAGGTCTCAAGTTCAGTTTTTGTTATGTACTTATGCGACTAATAAATGAAGTGTACTCTCATAAAGTATTTGATACTTTGTATTGTAGTTTATAGTCAAATTAGATGTTTTATGTATAAGAGCATAAGGTGTGGTAAACTTCAGCGTGCGTTTGGTACGCTATTTGGAATCACTAAAAGTATGATTTTGATTAGAGGGGTGTATGGGATTGGTAATTGATGAGTGCTTAATCACTCATCCTTTTTAAGCCTTATTTCAGACCAAATATACCAAATACTAACCAAAAATGCCAAGAGAATGCATGTTTTTGTATTTGTGTATGTGCAGGTACGGATATGTGAAAAATGAACAAAAACAAGACAAAACCGACAAAAACGAGCACGAGAATGAAAAAAGGTCAAAAGCCGGAGCCGGGGAAGCAAAATGATCAAGGAAAGCTCAAATTATCAATTTAAGTCCTCAGAGATTCTTAAAGTTACAAGAAAAGTCCCTGGACAAAGTTTTGAGAAATTGGCAACATCAGTCCCTGCAGTTTCAGAATTTAGCAAATATGGTCCTTTAATAAATTTTAGAAGAAAAAAATCATCAGTGGTCCTCCAATATTCAGGAAATTACAATTTATACCCTTGGATAGAAGTTTGGTATAATTACATAATTGATCCCTGGAATTTCAGAGTTTACACAATAGGTCCTTGTGATTTTTACTACTCCTAAACCCAAAATTAATACAACCGGATCCACATATACACTTGGCCCAAAGAAAACAAAAGCCCAACCCCTAATATCCTTTACCCAGCCTGCTACTAATACCCAAGTCAAAACCACCCACAACCTGGTCAATACCCGAAATTAATTACCTATTTGATTTTACCGCCCCCAATTCACCCCCGTTCCTAGAATGTTACTATTCATGAACCCTAATATTCACCACACGCCCAATTACCCTTTCTTAATAATAATTACCCCATGATTGGGTCTTCTAGAAGAAGCAGGCACATGTCAGGAATGTCAGGCACATGTCAAGGGTACGTGGACCAATAGGAATGCACACGAAGGATCAATCATATCCATCAATCAATCAAACGGCCGAGAGGTGTGGATTGGGGACCAAGTGTTATCTAACGGCTACAAGGGACTAAGAGAAAGCACAAAAGTGGCATGGATTGTTGACATAGGATTATCAGAACCTTCACCTAAGCTCCCCCATTCATGTATAAATACCCCCTCCCCCTAGTCATTTGTGTGCTCTTTTTATGTAACGTTATTCTGTTTAAATCACTTTGTAAGGTTTTATTGATTAATGAAAAAATTAGTTCTGCTTTAATTCAAGTTTTCTTATTCTCATTTAAATTTCTTTACTGCTTAATTATTTATTATTGTTTTAGTTTATAGCTTAAGCCTTAAATCTATTATTTACTGCTTACCAACTTATTCTAGTTTCTGTTATCAGCTTTTAGAATCAAAAGAAAAAAAATATATATTAAAAAAAAATTTATATAAATACATTTCAATTTAGTTTTTACAATTGAATTTAGTTTCATTTAACTTGTTTTAATTTTTACAAACTTAATTCAATACTGTTTTATAAGTTTCTCTCAAAAATCAAAAAGTCAAAGGTGGTCAACTGTATCAGCTTATTTCATAAGCTCAGCTTAATTGGAGGAGTTAGGCAGCCTTAAGGTGTCCAAAGGCCTGTCTTAAAGACAGGCTAGCTTAGTGAAACCCCCTCTGTTTGAGTTGAGGAGGTATTGGCATTGTAAGTTCCATGTGTACTGTTTCATCATATTAGCTTATTAAGTTTTAGATCTGAGTTACTTATTGTTAATTATTGCTTATTCTGTCTGAATTCTGCTTGTTACTTGTTCATTTAATCACTATTGATAGTTTTGAGTTTGAATTCACTAATATTTTGTTTCATTCATTTCATATCTGTTGATCTGAGTTGTTAGTGTTTTGGATTTATAGAGCATCTAAGATCTGTTTCTCTGGTTCATTTGAGTTTTTGGATAATATTGTGATCATATAAGTTGGTTTGGATTAAGTTGGATAGATCTGTGGTGGTGTTTTGTATCAATCAGTCATTGAAGGGGTGTTTGGATTTAAGCAGTTTGCTGGCTTAGGTTGTGACTCAGAGGTTGATAGTAGTTTAGATTGCACACTTAGGTTTAGTTAGACTAGAACTTGCATAAAATTTAGTAGGTTATTATTAAAAAGTCAAAATCACATTTCTTACTTCATATATTCATAGCTGTTAAAATTTGTAGGTTGCATCTTAATATTAGTAGTTATATTAGTGTTAGTTTCAATTTATTTTAATCACAATTTGGATTATTAGAACACTTTCAGTAAGAAATTAGCCTTGAAAATCCAATTTAGTCAAAATTTGTATTTCATACAAAAGTCAAAAAGATTTTGGTTGCCTGTTTTGGTCAGTTATTCAAAGAAGAGCACAGTCCTCAATTTTGATTCAAAATCAGTTTGGAAAGTTGATTTGTAATATTTGGCAGGTTGTTTACAAATTTCAAAAAGACTTTTGCAATTGGGAATTGGTTTGAGTACTTGAAATTGCTTCTAAAGTTGGTTGTCTAAACCTGCAGTACCCTGCACCTCAGTCCTCAACCTTATTTCTTGGGCATTTTTAGGTTTGTAGATTGGAACTAGGATCAATTTTGTAGGTGAATTTTGTATCTCAGCTAGTTGGCAGTCATTTTGCACCCATAAGTTTCATCTATACAGCTTATTTGCTTACCTTAAGTGCTTATTCAAGTGGGGTGATTGAAACTAAAGTCTGCCATTTAGATCAGGGCTGCAAGTGCTATATTTTGATCATACCCTGAGTTAATTGGTTCATTTAAGTTCATTTGCACCTTAAGTTGCTGATTTAGTTGATATTTTGCTTGCTACTTATCTGTTGAGCTTATTGCTTATTTGACCTGTTTTGGCATCTTTCTGTGTTTCTGAGCATCTTTTGGCTTAACTACTGTTCCTATAAGCTTATTTGAGTCATTAAAGCATTTGGTCAAAGTTTCAGGTCAATTGGTCAATCATTGCTTATTAATAAGCACTTTTATAAGCTGATTTTAAGCCATTAAGCACTTCCAGTGCTTATTTTTCCTAGTTTCAAAATATTATTTTAGATTTTCCCTGAAATTTTCATATTTTTCTGAGTTGATTTGCTATTTTTTTATTTAATTTTCATTCTTAATCATTTTTAATTACTTTTTAATTACTGAAAAATACAAAAAAATCAGAAAAACCCCAGAAAAATCCAAAAATATTTTAGAAAATTATTTTTAGTTATTTTAGAATTTTAGAAATTTATTTTGCATTTTTCTCATTTATTTTAAATTTATTTTGAATTTTTAATTAGATTTAATAGTTTTTAATTTTCAAAAATTACACAAAAAGCCAAAAAAATTAGTTTTTAGTTTTAAAATTAATTTTTAGTTATTTTATAATTTTCAAAATTAATTTTTCATTTTTCTCACTTTATTTGCATTTTCTATTAATTTTTAATTAGATAAATTAGTTTTTAATTCATAAAATATAATTAAAAAGTCAAAAATATTTTTCTTTTTCTCAAAATTTTCTTTTATCATTTTTAACTTTTAAAAATTATTTTCAAGTCCGTAGGAGTAGCGTAGCTTAAAAGTCGCGTTTTATTTCGTACGTTAACGTTTATTTTACGTCTTAGCTTACGTTTTCGATTCTACGTTACGTTTCTAGTTGCCTTACTTGAATTACGTGTTTAGTTGATTATCTGTGCTTCATTTACTATTTCATTAGTGTAATCCCAACAAAATCACTTTTTACCACTTTCACGACACGTTTCACGAATCGGGAATTCGAAATTCCATTCACACCTTCACACGGACTACGACATCGGGTTATCCGCATTTCTTTGCGGATCTCTTAAGTAATACTATACTATATATAACTTGATTTCAACGAATCAAAATTTTGGCGCCGCTGCCGGGGAGAGTTGAAGTGAATTTTTCGTTTTCGTTTTTCGAAATTGTGTTTTGAAAACCTTCCTTGTATATATTTTCTATAAAAACCAAAAAAAATGAAAAATCAAAAACACTTTTCCTAAAGTGTTTTCAAAAATACCAAAAAAATAATAAAGTTACAGCCTCGACTCGACCGAAAGGAAGGGCGTTGTAAACCAAATAAGTCTCCCAATATAACAACGCGTGAAATTAGTTGCTAATCGGATTACTTTGGATTCTACGACCGAATAAGCGGAAAATACGGAAGCTTTGACATTAGTGTAACGTTTGAAAGAAAAGAAAAAAACAAAAGTATAAGTTTTTGAATTTTGCTTTATAAAAAAAAATACAAAAAGATTTTCTTTTTCAAATTTGATTTTCTTTTTATTTTTCATAATTTGAGTTTTTGTGGTGTATGAACACCCGTTCATCTTCTAAACGTCTTATTTCTCCATTATCGAATCCCGAGAGTTTGATACGTCACACACACAAAGATCGTTTCCCAAACATTACGGAAATGGAACAAAATAACCACAACAATCAACACCCTCCGGTGGGTGTTGTTCAAAATGCACCAGCTCCCGATCTCCGAACGATGGAGGAGCTGTGTCAACCGACAATGCACGGAAGAGGCGGTCCGATTGCCCCTCTCAATATTGAGGCTACGGATTTTGGACTTAAGCACCACATGATTCAACAAGGCCAGAATTCATGCCAATTTCACGGATTACCGGGTGACGATGCCAACAAGCATCTCGACAAATTTTTAACCGTCACCCAAAGTATGAAACAACATGGGGTCTTCGATGACGCCCTTCGTCTTTCTCTCTTCCCCTATTCTCTTACACATCATGCCCCCGCTTGGTTTGATCGTCTTCCCAAGAACTCGATTCATACCTTCGAAGAAATGGTATCGAAGTTCTTGGCAAAATATTTTCCACCATCGATGGTGACGAAACTTCGAAACGATATTAGCAATTTCCGTCAGCTTCCCGATGAATCTTTATTTGAAGCTTGGGAACGCTATAAGCTTGCTATTGATCGGTGTCCAAACCGTAACATGCTTCTTGTTACGATAATCGATACGTTTTACAATGGTTTGACTTTGCGACATCGGGACACGATCAATGCAGCTGCGGGTGGAACTTTTATGAAACGACGTCCTGAAGATTGTTACGAACTTATTGAGAATATGACTGCTCATTACAATTACTGGGATTCCTCTGCCGAGAGGAATGAGTCAAGAACAACCGTTGCTCAAAATTCTTCTACGTCTAATTCTGAAATAGCCGCAATTACTAAGAAACTCGATGATTTGTCGACTGCTGTTTTACGAATGCACCAAACGTCTCAGAATCAAAATCAAGTCAAAAATCATCAATTCAATATGGTCAAAAATGTTTGTGAGACTTGTGGTGGTCCTCATTCGTATTTTGAGTGCCAAGCCACCGGTGGTTTCACTCACGAGAATGTGTATACTACTTCAGGAACCTACAATATGGGCGGTAACGGATACCAACCACCGGGTGACCGAAATCTTCTTAGCTACCGTTCGAACCATTATGTTGGACCACCCAGTTTCAATCAACCGACTCAAGTTAATCAAGTCAATCAAGTTAATCAAAATGTGCAAAACCGAAATCATCAATTTAATCACAATGCTAACCAAAATCGGATGAACAATGGTTTTCAAAATCAAAATAATGGTTTTCAAAATCAAAATCGGGGAAATTATAATCAAGGCCCGACTCAAGGGAATTTTCATGGAAATTTTCAAAATGTTAATCATGGGAATTATAATCATGGAAATCAGAATTTTCAGAATCAAGGTTTCAATAACAACAATCGTGGTCAAAATTTTCGAAATCCAGTTGTGAATCAGTCGTCTTCAGATGAATTACTTAAGCAGTTTATGAAAAGTCAAGAGGAAATGAATAAAATGTTAATCAATCAAATGTCCGAATTGAAGAAGTCTTTAAATGATCGACCCTCGGGCTCGGGTACTCTTCCAAGCAACACGATCGCTAACCCGAGGGGCGATGCTAAGGCAATCACGACTAGGAGTGGTGTTATAATCGATGGACCAACGGCTCCGACTACCCCTTCTTCTTCTTCGTCTCCAAAGGTAGTCGTTCGTGAAACCGAAGCGACAACGGATACGGAAATTCCTAGTAATAATGGAAGGACCGAGAACATCCAACCTCCGGTGGTCCCAACGTCCAAAGGAAAAGATAAAGTTGTTAACAAAACTGAGAAAGAAACTCCCATCAAAACAAATTTGTCTTATCCGTCACGCTTAAACGAACAAAAGCACCGTGAGAAAGATAAAAACCAGATGGAAAAGTTTTATCAGATTTTTCAAGAATTACACTTTGACATACGTCTCGCGGATGCTATACTTTTGATGCCTAAATTTGCTTCTATGCTAAAAGGTCTTTTGAATAATAAGGAAAAATTGTTTGAAATATCACGAACCCAGATGAATGAAAATTGCTTGGCGGTTATCCTCAAAAAGCTTCCCGAAAAGCTTGAAGACCCCGGACGATTTCTCATTCTGTGTAATTTTCCTGGGATGGTTCAATGCTTCGCCTTTGCTGATCTTGGTGCTAGCATTAACCTAATGCCGTTATCCATTTGGAAGAAATTGTCTTTACCCGAATTAACTCTGACTTGCATGACCCTCGAGCTAGCCGACCGAACTACTTCCCGCCCGATGGGAATAGCCGAGGATGTCTTTGTTAATGTGGGAAAATTCCATTTCCCTGCCGATTTTGTCGTTGTTGATTTTGATGCTGATCCGCGGGTGCCTCTCATTCTCGGGGGAGGTTTCCTAAGGACCGGTCGTGCTTTAATTGATGTTTTCGATGAAGAAATTACCCTACGCGTTGGTACCGAAGCCGTAACTTTTAATTTGGATCAATCCGCGAGGTACTCCTCCGAATCTGACAAATATTCCGTTAACCGAGTCGACGTTATCGACGAAGTTACGGAGGAGTACGCTCAAGAGATACTTGGTTTTACCGAACATGCTTCGAGTGGCAATCCCACTCATTCTTCTGAACCGATAATTTCCGATCCTTCCCCTTCCCTTACTCCGTTTGAGGGAAGTGATTTCATCTTGGAAGAGATTGAGGCCTTTCTTGCTAATGATTCGATTTCACCGGAAATTGATCATTCCGATTGTGACCCGGAGGGAGATGTTCTTTTGATTGAGAAATTATTAAATGAAGATCCCAACCCGTCCCTCCCTCTGATGGACCTTAAAATGGCCGACGTTAAAGAAGTTAAGCCGTCTACTGAGAATCCTCCGGAGCCTGAGCTCAAGGATTTACCTCCTCATCTCGAATACGCATTTTTGGAAGGAACCGACAAACTTCCGTCATAATTTCGAAAGAACTTAAAGATGAGGATAAGAAACGTCTCTTAGATGTGCTCAGGAAGCATAAGAGTGCCATTGCTTGGCAAATTTCTGATATTAAGGGTATCGACCCTCGTTTTTGCACGCATAAGATCTTACTTGAAGACAATTACAAGCCGTCCGTTCAGCAACAACGATGGGTTAACCCGAAAATTCATGAGGTTATCAAAAAGGTAGTTATAAAACTCCTCGATGCCGGAATGATTTATCCAATCTCGGATAGCTCTTGGGTTAGCCCGGTCCACTGCGTACCGAAGAAAGGTGGAATGGCAGTCGTAACAAATGAAGATAATGAATTGATTCTGACACGTCTTGTTACCGGATGGAGAGTTTGTATTGATTATCGTAAATTGAATGATGCGACTCGTAAGGACCATTTCCCACTTCCATTTATGGATCAAATGCTAGAACGCCTAGCGGGAAATGAGTTCTATTGTTTTCTTGATGGATTTTCCGGCTATTTTCAAATACCTATTGACCCTCCGGACCAGGAAAAGACTACCTTTACTTGCCCTTATGGTACGTTTGCCTATCGTCGTATGCCTTTTTGCTTATGCAATGCTCCAGGCACGTTCCAAAGGTGTATGATGTCTATATTTTCGGACATGATCGAGAAAACCATGGAAGTTTTCATGGATGATTTCTCGATTTATGGAGATTCTTTCACTTCGTGTCTCTCCCATTTAGAAAATATGCTAAAATGGTGTAAAGATACCAACTTGGTTCTAAATTGGGAGAAGTGTCATTTCATGGTCAAAGAGGGCATTGTCCTCGGCCATAAGATATTGAAATCCGGGATTGAGTTCGATAGAGCTAAAGTCGACGTTATTGCAAAATTACCTCATCCCACCACCGTAAAAGGAATTAGAAGTTTTCTCGGTCATGCGGCTTTTACCGACGTTTCATTCAAGACTTTTCTAAGATAGCCCGGCCTCTGACCCACTTGCTTGAAAAAGATGCTCCGTTTATCTTCTCAAATGAATGCATCGAAGCATTTAATATTCTTAAAAAGAAGTTAACAGAGGCTCCCATCTTAGTTGCCCCCGATTGGGACTTGCCTTTTGAGCTAATGTGCGATGCTAGCGATTATGCCATTGGTGCAGTCCTGGGGCAACGCAAGTCCAAGCATTTTCAGCCGATACACTATGCGAGTAAAACAATGACTGATGCTCAATATCATTATACGACTACTAAGAAATAAATGTTAGCCGTCATTTACGCTTTTGAAAAGTTTTGACCTTATTTGCTTTTAAAGAAATGCATAGTGTATACGGATCATTCGGCTCTTAAGTACCTTATGGCAAAGCAAGATGCTAAGCCACGCTTGATGCGGTGGGTTCTACTCCTTCAAGAATTCAATGTTGAAATTCGAGATAAAAAGGGAGCTGAGAACCTTGCTGCTGATCACCTATCACGTTTAGAGAATCCCCACCAAAGTGTTTTCGAGAAAAAGGAGATTAACGAAGCATTTCCTCTCGAGACACTGGGGAGTTTATCACATTGTGATTCTAGTACCCCATGGTTCGCCGACTTTGCAAATTACCATGTGGGGAATTTTATTCGGAAAGGGATGTCGTTCCAGCAAAAGAAAAAATTCTTCAAAGATGTTAAGCGTTATTTCTGGGACGACCCCTACTTGTTTAAGATATGTGCGGATCAAGTGATCCGGCGGTGCGTTCACGGCAAAGAAGCCGCTGAAATTCTTATGGCATGCCACAATGGACCCACGGGGGGACATCATGGTGCCAACTTCACCGCTAAGAAAGTTTTTTATTCCGGCTTCTACTGGCCGACGATTTACCGGGATGCTCATGAGTTGGTTAAATCATGTGATTCTTGCCAGCGTCAAGGAAAAATTTCTCAGAAGGACGAGATGCCTCAAAATGCTATCCAAGTCTGTGAAATTTTTGACGTCTGGGGTATCGATTTCATGGGTCCATTCCTGTCTTCTCGTGGTAACAAATATATACTCGTGGCCGTCGATTACTTGTCTAAATGGGTCAAAGCGAAGGCGCTACCCACCAATGACGCCCGAGTTGTAGTGAAATTTCTTAAAAGTCTCTTCGCCCGATTTGGTGCACCTCGTGCTATTATAAGCGATCGTGGGACCCATTTCTGTAATGACCAATTCGCTAAAGTTATGCTCAAATATGGTGTCACACATCGTCTTTCTACGGCATATCATCCACAGACGAGTGGTCAAGTTGAGGTCTCCAATCGTGGCTTGAAACGAATTTTAGAAAGGACCGTAGGTGAACATCGTGCTTCATGGGCCGATAAATTAGATGATGCACTTTGGGCCTTCCGTACAGCTTACAAAACACCCATTGGGTGCACTCCTTACAAGCTGGTTTACGGGAAGGCCTGCCATTTGCCCTTTGAACTTGAGCACAAGGCCTACTGGGCCTTGAAACATGCTAATTTTGACCTTCAAACCGCGAGTGCTCACCATAAAGTTCAATTGAATGAATTAGTCGAGCTTCGTGATCAGGCCTATGAGAATTCTTTGATCTACAAAGAGAAGACAAAGAGGATTCACGATGCTAAAATTAAAGATCGCGTCTTCAACGTTGATGACCGAGTCCTTCTTTTCAATTCTCGATTGAAGATTTTCTCAAGCAAGTTAAAAACCCGTTGGTCTGGACCATTCACCATTACCCAAGTATTTCCTTATGGAACCGTTGAACTTGCTCAACCTAATGGTCCCAATTTTAAGGTGAATGGTCATCGTATTAAGCATTATTTCGGAGGGGACATACCACCCATGGTTGTCCCGGATCTCCAGACTTTCCCCAAGGACGATTAAATTCAGGGATCGACTCAAGCTCATGTGACTCGGTAATAAAAAACAAGCGCTTCGTGGGAGGCACCCCATGCTTATCCATTTTCATTTTCTATATTTTCTATTTTCTTTAATAACGTGACGTGAGGGGGGCGACCCTTTCCAAACTCGTGTTTTCGTGGTTGTTTATGAATGTTCAGGAATTTCCCTGAAGTTTGAGGACTCTCGTGCTCGTGGTTTGTCGTTTTCTCCACTCGAGTCTCATCCTTCGCTGCTCTTTCGGAAATTCACCATATCCAAAATCTTATCGATTAACGTTTATCTCTTGGCATACTTAATAAACGGCCTTAGATTTTACGTAGGATTACCCGTACCCTTAAAACATTGAGGACAATGTTTCACTTTAGTTTGGGGGGGGGGGGTGAATCTTCGATTCGATTTGACCTGTACCATCGTCTGAGCTGTTTAACTTACGCAACTCCGTTTTCCACCAAAATTTTAAATTTTTGTCATCGCTTTAAAAAAAAAAAAAAAATGAAAAAAAAAATATATGATATGAATAATAAGTTTTGACACCTTGTTTTGACTTTCCTACCGGCGAGAGTAGAAATAAATGTTCCGACTTGACCGGGCGTGTTGAGCCCTAGCTTGTCTCCCTTAACCAAAATAATCAAAAGATTATGGCTAAGCATCCGCGGATCTCATTATTTGGGATTTTAAATTTGCGGAGATCGAGGAATGATAGAGTTTATTTAGAAGTTTCGTGCTATACACGGATCGCATTACTGGGATTTAAAAAACCCACGAGAGGTACTTGTGGCCTCCTTGTTCCCACAAGCTTGCACACCAATATATAATAGATGTCTAGGATTAATTAAGGGTATACGGTTTGGGCAATACTTAGTTTTTTCTCGTTCCCAACAAAATCTCTGCATATGGGGGTTTGGTACACATAGGGGTACTACCAGTGTTAAGGTGAAATAGACTATTGCATCTTGCCGGTTCGCAGCCGATGTTGTGATCTTAGTAAAGGCCGTAGGACTCGGGGTTTGGCATATGATTATGAATATCGATAATAATAGTCCAAAGCCAAATAAAAAGGCAGAGGAATTCAAAGCTATAAAAAAGCAGCGGATAGAAATCCAAAGTCATAATAAAGCTCTTACATCTTGGCGGCTCATAAACCGTTAACTGTAAAAGAATAAAGGACTAAGGACCAAAGTATTATTAAAGTGCTTATGATTATGCAAAAATGCCAAGCTTCGACTCCGGGGGTTTCCCTAATAAAAAGCTTCCGTTTCGGGTATCAAACATGGTATGTCTCGGTCGTAAATAAAAAGGGAGCCCCTACAAATCGTGTTAAATCAGAGACCTTCATGTGGACCCGATTTCTGTATGCAGGGATTTTCGAGGGAAAGTTTGGAAACTACTTAGCGTTCAAATTTTGTGCTCTTATCGGACTAATAACAATCGAAACGAGAAAATATGAAGCAATTCATTTCTCACAAATTAAAATCTTGAGATACCAAACTTAGGACCTGGGGACAAGAGGTAATACACAAGTAACTTTTGTGGGCAGTGTTAGCATCTAACTTCTGATAAACAATGATTTCGATTTTACGCTTAGTTTGGGAGCTTGTGAAAAATCAAGGATGACGATTTTTATCCGTACGGTCTCTTCTCTGTGAGAAGTGTTTCTACTCGTTGACCCTGAAAATTATCAACAGATAAGAATTGATAATGAAAGTCAAGGCAAACCGTCACTTATATAAAAATAAAAAAGTACAAAAATAGTAGTTGTAGTTGTTATTTATGAAAATCGGAAAACGGAGCGTTTTTGAGAATAAATGATTTTACTATCCCTTATGAACATCATTGCTACTTTACAACGTCAGTAAAGAGAGGTTTTGAAATTATTTATCTCTTAAGCGTTAGTTGATGACATTGCGTGAGGGCACGGCAATACCTTAGTCTGGGGGATTTTGATGAGTGCTTAATCACTCATCCTTTTTAAGCCTTATTTCAGACCAAATATACCAAATACTAACCAAAAATACCAAGAGAATGTATGTTTTTGTATTTGTGTATGTGCAGGTACGGATATGTGAAAAATGAACAAAAACAAGACAAAACCGACAAAAACGAGCACGAGAATGGAAAAAGGTCAAAAGCCGGAGCCGGGGAAGCAAAATGATCAAGGAAAGCTCAAATTATCAATTTAAGTCCTCAGAGATTCTTAAAGTTACAAGAAAAGTCCCTGGACAAAGTTTTGAGAAATTGGCAACATCAGTCCCTGCAGTTTCAGAATTTGGCAAATATGGTCCTTTAATAAATTTTAGAAGAAAAAAATCATCAGTGGTCCTCCAATATTCAGGAAATTACAATTTATACCCTTGGATAGAAGTTTGGTATAATTACATAATTGATCCCTGGAATTTCAGAGTTTACACAATAGGTACTTGTGATTTTTACTACTCCTAAACCCAAAATTAATACAACCGGATCCACATATACACTCGGCCCAAAGAAAACAAAAGCCAACCCCTAATATCCTTTACCCAGCCTGCTACTAATACCCAAGTCAAAACCACCCACAACCCGGTCAATACCCGAAATTAATTACCTATTTGAGTTTACCGCCCCCCAATTCACCCCCGTTCCAAGAATGTTACTATTCATGAACCCTAATATTCACCACACGCCCAATTACCCTTTCTTTATAATAATTACCCTATGATTGGGTCTTCTAGAAGAAGCAGGCACATGTCAGGAATGTCAGGCACATGTCAGGGGTACGTGGACCAATAGGAATGCACACGAAGGATCAATCATATCCATCAATCAATCAAACGGCTGAGAGGTGTGGATTGGGGACCAAGTGTTATCTAACGGCTACAAGGGACTAAGAGAAAGCACAAAAGTGGCATGGATTGCTGACATAGGATTACCAGAACCTTCACCCAAGCTCCCCCATTCATGTATAAATACCCCCTCCCCCTAGTCATTTGTGTGCTCTTTTTATGTAACGTAATTATGTTTAAATCACTTTGTAAGGTTTTATTGATTAATGAAAAATTTAGTTCTGCTTTAATTCAAGTTTTCTTATTCTCATTTAAATTTCTTTACTGTTTAATTATTTATTATTGTTTTAGTTTATAGCTTAAGCCTTAAATCTATTATTTACTGCTTACCAACTTATTCTAGTTTCTGTTATCAGCTTTTAGAATCAAAAAAAAAAAAAAAAAAAAAAAAAAACAAACAAACAAAAAAAAACAAAATATTAAAAACAAAATTATATAAATACATTTCAATTTAGTTTTTACAATTTAGTTTCATTTAACTTGTTTTAATTTTTACAAACTTAATTCAATACTGTTTTATAAGTTTCTCTCAAAAATCAAAAAGTCAAAGGTGGCCAACTGTATCCGCTTATTTCATAAGCTCAGCTTAATTGGAGGAGTTAGGCAGCCTTAAGGTGTCCAAAGGCCTGTCTTAAAGACAGGCTAGCTTAGTGAAACCTCCTCTGTTTGAGCTGAGGGGGTATTGGCATTGTAAGTTCCATGTGTACTGTTTCATCATATTAGCTTATTAAGTTTTAGATCTGAGTTACTTATTGTTAATTATTGCTTATTCTGTCTGAATTCTGCTTGTTACTTGTTCATTTAATCACTATTGATAGTTTTGAGTTTGAATTCACTAATATTTTGTTTCATTCATTTCATATCTGTTGATCTGAGTTGTTAGTGTTTTGGATTTATAGAGCATCTAAGATCTGTTTCTCTGGTTCATTTGAGTTTTTGGATAATATTGTGATCATATAAGTTGGTTTGGATTAAGTTGGATAGATCTGTGGTGGTGTTTTGTATCAATCAGTCATTGAAGGGGTGTTTGGATTTAAGCAGTTTGCTGGCTTAGGTTGTGACTCAGAGGTTGATAGTAGTTTAGATTGCACACTTAGGTTTAGTTAGACTAGAACTTGCATAAAATTTAGTAGGTTATTAATAAAAAGTCTAAATCACATTTCTTACTTCATATATTCATAGCTGTTAAAATTTGTAGGTTGCATCTTAATATTAGTAGTTATATTAGTGTTAGTTTCAATTTATTTTAATCACAATTTGGATTATTAGAACACTTTCAGTAAGAAATTAGCCTTGAAAATCCAATTTAGTCAAAATTTGTATTTCATACAAAAGTCAAAAAGATTTTGGTTGCCTGTTTTGTTCAGTTATTCAAAGAAGAGCACAGTCCTCAATTTTGATTCAAAATCAGTTTGGAAAGTTGATTTGTAATATTTGGCAGGTTGTTTACAAATTTCAAAAAGACTTTTGCAATTGGGAGTTGGTTTGAGTACTTGAAATTGCTTCTAAAGTTGGTTGTCTGAACCTGCAGTACCTTGCACCTCAGTCCTCAACCTTATTTCTTGGGCATTTTTAGGTTTGTAGATTGGAACTAGGATCAATTTTGTAGGTGAATTTTGTATCTCAGCTAGTTGGTAGTCATTTTGCACCCATAAGTTTCATCTATACAGCTTATTTGCTTACCTTAAGTGCTTATTCAAGTGGGGTGATTGAAACTAAAGTCTGCCATTTAGATCAGGGCTGCAAGTGCTATATTTTGATCATACCCTGAGTTAATTGGTTCATTTAAGTTCATTTGCACCTTAAGTTGCTGATTTAGTTGATATTTTGCTTGCTACTTATCTGTTGAGCTTATTGCTTATTCTCATTTGCTTATTTGACCTGTTTTGGCATCTTTCTGTGTTTCTGAGCATCTTTTGGCTTAACTACTGTTCCTATAAGCTTATTTGAGTCATTAAAGCATTTGGTCAAAGTTTCAGGTCAATTGGTCAATCATTGCTTATTAATAAGCACTTTTATAAGCTGATTTTAAGCCATTAAGCACTTCCAGTGCTTATTTTTCAAATTTTATATTTTTCCTAGTTCAAAATATTATTTTAGATTTTTCCTGAAATTTTCATATTTTTCTGAGTTGATTTGCTATTTTTTTTTTTTAATTTTCATTCTTAATCATTTTTAATTACTTTTTAATTACTGAAAAATACAAAAAAATCAGAAAAACCCCAGAAAAATCCAAAAATATTTTAGAAAATTATTTTTAGTTATTTTCGAATTTTAGAAATTTATTATGCATTTTTCTCATTTATTTTGAATTTTTAATTAGATTTAATAGTTTTTAATTTCCAAAAATTACACAAAAAGCCAAAAAAATTAGTTTTTAGTTTTAGAATTACTTTTTAGTTATTTTATAATTTTCAAAATTAATTTTTCATTTTTCTCTTTTTATTTGCATTTTCTATTAATTTTTAATTAGATAAATTAGTTTTTAATTCATAAAAAATAATTAAAAAGTCAAAAAAATATTTTTCTTTTTCTCAAAATTTTCTTTTATCATTTTTAACTTTTAAAAATTATTTTCAAGTCCGTAGGAGTAGCGTAGCTTAAAAGTCGCGTTTTATTTCGTACGTTAACGTTTATTTTACGTCTTAGCTTACGTTTTCGATTCTATGTTACGTTTCTAGTTGCCTTACTTGAATTACGTGTTTAGTTAATTATCTGTGCTTCATTTACTATTTCATTAGTGTAATCCCATCAAAATCACTTTTTACCACTTTCACGACACGTTTTACGAATCGGGAATTCGAAATTCCATTCACACCTTCACACGGACTACGACCTCGGGTTATCCGTATTTCTTTGCGGATCTCTTGAGTAATACTATACTATATATAACTTGATTTCAACGAATCAGTAATATTAATTTCTTAGGATCCGTTTGGTTTATAAATGGTTTGGATTCAGATTTGGATTTAGATTTGTGATTAATGAAAATTAAGAGAGAAAATATATTTTAATTGATATAATAATTAAATTGTATTTAAATATAATATTTTAATAATAATAATAATAATAATAATAATAATAATAATAATAATAAAGTGTTGTGAGAGAGGGTACAATGAGTCTCACAAGTTTACATAAAATCCACCATATTTGAGTGGAATGAAAAAGTTATGGGAGTATTACTTAAACAACCAAACATCATTTATTATCTCCTATACCCGAATCCAAATCCCACACCCACCAACCAAACGGGCCCTTATTGTTGTTTGATATAAAATTTTAGGTATGAGTATCACATGAGTAGGGTCCACTTAAATACTCATAAAAAAAAAAAAAAAAAAAAAGAAAGAAAAAAAAAAGTGTGATGAAGTTATAAGGATGTGGTATTGGAATGAGCATCAAAAAGTCACCTCACCCCATTGATATGGTTTTATAGGTGTACTATAATTGTTTGATTGCTAAATATTTCACCAAACAATTGATATCACTATGAAAGTTATTGTTTGATTCCCATAAACGTATACCAAAAGCACCTTGACATTTTTACTTCATTTGGGTCCCTCACTTTGTGTCACATCATCTTAACACGCTCATAACAAAAACCCCCTCTATCATAAACCACAACAAACCTTGGGCCCCATCACTCTCAATTTTATTTAGGACCCGTTTGGTTTATACCTTTTGGATTCAAGGAATGCTTTTATTGTAAACTTTAATTGTTTGGTTCAAGTTTTGAGAAATTAAAGTAGGCCCGGAAATGATAGATTGATTCATGGCATGTAAGGCATCTTTTACAAATCTAAGGTGCCGTTTGGTTTGTTTGATGGAACCACAATGGGTATAGATTTGATAAATTGGTGAAATGAGAATGGATATGATTGTTTGAAAAGTAATGTTTGGTATAAAAATTTATTAATGAAAAGTTGAGTGGCAAGTTATGTTATGTGAGTGGTAGGGCTCATTTGTAAGAAAGAAAAGATCACACCCACCTATTTAATATGGTATCATTCTATGGGTATCCATGCACTATTTTAATTGTGATTCCATATAATTTTGTTAACCAAACATTTGTTTTGAAAATAATTTCATTTCTTTCATTTTATTTAACTAAAACAAACGGGCCCTGAACCTATAATGGACCCACATGTATATCAACACTCACAATCTATACATATATTAATTATTAAAATATAAAATTATCTCACATTCTTTTTAATAAATTATTTATCAACCATTAAAATAAACTTTTAAATAAAATATATATTTTCTCTCTTATCTCGCTTTCTTTCATTTTAAACCGAATTCAAATCCGATTCCAAATCTTTTTACAAACCAAATGAGCCCTTATTTCTTACTCTATATCTTATTTATATATACTAAGAAATAAAAAAAATAAAAAAAAGATGAATAAATAAAGTAAAATAAAAAAGAAAAATGCTGCAAAGTTGTTTGTCTTCATGCGATTCATTACAATGAACTAAAGCCCAACGAACCCAAACAAACCTGGGTTGGTGTGGTAAACTTAAACGGCGCTCGCCGTTTTCCCTTCCATGTCACAATGACGAACCAAAAGTACCACCATACCCCCATGCTATAATAAACAAGATAAATGTGACACGATTTTCATTTTTTCATAACCACAAAGATTAATGTAACCCTTGAACGAATATTATTTGGTACAAGTGTCACATGACTATTGAGTCACAAGAAAATAAGTTTAATATCCTCACTGAAAACTCATTATGATGATTTTTTTTTTTTTTTTTTTTTTTTTTTGAGGGAGGGGGGTGGGGGTTTAAAATGTGAATACATCAGCACCAAATTAATGAGTCAAGTATGACTTACCATGAACATTACCCAAGGCCACATAACTGACTAATACAAATACAATGCTATACTGGACTACGATACTAGCTCAAACTACCAATACATCTCAGCAATACACATGGTATACTAGACAACCAGCCCTTCAAGCAAAGACACATGCAGAATCAATCAATCAAGGGCCAAACACATACACTGTCTCAAAACAAAACTCCCTCTCAGGGCAGGGAACTATCCTTATGGAATCTACTCACTAAACTATAATGACCAAACTAGTTACCACTCCAAGGTACATTGAGCACATATAATAGCAGACCACTACAGAAGTTTTCAGCACCAATGTACACAGCCATCTGTCTTATACACCCCACAAAAATACTCTTCGTTATATAGGAGACAAGATTTCATTTTAGGAAACCATTGCAATCTCAAAAGTTGCCAAACACTCTAGAGTGGAACCTACTAGCAAACATTTGCAGAGACTCAAATCAAATCCCAGTGCAAGCTATCTGTAACAATTCACATTTTCGGGTTACTATTCATTTCTACTATTCACTTTTTACTATTCACTCCCAAAATTTTTATTTCATATTCTCGTAAGTTAAACAATTTTAATGATAATCCGAGAGTTTGACACTCGTCGGATCATTTCTGCAAAAATCACAAAACCGTGTCCGAGATTTACTTTTAGGTTTAAACGTCATTCCAGCATCCCGATATGTCTATAAAACACTATAAACAATAGAAATATGATTTTCTCTCATTTTACGACAATTCCAAAAGTTTTGGAATTTTACGTTTTCTAGACCCGCGTTTCCAGTTTTAGCAGCATTTAAGCAACCCGATAGAACTTGTCACTCATTAAATATGCTAAGATAGGTTATTTTAATAAGTTCTAACATATTTATAAGTTTCATATTTTTAAGATACCCGATTTTAAGTTTCAGGACTTAACGACTTACTGTTAGCAATTACCGGGACCAAAACTCACTCCGTAACTTAGATAATACCATGACTGCTCATCTAGTCACCCTAGATCAGCCTTGGCCGACTATAGGGAGGGGATTCATCACCAATGTGGCTTAATCCTAAGTCTTGATCTCCTAGATGCATAACATGTGTATTTAGGAAGCAAATTTGATAACTACTACCTAAAATATCCTAAGTCTTTAACCTCCTCTAGGAAACTTCCTAGGCACCTTCCTAACCTCCTCATTTACACTATAAAAGCAACTCATCTTCTTCCTTTCATCTCCATAAAAACGCCACACACAAATCCATAAACCATGATCATTTGATTTCTAAGTTATAAGTTACATACCAAAGTTGAAGGCCTAGCTATTCTCTACATGAATCAAGAGTTTGTTTGGTGATTCCATGGTTGAATTAGGAGCTACACAAGATGTTAGGGGCTGAGGTTAAATGCTTTTCACAAGGGTTATGTAAAGATTAGCAAGAGTTTGCAAGAGTTGTGGTGAAGGGTTTGCAAGCATAGGTTTAGTGTCCTAGTTTCATACTTGACTTCCTTTCTTTAGAAAGCCAAAAGTTGTAAGAAACCCTAATACACTTTCTTGCTCAATATCATTTTTCATGCTTATTATGTTTCATTCATTCTATATATGGTCTTTGTGTTATGTTCATGATGTATAAAACTTGGTAAAACAAGTTATGGAAAATATATATTAACTTATGTTAAGTAAACAAGGAAACTAGTGACTTATATTGAGAACCACGACCAAAATAGAGTAACCATGATATGAAACACTTACATACTGTTATAGAGGGTTTTAAAAGGAAAACATAGCAATTTGAATCACCTAAAACGAGTACACGAGTCAAAAGATATGGCCAAAAGAATTTAGCAAAACCAAAACGCCGAAACTGCCGATACCCTACTGTTTGCAATCTGACCTAAATAAACGAGGCCCTTCTGTTCTGTTTCATCAAAAAGTTAAAACACGAAAGTTGTCCGAAACGACGTTTTCGTTCAGGATCAAAGAAACTCAAACCCTGAAAACGCATAACGAGTGATATTTTTCTTCAAATTCTTGACAGCCCTTTTTAATACCCAAATGACCATGTATTGGTTATGGCTAAGTAAAACCAAGAGGTCTAATGAACTTAAAGCCGAGACCACAACCATGGCTAAGGCCAAGGATGAGTCTGAAGACAATGGTAGCCATGACCAAAGCCACGACAAGGCCACGGCTAAGACCTCAAGGCTTTCTAAACCAAAATCATTATAACTATTATACATGTTGAATACTACAACACTAGGGAACTTCATGTGAGGGGTTCCATTTGGGTAAACGGATCGACGAGTTGCTGGATTTACGAATTAAAGTGTCCTAGCTCCTCAAACGTTTACTACATGACCTCTGAATTATGATGGCCCGAACGGTAGTAAGAGATATACAAACTATACATGTTTCATAAACCATTTTTATTCAACGACTTACACTATATACTAAGCACTACATCATGAACTATATGTAAGACATATATAGGTAATTCTTCGTATTCTTAGACATAACTCCAACCTAAGACATATCATCATATTCTAGGTTGCGCGTAGAGATTTCCTGGCTTTTCCATCGATTCCGTTATACGTTTTGATATCATTAGTTCAAGGTGAGTCATAGCCCCACTCTTACTCTTTTAATACTTGTTTTACATTCTTTGGGGGAGATACATGCTTAAACTACTTGCTTTCTCTTTTACTAAAGACAATTTTACTCATATGCTACACTATACTTTTATACTCTTAAACATGACGTGTAGTTTTATTTCGATATGTGCCTTAATGTGTGAAAATTATTCTATACGCTATATTCTTTAACCACTGTTTAACTCCTGGATGGAGCCGATGGAGAGGTATTGATAGTACTATCGGGCTGACGCCCCCACCCTTGGTCACCGATTCCTGGCCTTGGGTGAATATAATCCAGCTATAAAGCATTTGTGCTTATTCTTGTCATGAGGTTCAGTAGGCTGTTATACTTTACATTAAGCGTGCATATATCGTATACACATATATTGAAATCATGCTATACTTTAGCAGTGGGTTGTGAATACACAGGTTGCAAGTGTTGTTATGGGCGGGACTTGCAACTGAGTGGATTCACAATGCCTTTGCTGTGTGAACATTCTTTAAAGGCTTTTCAACTGTTTTAAGACAAACTCTATGAACTCACCAACCATTGTGTTGACACTTTAGCATGTTTATCTCAGGTTAGTAAGGCGATAGCTAGTGCGTGGAACATAGAGTCAAGCTGCATATTCTGAAGACTTACGCTTTTTATCATTTACCATTCGAAACATTCTGTATACATTTATGTATCATACTTTGGGATCTCATGTTTGTAACTTTGAAATTCATTAATCGAATTGTAACTTTTCAAAACGTCTCATTTAGAGGTCGTTTTCTATAACTTGTACTTTGTATTATGAAGTAGCACCCCAGTAACACAGTCTTCCGCTGCGGTATTTTGGGGGTGTTACACTATCCCACCCAGACACACTATGCCAAACACTCTCTGATGCTAGCAGATGCATGCATATGGTGTATCTTAATTGCAGAGTTTTCATAATAATAATTTCCTACTATGCAATTTCCAATAACTAGCTGGATTTGGACTGCAAACCCATTTCTCATTCATTCTTATTTACAAGATAAGGAAACCTTACTTATGATGACTGATACCATACATATAGAGATCAAGACAACCATTGCTAATTTGCTATGTACCCTCCTCCATGCATAGATGTTATTCAAATTTGTGAGTGAAAAAGTAGGCCTTATTTTTTCATCAAAAATATAGATTTTTTAATCTATTTGTCTATTTTGTAATTGATGAATATAATATGTCTATTTGAGGAAATCCTATAGAAAACCAATATCCAAGTTTTTAACATTTTGTATTCTGCGTAGATAAATCACCACACAATACCCCTTTTCAAACGGCGATTTCCGATCTGTAACTCCGGCGGGTTCAAACGCCGGAAAATACCCCTTTTTTTTTCTTCAATTCTTTTCAAACATCATGTCAAAATCATTTACCAAAATACAGATCTCTTTTAACCCATAGATTCCTTTTAAAAAAAATATATATTTTCATCTAACCCTGATTAAATTCGAATGGAATTTCAAAGTTGGGACACTATAGTTGGGACGTCATAGGTGGGACACCAGAGGCGGGACAACAAAGGTTGGGACGTCAGAGGTGGGACACCAGAGGCGGTACAACAGAAGTGGTACAACATAGGTAGAACATTTGATTTAACTGTTATTTCCTTTTATTTTGTTTCTTGATTCGGCGGTTGGTTTCGCGATCTCCCTTCAATCCAAAGGTTTTTTTAATTTGATCCATGGGTGATAACGATTGGAATGAGGTTACGAAAAAGAAGCGTGGCTACAGAACTAATGAAGACGATTTAGCCAAGGTAGCGATTTCGATATATGTCACAAATTTTCCTGAATCTTGCTCTGCTAAAGATCTATTCCAATCGTGTAAAGTCTACGGGCACGTAGTTGATTCATATATTCCTCTTAAGAGGTCTAAAACAGGGAAGCGATTTGGATTCGTTAGGTTTATAAATGTTTTTAATGTGGAGAGACTCATAAGTAATTTATGCACTATTTGGATTGGAAAATTTCGTCTCCATGCTAATATCACAAGATTCCAGAGACCTTCTTTTGGAGGTAACGGTAAGGCTCCCCCTAATGAAAAGGACGGGAGAAAAGACAATATAAGCCATTCGGATGAGCAAATTAATAAGGGTATGAAATTCGATGTTCAGCCGTCTTCTAGTTCCTTTGTGTCAGCTGTCAAGGGTACGTCTACTCCTTTACTTGATGCTACGTTACCTGCTATTGTCCTAGATGAAGAGTGCCTGGTTGAAAGAGACCTCAATAATTCTGTTATGGGGGAGGTCCGTAATTTCTCTTCTATCAATAATCTTCGTATGTTGCTCTATAACGAAGGTTTTGCTGATCTAGAGATCACATACCTAGGTGGTTTATGGGTGATGATTAAGCTTGGTTCTTTCAATGCCAAACTTAATTTTATGAAACATTTGGGGGTTGCTTCCTGGTTCAATAAATTGTATAATGCTCATAATGATTTTGTTGCTAAAGAGCGCATTGTTTGGGTCGATATTGAGGGGGTTCCATTATACGCGTGGTCTCGTAAATCTTTTCATAAGACTGGATCAAAATGGGGGGAGGTTATGGATGTTGAAGATAGTACTGATGTTATGTTTGCCCGGAAAAGATTGTGTATTAAGACTAATCTAGTTCACAATATTCTAGAAAGTTTCAAAATCATTATTAAAGGGAAAGTCTTCATGATTCGCGCCAAAGAACTTTTTGTTTGGTCTCCATCTTTTAAAGATGTTCCTGAGGTTTCACAACGTTCTGATGTTAATTCTTTTAAGAATACATCGGTTAATGATTTCGAGGACATCCCTGATGATAATGTAGAGGAAGAGAGTAATTGTGAAGCTGTTTCAGATACTTTTTTCGGGGATAGTGAAGAGGTTCCGGTGAAAGAAAAGGAGAATATTCAGTCGGTTAATGATAAGGAGGTTTCTAAGGATCCTTTCGGTATTTATGAGTTGCTTAATAGGAGTAAGGTAGACGTTCATTCAGAGTCTAGCATTCCATACCCACCTGGTTTCACACCTGAAGTTGTGAACAAAACTTCAGTGTTTGCTAATACACCACAGGAGGTTCAACAAGAACATCATAAGTCGGCTAGTTGTAGCTCACGTGTTTTCGTGGAAGTGGAGAATCCAGACATTAATGTTCAATATGAAGGTAGTGGAGGGAAAACAGTAAGGAAGGAAGGGGGTTCCATTTTGGATGCTCTCGATGATATGATTAAGGTAGGTCAAGCCATGGGTTTTAATATGGATGGATGTACTAATGATATGGAGAAGATCATTAGATCTAATGGAGAACATGAGTGTAATCAATGAATTGCTTATCTTTAAAAATTCAGGGCCTCGGTTCAAAGGCCAAAAAAGATTGGATTCGGGAGTTAACTAATAAGCATAAAATTAGTTTTTTGTCTCTTCAAGAAACTAAAAAGGAGTCTTTTACTGATATGGAGATTAAATATGTTTGGGGTAATTATCAGTTTGCGTATGTCGAGAGTGAATCTTTAGGATTGTCAGGTGGAATTTTGTGCGTGTGGGATCCCAATACTTTCCAGAAACACCATCATATTATTTCTGATAATTTTGTGGCTTTGTATGGTATGTGGATTCCTAAGAAGATTCAGATCCTCATTATATCCATTTATGCTCCACAATCAGTCACTGCTAAACGTCAATTGTGGGATTACATTGCGTCACTTATTTCTCAATGGAGAGGGGATTGTATAGTTCTTGGTGATTTTAATGAAGTCCGTCGTGAAGAGGAGAGATGGGGGACTACTTTTCATGCTCAAGGTGCTCGGTTGTTCAATTCTTTTATTTCTAATACTGGTTTGAATGAAGTTCAATTAGAAGGTTTCTCTTTCACATGGACTCATCCTTCGGCATCCAAAATGAGTAAACTCGACCGTTTTTTGGTGTCTGATGGTATTTTTACAAGTTTCCCTGATATATCTGCTGTCTGTTTAGATCGTCACCTTTCAGATCATCGCCCTATCATTCTTAGGGAGAAGTTGACAGATTTTGGGCCTACTCCATTTCGTTTCTATCATTCTTGGTTATCGTTTCCTGGATTTGAGCAATTCGTTAATTCTAGCTGGAATTCTTTTAATTTTGTTGATAGTAATGGGATGATTAGATTCAAGAAGAAACTTCAATGTTTAAAAAAGGAGATTCGTAAATGGGTGGCTGATTTTAAAAGTGTTCAATCGAGTTGTTTTATGGATATCAAGAAGAAGTTGTGTGATATTGATAAAGTCTTAGATCAAGGGGGTGTTACTGATGATGTTTTACTTTCTCGTATGGAAAATATGAAACAATTACACGACTTAAACTCTTCGAATAATATTGATTGTGTTCAAAAGGCGAAAGTTCGTTGGGCTATTGAAGGGGATGAGAACACTAAGTTTTTCCATGGAGTCATTAATAGGAAACGTGCTAATCTTTCTGTAAAAGGTATTATGATTGATGGTGTTTGGGTGGATGATCCCTCTTGCGTTAAAGAGGAATTTCGTTATCACTTTAAAGAGAGATTTAATGATCCAGGTACACGAAGGGGCAGTATAAATTTTAGATTCCCAAATCGATTATCTATAGATCAGATCGCTGATTTGGAATCACCGGTTTCAGATGAAGAAATTCGTAAAGCTGTATGGGGGTGTGGTGAGAACAAATCGCCAGGTCCGGACGGATTCACTTTTGAGTTTTTTCGTAAATTTTGGGGAGTTATTGGCCCGGATTTCTGTATTGCAGTCAAATGGTTTTTCGATCATGGGTCTTTTGCAACAGGTTGTAATTCGTCTTTTGTCACCCTCATCCCTAAATCTTTAGATCCGAAACTGGTCAGCGATTTTAGACCCATTAGTCTTATTGGGAGTCTTTATAAGGTTATCACCAAAATTCTTGCTACACGTCTATCTTTTGTTATTTCTGATATTATATCTAACGTGCAAACAGCTTTCCTTCCCAACCGTCAAATTTTAGATGGTCCGTTTATTTTGAATGAGATTCTTGCGAGATGTAAACATAAACACCAACAGGCTATGTTTCTCAAGGTGGATTTTGCTAAAGCTTACGATTCAGTTAGATGGGATTACCTAGATGATGTCCTTAATGCTTTTGGTTTTGGGACTCGTTGGAGATCTTGGATTCAAGGTACTCTTAATTCGGGCAAAGCTTCAATTCTAGTGAATGGCAGTCCTACCTCAGAGTTTCAATTCCATAGGGGATTGAAACAGGGTGATCCTCTTGCCCCATTTTTGTTCATTTTGATTATGGAGTCTTTACATCTCTCGCTTAACCGTGCGATTGATGTGGGTGTTTTTTCTGGGTTACAAATAGATGACGATCTTACAATTTCTCATCTCTTTTATGCAGACGATGTGATTTTTATGGGAGATTGGTCTAATCTAAACTTAAAAGGTATTTTGAATATCCTCAAGTGTTTTGCTTTACTTTCAGGGATGTCGATCAACCTCAAAAAAAGTCACATCCTTGGTCTAGGGGTGCATGAGTCAATTATTTCTGAAGCGGCAACGCAAATTGGTTGTTCGGTGTTGAAAACTCCATTTAATTATTTGGGAATCATGGTAGGAGGAAATATGTCTTTGGTGAAGTCCTGGGATGAGACTGTACATAAGCTCAAGAAACGGCTTTCCAATTGGAAACTTAAAACTCTCTCGATAGGTGGGCGTTTAACTCTTCTTAAATCAGTGCTTGGTTCTACACCGATTTATAATTTGTCATTGTTTAAAGCTCCGAAATCGGTTCTCAACAAGATGGAAAATCTTCGTAGTAACTTCTTTAATGGTATACAAGAAGGAGATCGTAAGATAGTATGGGTCAAATGGCTTAAGGTTCTAGCAGCTAAGAAATTCGGAGGTCTTGGGGTTTCGAGTTTTTTTGCTCTTAATAGGGGTCTTATTGCAAAATGGGTTTGGCGTTTTATTTCTGGTGATAATTCTCTTTGGCGTAAATTTATTTTGGCCACTCATGGATCTAGTCATTCTACTTCTAAAGTGACGTACCCTTCGATTTGGAAGTCTATTCTTAAAGAGTTTTATTCGCTCAAGGTGCAAGGTATTGACATTTTTTCTCATTGTAAAATAAGGATTGGTAATGGATTGTGTACTAGTTTCTGGAAAGACCGGTGGCTTGATAATAGCTCTCTAGCTGATTCTTTTCCACGATTGTTCGCTTTAGAAACGAATACCAATATTTCAGTGGCTGCTAAACTTCAATCTATTGTAGCTTCTTTCCGCCGATATGTTAGAGGTGGCGTTGAAGATCACCAACTCCAGCAACTAGTTTCTATGCTTGATTCTGTTATTTTGTCTTCTTCAAATGACAGATGGATTTGTGATTTGAATGGAGACGGAATTTTTCGTGTAAAGGATATTAGGAATTTGTTGGATGAGTTTTTTCTTCCCAAAGTGAATGTTCCTACGAGGTGGGTTAATGTCGTCCCGATCAAAATTAACATTTTCGCTTGGAAACTTACTTTAGATCGCTTACCTACCCGTGCAAATCTGGCGTTAAGAGGTGTTGTTTCTGATTCTATTTCGTGTCCTATTTGCGATTCTCATGCAGAAGATTTGTCGCATTTGTTCTTTAATTGTTCTTTGGCTAAAGATGTGACGAGTTTAGTTTGTCGTTGGTGGAATGTGGGAGTACCAAACTTTACTTCATATGCTGAATGGCTTGTTTGGTTCAATACGCTTCGCCTTGTTTCTAAATTGAAGAATATCTTGGAAGGGATCTTTTACGTTACGTGGTGGAGTTTATGGTCATATCGGAATCAATATCTTTTTGCAAGTAAGAAGCCTCGCAAAGACTCCATTTTTGATGATATCGTTCTTCGATCTTTTGGTTGGTGTAATGCTAGAGGTAGTTTTAAATTCAAGTGGGTTAGTTGGTTGCAACACCCCTTTTTGATCACTTTGTAATCTAGCATCTTGCTAGTGTTCTTTCTTTTTTTCTAATAAAGTTGCCGTTCAAAAAAAAAATATGTCTATTTGAGGATTTCAGACTGTTTAACAATAGATATAAAGTTAGGATTAGTGTTGTGGGCGTCTAGTGGAGTTGGACCTAAGATATTAGACATTGTGATAAGGAAAGTTTAAAGATGACATGAAAACAACTATAAGATCATATCATGTCGATCATACGATATACTGTTTTAGCGAATTAGCTCGATCGTGATGTTTAGCACTTCAGGTGAGACAAATTGTTTTTACTACTCAAAATGTCATTTCTAATCATATTCTATTAAACATATTTTTTTTCATATTTATTTAATGGAGTACGAGAAAACATCTCTGAACATCTTTCATATTTAAAGATATTTTGAAGTATTGATTGATATTTTGTATACTATAATAATCAATTATATCAAAATATGTTAAAAAGGAAAGTTAAACAATAATATTACTTTTATGTCCCATAGTAAAGTGTTCACACTGCTATGTTTCATAGTAATTGCTCATTTTATATTTCAATCAACAAAAATAGACTTTGGTGGTTAGATATGATATTTGATTGGTGACGAATGTAGTTAGTGAGATTTTATGAACTTTTGTGTATTATCATAGTGGACACTTAATATGGGACGGAGTGACTAAAACGGATGAACTAATATTTCATTCTAATCACATGCAAGTTGGTACCATTTTCAGCATTCTCATGCTTATAACTTTAAACGATTATGGTGGAATAGATGTCATTGGCATGCTGCATGCATAGTAAACATTCATGCATGGCATAAATATAAACAAAAAATGCCACCAAGATAACCCAAAAAGTCAAATGGTCATAGTCATAGCTGAGTCAGCCCATTGCAAGGTCATCAAACCAATTTTGGTCAAGTGTCTTTATACTGAGGTTGACATGTACCATCATCAAATATTCAAATATATAAAATACAATACGAGCCAAAAAGACATAAAAACACGGATATATGTTATACTTTTTTTAGTATATACAAATTTGAATATAAAATATTTATGTGCTACGGAGTAGCTGGCATATATGTATTCTATTTTGTTAGTTTTTAAACTTAACACGGGCTTATATCATATTTGTCAGCTAATAAATATCTCATAGTATGTATCAGAAATTCATTTCACATATTTTAATTATGACTTGAACAAATAATCATTTCGTTCGAAGGTTTTTCGCACAATATGTAGTGCTATTATGAGTTTATGACACAAGCTCAATGGTATGTATTACAATTTGTAACCGTATCATTTGTTGCATTTATTTCATAGATTTTGCAAGACATGTTTTCGAGTTTGGTCATCTAAAAAGATAGTTAGTGTAAAGAAAACAAGAAGAAAAAAATACATATCTTGTTCTCAAATTTTATTTGGGAAAGAAGTGAAGAAACTTGGAGAAGAATATTTTTAAACTCTTCTCAAAAGTGGAATCATGATTGATGAGCCACTAGTAACTCATTTGATTGTTGCATTTCCTATATATACATATATATTATGATTTAAATAAACCTAACTAGATTGTTCAAAAAATAATCATAATAAGCCTGACTAGAACCAAAAGTTTAAAGTTAATTAGGTTGGGTATGTTTTCTCCCTTTTTTTATTCTAAAAAATATGTTTATAAGCATTTTGTCATTATTTAACACACCGATCAAAATAGATTTCCATGACCTAATTATCCACTTAATTAAACTATATTAGTGGACATACTACAAGCCATTTTATGGTTTATTCCAGGTTTATAATATATTTTATTTTCCATGCATGAGGACAAGTTTTTTAAATTTTATTGGTTTGGTAGGTTAATAGTAGTAATAGTTATTTTTTCTTTTTATATTTATAAAAAGTTGGAGAGTGTGTTTTTACCTAATATTTTGTTCTCATTGTTGTTGGATTTAATCGTTGAATGATAGTTGAAATATATCAAACACATTATTAACAAGTATATTGGCTTATTCTGACATTTTATATATCTTAACAAGTATAGTTCTTGTTTTGTGAGCCTTATATGTGCTGATATGTAAATTCTCGAAGTATATAATCTCCTGAAATCTAGGGTTAAGAAGTTTATATGTTTTCTCTCTTTATTTTCACACACAATTTTCTCTTAGTCTTTTGTATCTCTTTGATCATCTTGATCATTTAGTCTAGTGTTAGTCTAGTAGGTTGAGGGTTGTAGTGAGGTTGATTGTTGTGATTTGTTTGTATTTCTTCAATTGCACCCGTTTAGGGAGAATCATTTCGTTTGGATGGTAATTGCATTTGTTTGAGGACAATTGTACTGATTTAGTTAGTAACAAGCACGTTGGTTAGTTGGTTGAGTGCAAGATTTGTGTTGTTTCTTTCATACCATGAGTTTTTACATGGTTTCAAAGCTATAAATTCGTCTCGTAAGATTCATTTATCTATTTGGGTTGTTCTGATTCTTGGGGGATACACTTTGACAAAATTAGGGTTTCTCAAAAGGGTTAATTACTTATAAATGTATCATATTTGTCACTTTTTGTTATTGTGTGTACTGAACTTTTTTTTTCTTCTTATTGTGTATACTGAACTTTCAAATTTCGATTATTTTGTGTATTTTGTGACTATCATACAATGTAAATTGACTATTTTACCATTCAAAATTTGAAAAAATAAGGGTAAAATGGTCACAAAATACACACAATAATCGAAATTTGAATGTTCAGTACACACAATAGGAAAAAAAAGTTCAAGACACACAATAACAAAAAGTGGCAAGTATAATACACTTTGAAGTAATTAAGCCTTCTCAAAATTTGAGGGTTTCTTTAATTGAAGTGATATTTGATCAATTCTTGGTGTTTTATCATCGATTGGGTAACCTTAGATATGAATTTGGTGATTTCACTTGAAATCTCAAAGCGTATCAGTTTAGGATTTACGTTGGTCCAAAAGGTTTGAGTAAATGTCAAAATCTTCCTACTCGTAAAAAGGATAGTAACAACATCACCCAAAACCATAATAATACATTTTGTATTTTTTTAACGTATATAAATCTTTTAATAAAGAATAGATTTACAGTGGAATAGCTCTCGTTATAACTATTCCAATTGAGCGACAAATGTAACACTCCCTTCGGAAAATCTAGAGGCAGCTATCTTTGCTTAGTTCCTGGGAGAGGGGATTCTATCAACTATAAAGTTAAGTTCTACTTTATGTGTTTGTTTAGAATTCTACTTATCCCGATTACAAAGTCTCGTTTAAATAGGCCAAGGAATATTGTGGATGCACATGGAGATAATGGTTAGCCGGCCTCTAAGTAGCTTAGCACGTGCCTAGTATGCTAGGTGGAGCGCACGTTTCGCTTTCCAATGCTGACAATTTTGTCTCCAAGATCTTGCTTTATTGTCCTTTGATAAAACGTTATGCTTCTCTTCCCAACGAGTTTTCCGCACATTCATCAAATACTAAGTCCCTTATAGAGATAAGTCTTCAAGGTAACTGAGGCATTTGTCAATCCTCAGTCACATTGGTGTTGCTTATAGCTCCTTGTACCTTGCTCCCTGATACCGCATCAGTTATACAAAGTGTTTTTATCAGTTGGTCTTCAACTTCCCTAAAGTTTAGCAGTTGGTTGAGCTTTATACAACTCTCATTGATTTCTTATATCAGTGAGGGTACATCCAGTGATAATCATTAGTGAGGCACCTATCACTCACAATCATCAGGGTGTACTCTCTGATGACCATCGGGGAGTAACACTTTCTGATAACCATCAAAGAGTAAGACCTTTGATTTACATTGGATGGTGACTTACTCTCTGATCTTTATCAGTGAGTGCTATTCTCACTTACTTATATTACATACTTACTTGATTAGTCTATTTTATGTTTAAATTCATAGTCAGAGACCATTAAGTTGAAAATCAGACCCAACAGTTTAGTATTTGTTCCGTTGCAGTTCTTGTTAAAGCTTTATATGTCCTTTTTCTCTGGTTGTTAGATCAGATTTGGTTTGTTCGATGGTTCTTGACTTGTATATGCAGTTGTATTGGTTATCTCTTCATATGCCTGTAAGATCTTGCTTATACTTGACCACTTTTACAAGATGCAAAGAATCATGTAACTGACCTAGATTTGGTGTGTGATTAGATCCACTATTGTGACTAGGTCTTGGGTTTGCGGTAGTTTTTTTATCTGATTTTTTTGTGCTATTCGTATGTTCTTGTTTGTTTTGTTGATCTTTGATTTGTTTGGTATCTGTTTCTTTGGTTAGTGATTTCTTATTGTCTGTGTTTATTGCTATGTTATTTTTCTTTCTGCAATTATGACTGAAGTGTTGATTATTAGTCTTGATGTTGGCATCCATTATATTTGCATGCTAATGGTCATTCCATTTCTACTGTTGTTATTTTCAATCTTACTGGTATTGAAAATTACAAGATGTGGTATACTGCTATGAAACTTGCTTTGAAGGGTAATGCAATTGTGTTAGGATGTATTTTGGGTTCATAGTCTCTTGAATTGTATTTTAGTCAAGTTTTTTCTGAAATTGCTTCTAATGTTTGGAGTAAATTGCAGTAACTTATGATAAAATGGATGATTATGTTATTTTCAGTCTGAAGCATAAAATTAATGTATTAAAACAAGGTGATTGTTTGTTCCAGTCTCTATTAACATAAGTTGAACTCCTTATGCAGAGAATTTGATGTCTTGACTTTGTTGTCTGCTTGTACTTGTGATGCTCATGTTTATATTGTAAAACATAATCTGTTAATAAGGTTAATGTAGTTTTTAATGGGGTTGAATGATATGTATCAACCTATTAGGAGTAACATTATTGCTATAGATCATTTACCTGATGTTAAAGATGATTTGCTACCATACATAGGGAGGATTCTCATAGGGTATTTCATCTTGGTACTTTATCTGCTAGTAAAGTTCAACCTATTGCATTTTTTGTTAAAACCAGTTATTTTAAAAAGAGAAATAACAATCACAGTAGATTTCTTAAGCCTAATCTTTTGAGTAAGAATTGTGGTTTAATTGGTCATATGTTTTGAGATTATTGGTAATCCTGTTGGATTTAAAAGAAATCCTATTCTGGCTAAAAAATCTAGTGCCGTCAAAGGTTTCAATGGTTGTGCAGATGTAACAAGAGTTACTTCTACGCCATCTGATTCATCATTACAAATGAACAAATGATGAAAATTTTGTCTCTCATGAATGAAAAACCATCTGGAAGTGCTAGTGCTAGTATGGCAGCTATGCAGTCAAGTTTTTTTTTTTTTTTTTTTTTTTTTTTTAATGGAAGTGTGTTCTTTAATTTAAATTTTGAAAAGTTTTTATGTGATCAAACCAACTCTTATATGTATAATATGTCTGCGATGGATAATAGATTCTAGAGCCAATCAACACTTAATTGGTTATGCAAAAGATATGTTTAATATAATTGATATATCTGGTCTAAAGTTAACTGTTGGTCATCCCAATGGTATTCTTAGTCAAATTGAAGTTATTGGGAACGCAAGTTTAACCATGATGTATTAGTGGTTCGAGTATATTGTGTTAGTCTTTTGTTTGTTAGTAAGTATATTAAAGATAGTAAGTTGTTTGTTCGTTAAAACAGTGGGGAATAGTAATGAATGTGGTGGTCTATATTTGTTTGATGTGAAACAAAATGGTAAGCTTGATGCTAGTGTGTCTAATTTTGTTTTTGTATGTCATGTGTTTAAGCAGTTGTGGCATAACAGACTTGGTCATCCATATGACCAATTTCTAAGTATTCTAATAAACTTGGCCTAATATCTGAAAAGTATGTTACCCCTTTTGAAATTGGCCATACGGCTAAGCAGACAAGAAAGAGTTTTCCTTAAAGTGATCATAAATTTGCTAGTTTACGAGATCTTATTCATTTAGATTTGTATGGTACATATAGAGTTGTCAGTATAAAAGGTTATAAATATGTTCTTACTGTAGTTGATGATTATACAAAGGTTGTGTGGGTTTATTTGAATAAAACTAAATATGAAGTTGGTTAATTTATTGAAAACTTTGTTTAGTTGATTTTAACTCAGTTTGATAAAAAAAGATAAAAGTTGTCAGATCTGACGATGGAATTGAATTTGTAAATAACAAATTGTCAAGTTTTTCTTAATAATAAAGGTATTATTCATCACACTTATTTTGTGCTCGCACACCTCAGCAAAATAGTGTGGCTGAAAGGAAACATAAACATTTGTTGAATATTGCTAAAAGTCTTATGTTTTAGAGAGGGGGGGGGGGGGGGGGTTTTCCTTTAAATATATGGTCTAAAGTTGTGAAGATCGTAGAGGGGGGGGGGGGTGAATACGATTCCTTTTTAAAATATTAAAACGTTTTGTATCAAATTATCTATTAAGTTAAACTCAATATGAGAAGTGTGAATAATAATCTATTAGACCATATCATATAATTATGCACGCAATCACAATATTAACTTGTAACTATAACACAATCAATCATCATGGCAATATAAGCAATAATCAACACATATTTGCAAGCATAGATATAAAGCGATAAATGCAAGAATAAATGTAAAGAGATAAGAGAAAGAAAATGCAAACCGGATACGATGATTTATAGTGGTTCGGCTACAAGGACACCTTCCTTGCCCTACTCCACTCCCCGAGTCACCTACTCGAGAGTTCACAACACTACTCAACAAGCTCCCTTTTGGCGGAGAAAACCATATAAACCTTTGCTTACACCAATTTCTGACACTAATCAATATGTCGAGTCCTAATGCTAGCTAGGACCAAACTCACGACACGACTTCGATCACTACACAAATTCTACACACAACTTTTTCACACCACTACTACTACACAACTACACGACTACCGCTACTTCTTCACAATTACATGACTTCTTCACATCATCACGACTATACACTACTAGTCTTCACTACTTCACTCCATTTCTTACACACCCATTAACTCACTACTAAGTAAGATCATCTTGATCTACTTATTATATGTACTTATATAACTTAGTTCTACAACTTCACATCAATACTAACTAGACTCTAATGCTTCTTTGACTTGATGATAAGAAGTATTCTTATCTTGCACTTTGAGTGGTGAAGGATTGAATCACTTGAAACAAAAGCTTATAATCTTATGATCAAAGGATTTATAAGGATGCTTAGAAATAATTGGGACTGAAAATTTTAGTACAAAAGGTGAAGAAAAATGTCAGGGATTGAACCAGTATTTATAGGCAAAGAAAAGATGATGAGGAGCGTGCCGGCCCCCTTAAAGAATGGCTTGCCCCCTTAAATATTTAAGGGGTCCGCCCTCAATTAAGGGGGCCACCTCTCAGAAACGGCTCTTTTCTTTGTCTTTTACTGGGGAAGGTTTATCTAGTGGAATTTTAACTGTTTTTGGCCTAAAATTTAAATTCATATATTTATTATGAATTAAACATTTTCCTTTATATATCAAAAATGTTTTGTAAAAGATATAAAATATTTTTAACATTTTATAAAAATTGTAATGACTAAATAAAAGTTCCTTTGATCATAAAATGCATTAGGCATTTGTTTATTCATACCTTATGTGATTGTTGAAGCATACTCGAGACGTTGAGATGTCGAGAGATGTTGACGTATGAATGCATAGATGATTTGTGAGCACAAGTAACTTAAGCACTTTACGTTATGTGTTGTAACTTACATCTTTGTCATCATCAAAATATGAAGAGGGTGTTTAGATTAAATATCGTAATATTTATGCCAACAATCTCCCCCTTTTTGATGATGACAAACTATGTAAACTATAACTCATTATAAAATGTATAAGTTACTTGTTTACACTTCTTCTCCCCCTTTTGTCGAAGCAAAAAGGTGGACTCCTAGTCGAGACGTCTACTACACTTCAATCCTTGAAATAAAGAGGCGAGCTTGCATCATCGTAAGTGAAGCCTTGAACTTATCAAACCCCAAAACATTGAAATCCCTTGAACTTGACTCTAGTGGATCCATGGATCAAATAAATTGCAAACTCTTAACCTACATCAAGAGTTAGTTTCGTGCAACAAAAAAATATAGATAGGGTTGAAATACACATATCAAAATGTGTAGATGTCATTAATGGTTAGAAACATAATGACTTGGACATTTGCCAATGCTCCCCCTTATTTGAGGCACCAAGAAATCAAGTAACGGAAGAGTGCTACAAGGCAAAGTTAGTTGAAAAAGAATGCGCATATACATAATGATGATGATAGATATATGCATGTGATGCGTGGAATTGCACCCTCGCAAAAGGTTTTACCTCTCAAGGGATCTTGAGAAGATTGCAATCCCCACCAGGCAGTGTACCTGACCGTTGTAGTATAGTATAGTGACAAGTACCGGTGCATTGATCGTTCAACTCAAAGAATAGTGTTCACTAGGGTTAAAACTCAACTAAACTAGGTCTAGAGATGAGGGATGATTCTTTTTGTATTTTTATATTTTAAATGAAAGCAAGTAAAATCTCGGTTTTGGAAGGAGTGGGCGGAATTAGTTGCTAATCAACTAACCCAAATAACTAAAGATGCAATCAAAATAAAATAAACTAAACTTAAACTAAATTATGGCGAAAACAATAATGAGAGAAAATGTGTTTACTTAGATTTCACTACTCCCTAGCTATCTTTTACCGGTTGATTAGTTTGTTACAATTGCATGGATGACGGGTTATATTCCTTAATACCATTCGTTGGGCTGTGTACAATCTTCCCTAACTCTATAAGCTTCTACCTCTTCCTATGTCGAGCCGACTACTAGCTCCTAACATGGCCTCATTAGTAGTTACCTATGCATTAAATACAACCAATATATCGTAGTACACCTCCGATCATGTTTCTTAACACGTTTAAGCAAGTTACTGATGAGTGTGTAAATACTCATCATTTCTGTTACATTTAAACTGCAAAAACATATGAAAACACACAGGAATGCCTTAAAATACATAAAATATCCCTGGATTGTGTTTTTATGCAAAAAGGATTGAAAACTGATGAAAAACAAAACATTTCACATAATTTACAGTTTCAGTCCCTGAACTTTGAAAAATTGGCAAATCTAGTCCCTGGTAAATTAAAACATGAAAAATATCATCAAAGGTCCTTAGGGATTCATAAGTTGTCAAGTATAGTCCTTTAAAGTTAAAAATTGCAAAATGACAACTTTAGTCCCTCAAGTTTGGAAAATGTCAAAAATAGTCCCTAAGGTTTTGTAAATGGAAAAATATGAAAAATAAGCCTTGCACTATTCTTAATTGACAAAAATGGACTTTATGATAACTTTTGAGAAGTTACAAGTTAAACCCTTCAAAATTCAGAAAATTACAATTTAGGTCCATGGAGTTTGTGGTATTGGCAGAAAAGGTCCCTGGGTTTTGAAAATGAAAAAAATACATCTTTGGTCCTTGGGTTATTCATAAATGACAAAAATAGTACTTGTAACTACTTTGGGAAATTACAAAATCAGTCCCTCTATTTTTGTAAAAATTACAAAAGTGGTCCTTGTGTAAACGTTAACCAAACCGGACCCTTTTGTTTTATTATAAACCCCAAAATCCAATCCAGTCCAATCCTATACCCAGCCCAACCCCCTTTCTTTTTCCTTGGCCCAAAAATAAGCCCAGTCCACCCTTTTTAAATAAAACGGGGGTTGACCCTCGTTGACCCTTCTTCCCCAAACCACCCTTACTGTACACCGCCCTCACCTCCACCTTTCTACCCCAATACCAGGTGGTATTGCCACCTTTTCACTACCACCTCACACCCCCAGCTGGCTACTACCCTCATCATTTCACCCCACACCCCAATTAGTGCATCTCCACACTTTTTTCCTTCCAAACCATGCTACACCCCTGTTTTCATGGCTACTTTCCTGTTAGGAATACGTTTATTCCAATGAAGACTCGGTCACCCCGAGTAGTGTAATAGCATAGTGTAGCTCGTAGTAATCATTAGTTTAGTGTAGTATTTGTGGAGTCGGGTCGGGTCTTTACCCACTGTCAGCCCGGTCCACAGCCCGTTTAATAGGGCGTTGAGTATGTAACTATAAATACCCTCTCCCACCCAAGAGAGAGGGTTGGACCTTCATTTGCAATTCAATTTTTTTCTTTCTTGCTTACAAGGCTCCCAACCTCTTTCTCTCTCTAAAACTCTTCTACTTCTTTCTTTCCTTTCCTTGAATTCGATCCAAACTACAAGAACCATACATATTATTTATTTGATATATTACAATTGGTATCAAGAGCCATGGTCACATCTTAGGGACTAAGTGTACTCGAATTAGTTTGGTCTCGTGTGTGGTTTGTTTGGTTCGAATCATACTCACCAAAACACCTTTGATTTTTTATGTTTGTGGTTAGATATGTTTTATAGTTATACTTTCATGATTAGGATGGTCATATGAACTTGGTTTAGTGGTTGAGTATCTTGTTTCTTGTGTTTATTGGTGATTTTGAGCAATTTCGAGTGTATTTTGTAAGTATTTCTTGGTAGAGAGTTGCTTCTTGGTGAATGATTCTTCATAGAGAGTTGCTTAATTTTGGTAGTGATTTGGTTAGTTTTGGTAGAGATTTGATTGTTTTACTATACTTAGAAAAGAAGACAAAATCACTAGAAAGCGACCTTTTTGTCCAGAAGTGTAGAGAGTTGATGCTAGAGAGAAAAGAAGACAAAATCACTAGAAAGCGACCTTTTTGTCCAGAAGTGTAGAGAGTTGATGCTAGAGAGTTGCTGCTAGAGAGTTGCTGCCAGAGAGTTGCTAAACCAGAGAGTTGCCATTCTAGAGAGTTGCCATTCTAGAGAGTTGGTACTTTTAGCGAGTTGGCAATTTTAGAGATTTGATATCCTAGCGAGTTGATAACTTCAGCTAGTTGGTTGGTTTAGCGAATTGATGATTCCAGACTTGGTACTTCCCGTGAGTTAGCATTTAGCGAGTTGGTCTTTAACGAGTTGGTTTTTTTTTTGTGAGGTGGTGTTTAGCGAGTTGGATCTAGCGATTTGCTTGTTTAGTTGTTGACCAAAGTTGACTTTTTACGTCAAAACTTCAAACGGCCATAACTTTTGAACCGTAACTCCGTTTTTAGCGAATTTGCTGTCAAAACGTCCGGAACAGGCTGAATATTGTAAAGATTCACCACAAAGTCGTGAAACCAATCTTCTTGAGGCCCAAATTACCTTCGGAGTGAAGTTATTAAGGTTTTAAGTTTTTAGACCAAACTTTTCAACATTACAATTTGCATCAACCGAACCAAATCATACTACTTGTTGATAACTCACTGCTGGTTGACTCTTAGTGCGAATTGATAACTCAATGCTAGTTCATCAAGTTGTTGTGAGGTGACTACACGCTGCGAGTTGAATAGTTCTGTGATTTGAGAATTGTTGCAATTTGAGTTGTTGCAACTTGTCCAATTACAATCTGACGTTGTGAGTTGATTCTTGCAGTTTGACTAATTGTGATTTGACTTGGTGTGATTTGACTCATTGTGACTTGACTTAGATAACTTACTGTACCTTGCAAGGTTTATCATCTCACACTCAATCACTAAAGTCCTCTTGCATCATTTCATGGTTTCTTCTTGATTTTGTAAAATCCCGCGAAAGAATCTATTTCTCGGTTTAAATCATAGAATTGTAAAATCCCGTGCACGTTTACATCATGTCTACCACTTTAGACTCTTTCATTTCGGAGAGAGAACTTCATCAGCCGCTAAAATTGCCTGATAATGCAAAGGAAAGGTGCATTGAATGTTTTCGACTTCTTCACTCACATCTCAAGGTTCTCTTTGAACGACCTGGATATTTAACAGGATATGAACGTGCATTCGCTTACGAACGTACTTTCGCATCACTCTTTGGTCAAGATGTTCAGTCTTTCACAGTCAACATGACTCTGTATTTAGATCAACTTGAACAACAACTTGACAAAGGAAACTTTTCTGAAGGAAGATCCATGGCTGCCTTGTGTGTGATCAAAAACCAACTCCAAGTGTTCATTGATTCACAATCCACTGAGAATTATGATTTTAACAGTCAAACGATGAACAAGTATTTTACTAATTACACGGGAGTCGAGGTTGACATGTTCAGAGATACACTTCTCCAACTCATGGGTAATGTTAAGAGGTTCATTAATGAAAGAGCGCAACAACAACAATGCAGTGTCACTACTTCTGATAAGCATGATATAAATGACAGACCTGAAAATGACCAAGTCCCATCTGCTGAGGTACATGTCATTGACCAACATAATGGGCTTTCTAATGAACGACAACATACTGATCAAGTTAAACCCACTTATGACACATACTTGTTGGAAAAGATTTATAACAATATCATTTTTGATTCAACAAATATGAATCATAAAGGGAGAGAAAGTGATCAGTATGCCGAACATGCTGATGAGTTAAGTTCTTTGTTTATGACTGAGATGGTTAAATCAAATGACATGGTTGATAAAGAATTTTTTAATGAACTCTCAAACAGATTTTTACAACTTGAAAAACATTGCATTTCACTTGAAATCGCAATGCAACAACAGAAAGAAAGTTTTCAAATTAACCAACCATGTAAAAATCCGGAACTTCCTGATTTCCGTGAATTCTTTATGATTAATGATTTAAAAGCCCAGCTAGAAGCCAAAAACTTGACAATCTCCAACTTGAAGAAACATATCTCTGCTATGAATGTGAAATGTAGTTTAGTCGGATCTAATAAGGACATTGATGCAACCAAGTCTAGAATTAGTGAACTGTCAACCTATGTGGCTGAATTACGTAAGGAAAATGAGGCTTTGAATGTTCAGTGTAAAGACCTATGTGACTCAATCAAAGTAACAAAAACTAAGACTGTAGGGCAGACAACTTCTTTGATTGCTAAAAATGATGAACTCAAAGCTCAACTTCAGGAAAAGGGTTTTGCAATTGTGGCATTAAGAAATGATTTAAGAAAATTAACAGGAAACAGTGTGAACACTAAGTTTGCAAAAATATCAATCTTGGGAAAACCACTTTCACAACCTCTTAGGAAACGAAGTGTTGTTAGGCAACCGACCGCGTTTAGATCTGAACGACCAAAATTTTCAAAATTGCGGTTTGCCTCCCAAGTTGATCCGAAACAAGTTTTGACAAAACCAGTCACTTCACATAATCTGCCTAAGAAAAATGCATTTGGGTCTGTTAAAGGTCAACTAGTAGCTACACCTACACCTGACTCTTCTGGGTTAAGTTCGAAAACAGTGTCAATACCGAGCGTTAAAACTCAAATCTCTTATGATATAAATGACTTGTACAAGAACTATAATCTTGAAAAAGCTAGGAATGGGGCTCTACTTCAAAAGGATGGGATCTTAGGTTCACGACCTCATAGGATCCATTCTAGCCTATTGCAGAACTCGGCCAATTGCAGCAAACCAAAATCTGTGAGCACTCAACAAATATTTAGGAATTGTCTAGTATCCAAGAGTAGTTGCACATCGATTAAAGTGATTCCCGTTGCAAATCACTCTAAGAAACCTAGACCTTGTTCGGAATCCAAAAACCTTGTTTGTTCAACTTGTCTGAAATGTGTTGTTAAGGCAAATCATGACAAGTGTGCTACAAAATTCCTGAAGGATGTGAATACTTGTGATAAGGTTCTACCATCTAAGACTAGAAACTACAACAAGCCCGTAGTATCAAAGAGTTATACTCGGAAACCTGGCAGGCAGATTGATTTAGGACAAAGGTTTTCTCTAAACAAAACTCCCACTTTACATGAGAAACCAAACACTCCCAGAACTTGCCTAAGGTGGATACCGACGGGTAGAATTTTTAAGATTGTTGGTCTTAGATGGACACCTATGAGAAAGATGTTCACTGATTGCAAAGCCAAGGTTGACAGTAGAACCCAAAATGGTATATATGCTGATATCACTAACCCATATAAATGCAAACAAACTCCCAATGTCAGTGCAGGTAGTCTTTACTTAAGTGCAGGTACATCGCTCAGTACGATTAAGGAAAGACTCAGAGTTTGGTTGCTGAAAAGAGTGATATCTCATCAATCAGGGGTTAAAGAAGCTCAATTTTGAGGCATATGATATATGACGTCTGAACACATCAGTTCAGGCCTCGTGCTTCAGCGACTATGACGTCTGAATACATCAGTTCAGGCCTCGTTCTTCAATGACTATGATGTCTGAACACTTCAGTTCAGGCCTCGCTCTTCAACGACTATGACGTCTATTCAAATCAGTTCAGGCCTCGCTCTTCATCATTATGTCGTTTGAACAAATCGGTTCAAGCCTTGGTCCTCATTGTCAACATTATGGTGTCTGCTGACAACACTTCAGGCCCCATTCATCAAAGAAAAGAAAGGTGTACGATTCAGTGCGCCTTATCTTCGGAAGAAGAGAAATCTTCTTAGTTTTGACCATTCTCAACAATACGGTTCATGCTTCCTCCATGTTCGTTCAGTCATCTAGTGGATATACTCATCTTTGCTTGAATTCATATTCACTTGCTCATTCAAAAATGGCAAACTTCGTATGCAATTTTTGAGGGGGAGAAGAGTGAATAAACTACATGATTGGGTGTATTCTTATTCACATGCTCAATCAAAAATGGCAACCACGTATGCAATTTTTGAGGGGGAGAAGTGTGAATAAAATACATGATCGATTGTATTCTTATTCACTTGCTCATTCAAAAATGGCAAATCTCGCTTGCAATTTTTGAGGGGGAGAAGTGTGAATATATCACATGTTGGTTGATGCTTGAAGAATGGTTATACGACTCTCCTCCAACACCTAATGTTCTACTTACTAAGGATGACTGGGATTTATGGTTGATGAATACTTCCAAGCTTCAACGTATGTTGATCATCTAGTTCCTGAAGCTCTTGCTCCGGTTCCTGCTGACTCAACTGGTTCACCGTCCTCAATCTCCATTGATCAAGATGCACCATTTAGAAGTATTACTCAGCTTACTCAAGTAACCCAATCTCCAGTTATTCCTCTAGGTGTTGATGATGACTATCATGATTGTGAAGTTCCACACATGAATAATGATCCGTCCTCTTGTCCTATTTCATCACGGATTGTTGTTCCGCCAATTGTGCACTTTGTAAATCAACCACAAGAACATAATGAAAAATGTCGATTATAATGTCAAAACGGTTAAGAATTTGGACATGGAATGTCAAGTAATCACGGAGTTTATTTGGTATCCTTTATTTGAGATTGAAGTTTAATTTCACAAAGGCGTGATCTTATGTTATCTTGAAGTCGAGGTTGGTTGGATGAAGAATCTTCGAGATCCTTGCTTGAGCTTTTACCTTTACAATGACGAAGACTTGGATATCTAGTTATTTTGGTGATTCTTCTTTTTATTACCACAAAATAACTATCACTTTAAGGAGTGTCACAACTTACATGAAGTTGTCGGTAGTCAAGAGGTGATGTATGTCTTATACTTGATGGTTGGTTGGTTGAAGAGTATAGAGTACTTAGGGATTTGATGTTGAACAAACTCTCTACACCGCTCTTAGTCATACACTAGTGCAAGCCTAAGTCACAAAAATGGGGAATTCTACTTCAGTTTCTAATTTGGTATGTTGGGTTTACTTCATCAGTGGTGACTTCAAATAGCCTACATAAGAGTTGGTAAAGATAGTCAGAGAGAGTCTTTTTGTAGCAGTTGATTCTCACCAGATCCATTTTAGCAAATTTTGGTTCTTCTCACAAGATTTCTAGTACGTATGCATTAAATGTGTTGCTAATTCTGAGGTATCAAAACCAGCAAGGGGGAAGGAGACATGCATCTGAATGCATAATGTGTACACGTGATGAACTTAATACTTCTTCTTAATTGAAGTTATCCCGAGAAGACAAATGTCATAACCGCAGAGAATATCAGTGTATTAACTTGTGGCGTTTGGTGTATCATTCCAACTATGTGGGGGAAGTGTTCTCTTGACACTTGTGGTATGTATTACTTCAGCTTTCAGTGGGAAGAAATATGAGAAGAACAGCTGGAGAGTGAGATGATATTGCTTATCGACATCTTCATATGAGCTGATATGAGTTTTGGTAAAGTGCTTCTGGTTAATGCTTCACGTACACAATGTTATGCTGATTCTGATGAGATCGCAACCATCAGGGGAGAGATTTGTGTACATCAAGGATGCGCAACAGGTTCACGTGATCGGGCTTAATCATATATTCCGGAGGTGATATCCGCAGAGATGATTAGTGCTTCAACCTGTTATTTTGGGGTCATCGTTTCTTCTTGTGTTGGATACATGCGTACAATATGGTTTGAGTTGGCATGTGTAAGATAACTGGAAAGCATTTAGTGAAATGAAGATGTTGATATCTTCAAAAGTAATGTGTACATTGGGGATGTACAACAGGGTCATGTGATCGAGCTTCATCATACATTCTGGGATTGCTAACCGCAGAGATGATCCATGGTTCACCCTGTTACTTTGTTGTTATCATTTTCTTTGGGTCTTTGAGCATCATACAATGAGACCTTTTGCATCACTTCAACTACTTGGGGAAGTGGTCTCATGAAGATAATTGTCGGTTTGGGGGGAAGCTACCAAAGCTTCACATTGAGGAGGCTATAATTTGACAATTTGGTGGTGCCTAGCGATTGACTCAGTTGTGAGATTCTAGTGATTTGTTAACTACTTGTGTTTGGTGAATTGTTGTGACTTAAGTCGTTTCGATTAGTCTGACTGTAATTTGAAGTTGTGAGTTAATACTTACGACTTGACTTATTACGATCATATCGATTGTAACTTGACTTGTCGCGACTTGACACTTAGTGCTAGTTGTAACTTATCCAAGATCTCACTCTAAGTCCAGCTCGCATATTACATCTTTAGGTTTCTTTTGTTGACTTTAGTAAAATCCCGGGAGAGAACCGATCTCTCGGTTTAAGTCACAAGAGTTGTAAAATCCCGTTTAAGATCTTATCATGGCATCTACGTCGTTAGACGATCAATCAGGAGCCTCAAAAGCTTTGGTAGTGAATGTTTTAGAGATGTTGGCTACACACTCCTACAATGAGCCGACTGTGATAATGGCTTCTGTACACATCAGTGCAGGACGTGTGTCTAAACTTTTGTCTTCTGAACCATTCAGTTCAGGTCCTGTACAGTATTCCACGCCTGCAGTACTTTATGTACTTCCTACAAGCGACGATTTGAAGAGTTTGGTTGATCAGAGATATGATGAATACTTCGAGCCACCAACTGTTGACACGCCTTTACCATCAGTTGCAGTAGCTCCGGTTCCAAACAATTCAAATGGTGTATCGATGTCTGTCTCAATTGATCAAAGTTACACCATAAGCAAGTCAGTCTCCTTTATAGCCGAATCTTCAATCTTCCTTCGTACATTAAAGCACTGCAGTAGACTATTCTTTTTGAAGTTAATTCATTTCCTCCTCCTAATGATGTTCCGTTCTACAACACATTTGCTCCTGAGTCTTCATCTGAGGCATCTTCTTCAGGAGATCTTGATACGGCTACATCACTTCCTAACCCTCAACCACATGAACAACTTTGAAAAATGGAGCAATGATAATACTTTTTGAGAACATATTTGGGAATCCTTCTTAACAAGTGTCCACGCGAAGGAAACTTGACACATATGTCTTGTGGTGCCTTTATAATTCCGTACTATCCAAAGTCGAGCCCGAAGATTACATGAGTTCTATCGACTTGCAGTATGTGAATTAGTACCTCCACCAGACTGCGCAATAATTATAGCTCTTAAGTGGTTCTTCAAAGTAAATCTTAATGAGCATCATGACGTTCTGAACACAAGGCAAATGGATTCTCCAAAGGTGTGGTTGAAAAAGTGAAAAAAAAATAAAAATAAAAAGGGTTGTGGAACTTTTCTTCGTAAAGACAGAGTTACGACTGGCAGATTTCTTCACTAAGGCACTCCCAGGAGAACGGTTTCGATTTATTCTCTTGCTACTTGAGATGAAGAGTCTTTCGCCAGAATCATTCAAAAGTCTTCATGAAGAGAATGAGGTGTAATGGATTCGCTTCACATATCCTTGTACATAGTTTATAAAACCGAAAAGAAAATACAAAAATATAAAACCTAGAAAAACCATAAAAATCGGAAAAACACGAAAATACCAAAAATAGTTGTTCTAGGCATGTCTTCTGTTTATCGATAACATTTACGGTTCTAGAAATGTCATTCAACAATGGCACGGAACTTTAAATGAAGCTCGAGCAGAAGTGTAAAATAAATAAGTAAAACATGTCTTAATGGTTTGCAGTCATTTCAGGCTGTAACCCGGTCTTCAAAATGGTTTGCTATTACTTCAGATAGCAACCCGGTCGTCTTACTGGGGAAAGTTCGTCGCCAAAAAGACGTCTATTCCTAACAAAGGCATGAATTACTTTATATTTGTGCCTTTCCGATCTGATGTACGCTTAAGTGCATCATTTCTTAAAAAAGAAGAGAAGTCTTCTTTATCAAACAAATACTTTCCTTTCAAAGATTCTTCGGGAACGTATTTGATCCAAACTTGGTGGTACCATGGTTTTTGAAGATCAAAATACACTTAAAACAGTGTTTTAAAATATACCACTCAATTGATGCAAAAAGAATTTATCTTTTGTGCAAAATACGATTATTGAAAATGCGTCATCGATTGAGGGGGAGCATGATTTCAAAAACTATATGTCATCATAACAAGATCTTTGTGCGTAAGGGCGTACTCGACATGTGATTGTTATGTGTTAGTATATGAATTTTTCATGAGTTTCTCGTTAAACTCTAAATCATTTATAAACTCATCACTTCTAACACATAACATTCTCCCTCAAGGTTTGAGGGGGAGCAAATGTATCATCTCAAAAAATCAGTAATTCTTAAACAGGACACATCTTTCTCCCAAAATCTTTTAACTTATTTAAATCACTTGGGATCACAAATCTCACTTGGTTTGAAATTTTTGATCGGGGGAGAAAAATGTGATTTAAATATGGAAATCTGATTAAAATGTGGTGTTGATTCAAAAAGAATGCTCTCCTATATGTGTTAAACCCTTTTGTATACCAATGCACATATTAAGGGGGAGCAAATGATTTGAAAAAAAAAGGACCCTTGCATCTTGTGAGATCGAGACTCAGTCTTAACCAATGAATTGACGAAACAATGACCATCATCAATCGAAAGGACTTGTCCTGGCCGGGTAATAACTTCAAGCTGGGTTAACCAATGATGTAAGCGTGTCTCGAAGAGGACTTGTCTGAGTAGAGTGTACCGTTTCGAGAAACCTTTTGTGAACTTGACCAGGTCGGGTAATAATTTCAAGCTAGTCTAACTAGTGATGTAAGCGTGTCTCGAATGCTTGTTCAAGTTTTCTAAAGGTGGATCAATTCTAAAGTGCAACTCTTCCCGTCATGTGCAAATTTATCATCAAAACATCGGTGCACATGTTAAGGGGGAGCATTTGAAAATGACAAAACTCTCAATGTGTTAACAAAATGTGTTTCTCAATCATAAACACATTGAGAGAATTTTCAATGACTTGGTAAATGGCAACTTAGGACAGTCATGGAGTTATAAGGTGGCTAAGGCTAGGAAAACCGTCCTATGATCCACCAGAGCCGGAGGGATCTACCCATGGACAATACCAAATAGATAGTATTTAGATGTCCGTAGGTATGATTATGAAAAAAAAGGAGAAATGTGAGAATGGGAAAGAAGGGGTTGAAGAATTAAAAAGAAATGAAATGAGAAAGGGTGAAAAGAAATAGCCTTCCAATTATTCAACCTTAGGGCAGAAACCGGGTTCAATTCATAATCTACTGATTGTTGCTAAGGCGACATCGGTATTGAAGACAAGACGTCATGGACCCAGTGACGCAACGCACTAAACCTTCCAGCCACTCAAGTTCTCTTAAAAGAACTTGTTTCATTCTCACGGGGAACCGGTGTAATCTATCAACTTATCTCTTAGAGATGGTTGATATTGAAGCTGGAGACCTCTCCCTAATCTCCGCATAGGAAAACCAAATGCACTTATTGAGTCTAGAGCCTCGAGATACATAAAAAGATCTCATAGGAACACGTGCTACTTCTACCCTGGGTGTTCAACATTAAGAACACCAGTGGTAAACTTATGAGTCCTACGCAGATCTTAGCAATCTGCCAGAACATTTATGAGGGATGTTATTTATGTAACTCCCAATGATTGAATGGAAACTCCTGCCAGGGTCAACATCAAGCAGCCCTGAAAGCAGGTCACTTAGGTAATTCCTTGTGGAGTACGCTGAGTGGTCCCGATGGTTACAAACGGTCTACAGTCGTGGAGTGATCTCCATCGACTCACCTAATCGTTGATATACTACGGTATAATCTTAAAAGGCCCACTTTGGGTTTTCGATTAGGAACGGTCTTGGTGAGGGTTAGAAGGAGTCTTCACACTATGCTGTTGACGATCTCTAATTCCAATCCTATAAGTACCGGAAGATTTGTTGCTAACTGTTTACTTGCAGGAATTTTGGACGGTTGCAGAAGTAGATTGCTGAAAAGATGCTGATTCATCAACACATGCTTACACTTCATCATCATAACCTTTGAAATCATGATCATTAGTTGGGCCTCATTTATGCTTCCACAACTCTGATGCTGAAGATCATGATCCTGAAAAGTGTGAGCATGCCACTACAAAGATGATCATATCACATGAAGAAGTTATTACTCTATGATGTCTTGCAGACACACATTTTGGATGATGCACTCGAAGTAGTTTTCAAAGATCATCCAACACATTCAACAAGTCATCTAGAGTCAGCTGCCCAAAAGCACAAAGATCTCAACTAAGAAGAATCATTATGCTACGAGCTACAGAGACATCTTCAAAGATTATATGCTACGATTCAGCGCTTATTTTTTGGGGTGACCTCCCTTAGGGGGAGATTGTTAGGAATACGTTTATTCCAATGAAGACTCGGTCACCCCGAGTAGTGTAATAGCATAGTGTAGCTCGTAGTAATCATTAGTTTAGTGTAGTATTTGTGGAGTCGGGTCGGGTCTTTACCCACTGTCAGCCCGGTCCACAGCCCGTTTAATAGGGCGTTGAGTATGTAACTATAAATACCCTCTCCCACCCAAGGGAGAGGGTTGGACCTTCATTTGCAATTCAATTTTTTTATTTCTTGTTTACAAGGCTCCCAACCTCTTTCTCTCTCTAAAACTCTTCTACTTCTTTCTTTCCTTTCCTTGAATTCGATCCAAACTACAAGAACCATACATGTTATTTATTTGATATATTACATTTCCCAAAAGCCCATGCTTAGTGCCCAAATTGTCTTCCTGACACCTCCTAATACCACCAAAGTTCTTTAATTGTTCTCAATCTGCTCCAATTCCACGTGGGAAGATTTGGCGCCAAAATTGATTTAAACGGCCATGATGAGTTTGACTCATCCAATGGTTAATTTGAGAAGTGGGAAAGTGTGAGAAGACTACAAGGATCACAAATGGTCAATATATATCAAGTGGGAAGCATTGTGAAAGACTACCTAGTTTAATTTAGTAAAAAATGTATGTCGACATAAATATCTTCTAATTTCCAGTGTAATTTTTGGCTTTCAAGTACTTTGGTTAATGTTCTTAAGTGTATGTGAACCTATTTCAATAATCAATTTCTGTTTTTATGTATGAATTCAGTTTGATGCAATTTTCAAATTTCCAAAATCTCATTTTGCTATAAGTGTTGTTCTTAGTTGATGATACAGAGTGAAATAAGCTCATATAAGCTCCTATAAAGCTTACCAAAGCTTTTAGTAACTTACAATAAAGAGTAGCTTAAAAAATTCCAATAACGCAAAATTAGTCAACTAAAGTCAACTGTACAATTTTTGGGTTAAATTCTGAATTGAGAAATGATTGGGAAGCACAAGAAGCTGTGGAAAATGGTTTAGGGACTCATGGGAGTCACATAAGTGTTCTTGGTTCTTGGTTTAGTTCTCTCAGTCACTCATTTGTAAGCTTATTTTCCATTTTTAATCTTTCAATATATTTGGTGGTTAATCCTGGTAAAATCTGTGTTTCTATGCTTGTTTGTTAGTATATAACCATAATCTAGCTTAATATTAAGGACTTGTTAGTTAAAATCTTTAGTTACTAAAAATCTCATTTTCATAAGTTTAATCATCATATTTGTCATTTCATTATTTCTTGCTGTTATTGTTGTTGTTTCATGTTTAATAATGCTAGTTTGATTATAATATTGAGTTTTGATTAAGATTTATGGAATGAATCAGTAATAAACTTTGAAAATCAACAAATCAATAATATAAAGGAGTGTTTGGATCTGTGTATTTCATTAAGTCTCAGTGGAATTTTTGTGTTACTTCTGTTTGTTACATGTCTCAGTAGGTACACATAGATCATATAAGTCATAAAATTGAGTGTTCATTCTCTGGAAAGTCAAAATCACCAAAATAACACCACACAGTTAACTGTGTAGTGTTATTAGTGCTAAAAACCCTCACTTAAGCTTATTACCATTAGATTAAGCCTAAATCAGCTTCACTTTAGCTTATTATATCATCTACAATCAGCTAGGACCAATCAAAACTCATAAAAGTCAAAGTGCAAAGTTATTTGAAAAAGTCAAAAAAAGTGCTTGTGCAGAAAATCACCAAAATGGCATGAATTAAATAGATTTTTGTGTTGAGATTCAAGGTCTGAAATTGGTTGTGTGTAGACTCTACCAGTAGAACTTTTGATTTTCATATTGGGTTCATTTTTGTGATTTTTTATTGTGGACTAAAATACCCCTGGAACACACTTGCAGGGCAAGATGATGCCCTGCTACACAGTCCATCACCACCATCACCACCACTTTGGTGGTTGATTGTGACCACCACAGTGGTCCCACTAGTCTCAATTTTGGTTCTCACAACCCCCTCCTACCAGGCTTGAACCCTTGACCCTTGGTCTGACCTTTGCACCACTGGGACCCACCTGAAATCAGCTTGAAAGTCTGTCCCATTTCTGACCCAAAACTTCAATAAGCAGTTGCTTATTTCAGCTTTTTAGCTTATTCATTGAGCTTATATCAGCAAATCTAGCTTATTTAAGTCAAAACAACTTATTTGTACCAGGTTTCATCCTTGTGGACCCCACATAAGTCCATTTGTTCTTAATTCCTTCTTTGGTCAAACTTGGTCAAACTGTTTTGGTAATAAGCACTCTTAGTGCTTATTCTGAGTTCATAAATTATTTCCCTTTATTAAAGTTTCTTATTTTAAGTATTTTATTAGTTTTATAAAAGAAAAACAAGAAAAAACCAAACTTAATTATAGTGATAGCTTCTATTTAATAGAAATTATCTATTTAATTTTCTTCTTAGCTTATTCATAAGCACTTCTGCTATTTTATATTTTTATTAGATCTCTTATATATTAAAGTAATTTTATAAATTTTTCCAGAATTTTCCTTTGTCATTTGGTATTATTTAGAATTAATATTAGTTAAATTAATAATTAATTAATAAATATGAATTAAATAGCATAATTATATTTTATAAAGTACCACATAGTTTTTATAATTTTTATAGCTTTTATATAAGGTAAAACAATTTTATAAATTTTTCTAGGATTTATACTGTTCATTTTCTATTTTTAATAATATAATTAGTTTAATTGATAAATAATTAATAAATAGAATAATAATTAGTAAATTAGATTAAAAATACATAACATAAAGTTTTTATAATTTTTAGGATTCCCATGATGGTTAATTAGATATATAAAATTTTTCATAATTATCTAAGTCTTTTTAGTATTTATAATAATTTAAATCAATATAATTAGTTAAATAATAAATAATAATTAATTAATAATAAATAGATAAATAGTGTGAAAAATATAATTTTAGTTTTAAAATAAGTTATATAATATTTTAGATTTTTAGAAATTTTAATTTTAATTTTCTAGACTTATTCTACATTTTCTTAATTATTAGTGAATTATTAAATAATTAATAATAGTTACTAAATAAAGATAATTAATAAATAATTTAGTAATTATAAAATAAATATTTTAAGTTTATTTAATTTGCATTTAAGCCCCTAAGGCTTGCAAACTCCTACTATAGTTAAAGGTGTTTTTATTTACGTTTAATTATTAAATGTTTACGTTTTCCAGTCCCTTTTCACTTGTACTTATCTGATTTCACGTATTGGTTGATATAGCTTATTAAAGCTATTCACACTTATATTTCAGTAGTACAATCACTTAAACCCTTTTCCTGTTCAATTCACCTGATCTCGAAGTCGTTTTTATTTCAGATTTCACGCCTCGTTGGGATTTAACGATCCGGGGAAACACTAAACTCCACGGAGTATTGGTTTAGGCTGTTTGACTTGTTGACCATTACTTGGTTGATATTATCTGACTGTCTGAGGCCAATCAGTTACCAATTGGAAGTCTGCCAGTTTTCTTAAGCCTAACATCGAATTCATTCATCCACAACAATTATAAGCAAACAACCAACCCATAATCAATATCTAAGTTTCATTACATCTAAGCAAACACAAAGAAAACCTAGCCTAGCATGTTAAAGAGAAGACAAGCGTAAGATATAATCAAACAACACATAGACATATTGATTGATTTGATGAAAGACTTATCTTCAATTAAGCATGGATGAAACAAGGGTTTGAGTTCCTCAAAATATCAAGAAAATTCGTCTAGGGTTTACTCCCTTCAAAGTTGCACACAATGAATGAAAAATAAAAAACTATATATATATTTTTCATCCTGATGGCGTCAAGAGTTAGGTCTGATGCCGTCAACTCGCCACCAAAATAATACTCATATTGCCTAGATCCACTTCTGATGCCGTCACTCTTTACACACTCTGGGCCGTCTCTCTTTGTGTTATACGTGACGGCCTTGGCGACCCTAAAGGCTGACGCCGTCACGAACTCTTTAGAAAACTTTCTGGCGCGTCACATGTAATTGATTTATCCACCTCTTTATCAAGTATTGACGCCGTCACTAGCATCCTGTGACGCCGTCATGTACAATTTCCAACATGATTTTGAGATTTTGTCGTTTTCTTCATTTTTTCGCTCCAAAAATGTCCAAAATGCTTCCTTTTGTAAATTTCCTTCCAAAAGTACCTTAAATGACAAAAAGAACGATTTAGGGCAATATTTGATCAAATAATCTCGACTTGGGCCTTAAATGACCCCACAAAAGCGGTACACTTTTCGCTTCATCAGCATGACACTTATTGGGGAACAAGCTATGGATGTCTAAGGTATATGGACTAAAAATATGACACATGCAATTATTGTTTTGAAACTACAACCTAAATTCCCAAAAAAATAACATGACCAACGCTTAAGACATGCTAATGATTAGGACCTAATGCAAAGATTCCACCGACATATTTTAGCAAAAGATGCCAAAATATATACTCTAAAAGAGTTAAAGAAAACTGAAAATGAGAATGACACGTTCTTTAAAAACGTAGAAAAATGAAGAAGGATGAGCGTGAATGAAAAGGGAAGGTGATAACAAAAGGTTGACAAATATGGTTTAGATTAATATATCGTTTGAAAAGGGTGGATGATGCGTGGGAATTGCACCAGGCTTTACCTCTCAAGGGATCTTGAGAAGCTTACAACCCCCACCAGGCAGTGTACCTGATCGTTGTAGTATAGTATAGTGACAAGTACCGGGGGATTGATCGTTCAGCTTAAGAATAGTGTCGCTAGGATTAGAAAACCTAAATACTAGTTCTAAAGGTGAGGGATGATTATTTTTGTATTTTATATTTTTTAGAAAGCAATTAAAAATCTCGGGTTTGAAGGATTTGGGCGGAATTAGTTGCTAATCAACTAACCCAATACTAAAGATGCAATCAAAATAAAATACTAGAAATAAAAATTAACTAAATTATACTAAAGTTGTGAGCAATAAGTGGAGAAAATGTGTTTACTTAGATTTCACTACTCCCTAGACATCTTTTACACGTTAATTACTTGTTATAATTGCATGGATGACGGATCGTATTCCTTAATACCATTCATGGGGTGGCACACTTAACTCCCCAATTCTATGAGCTCTTATCTCCTCCTATACCATGCCCAGCACAACCATAGGGATTATAAACAGTGGCTCATGCATTAAATACAACCAATAAAGACCTAGTGCGCGTCGGTTCATGTTTCTTAAGACGTTCAAGCATGTTACCAATTGGAGATCTGCCAGTTTTCTTAAGCCTAACATATAAATCATTCATCCAAGACAAGTATAAACAAGTAATCAACACATAATTAACATCTAGGTTTCATTAGATCCAAGCAAACACAAGATAGATCTAGCCTAGCATGATGGAATTAAGACAAGAACAAGATATAGACAACCAACACATAGACATATTGATTGAATTAAAAGAACACTTATCTCAATTACACATGAAAGGTATCAAGGGCTTGGAACCCTTGAAAAACCTGTAAAATTCGCACCAAGTTCGTACTTAGGGTTTCTCCAAAACTTCTCTTTTTTTAATGTGAAAATTAGAAAACTATATATAGGAAAAGGGGTCTGACGGCGTCAAGAGTAAACTTGTGACGCCGTCACCTCGCCGCCAAAACTCTTCTCGGACTGCCTTGATCTACATTTGACGCCGTCATGTGATAATCATTTCCAGGCCGTCATGACTTTTACTCTTGACGCCCTACTTCGTGACGCCGTCAAATCTGTACTGGATCGTCATGGAATTTTGCTCTTGACGCCGTCAGGATGTTATTCTTGACGCCGTCACCTACTGTTCCCAGCATGGAAAATTAAGACTTTGGCGTTTTCTTCACTTTTATGCTCCAAAAACGTCCGAATTGCTTCCTTTTCCAGATTTCTCTCCCAAAGTATCTAAAATCACAAAAGGAACGATTTAGGGCAGTATTTGATCAAATAAATTCGAATTCGGACTTAAATGACCCCCTAAAAGTGGTCATTTTTTGCCTCATCATATACCCTTACACTTGAGATTTGCTTGTCCTCAAGCAAATGCGCTTTTATTCTACTCAAAATACAAGTTAGGGGTCATTTAACACTAATATAAAAGTAATTACAACAAATAATCGTTCCACTAAAGACCAATAGACAAGCACGGAGGTCATACACTGGCACCTCACAAATAGTGTTTAGATACTCACATCTCTCGGGTGTAATAAAGTATAAATTACAATATGGAAACGGAAGATATCTCTCACTACCTGTCATAGCAAAATAGATTACCATAGGCTTGGGAAAGGATCAAACCTCCACCACATGGCGTAAGCACCTAGGATAAACTATCAAAGAGGTCTTTTAAAGGGTTGTAACGTTAGGTGTAGGGATATAAAATACACGGTTTTGTTGGATAAAGGAAGTTTTTACTGGTGGCGAGTTAACAATCTTGGTTAATTACATGTACAATATGGCGTTGCTAAGCCAAGACTAGACTCGACTTAAGCTAATAAATGAAAAATAACAAAAATATAAAATGAACATAGAATGAAAAGGGATGGTAGTCCGTATGTTTTTTTTTCTTTTTCCTTTTTCTATTTTTTTTTCTTGATTTTTTCGATTTTTTTTTTTTTTTTTTTTTTTTTTTTTTTTTTTTTTTTTTTTTTTTTTGTGCATACACTCTTACCCTACCATCCAAAATAATACATCATAGGGAATGAATATTCCCCTTACACTTGAATCTTTACATACTTTACAATAAACTAATCTAATGACTCGAATTAAGAAAATCAAAACACTTTGAGCACTTTTAAGATTAACGTACATATGGGGGTAATAAATGATGTTCTTCCCCATTGCTCCATAAAATAAGTACTTACCCATGAGTCCCAATCGTCCCAAAACAATATGTACAAGGATATGACTCGACTTAGCAACCATGTAATCAATTAGATAGTTAACTTAGGGTTTAACAAATAACAATAATGCACTAAAAATGAGCGCATACACGGAAGGCTAAGGCGATTTGGTTATACATTTAAGTGGGGTGTAACAAATTCTTCCTTTAAGTAAAATGCTTAAAGTTAGAAACGAAAAGATAGGCTCGGAGGGGTGTACTAGGGGTTTCGTGTACTAAAAATGAGTACAACGCTAAGGGTGTGAGAAAAATTAGTTGACTTAACTAGCCAAGTAATATGACTTAAATGGTCAAGTAATTAGAATACGGGTTTAACACAAGGGTGATCCTAATGCCTCTTATCATGTAGTAAATCCTACCACACGAATGTAGTCTCACTAGCGGTCTCGGGATGCATCACTAACGCAAGTTCTAGAATCTAAATGCTACCGGTACACTCATAAGCACTAATAGTAAATGCTTTTCCTATCAAATCTAAAGGCGAACCTCACATATTTGGGTGGAAAATTTTTTCTGAATATACGGTTATGTGCTAGTCATACAATCTCCTATCCATGAGACGCTTGCTATGGCTAAAGTTTCACTCCTAAATGTTGTAAAAAATTTTAAATTTGGCGCTAAAATTGCACTAACAAGTATTTCTCATAGTTTTATTACACATCTACCATTAAACAAAACAAACTCAAGCGAAAGTGCATATGTAAGGTATCATCTTTTTACCCTCCCCTTACACTTAAGATGAACATTGTCCCCAATGTTCAAGTAAAGAATGTAAAAGTGAAATAAGTAAAAAGAATGAAATCAAATACTCTCCTGATTCGCTCGGTATGGATACTAAGTTGGCCAGGTTAAATCTTCCTCCAAGAAAATGAACAATCAAAGCTTCCCTTCCAGAATATAAATCATCTTCTTGTCATACATAACCTGTAAAACCTGATAAAATATACAAGACAACCTCGCGTAAAATCGGCGGCATCCTATATAAGTTACTAAATCCTAGAAAACAAGATAAGATATAATGCTTGTGGAATGAAGTTTGCAGATCTCCTGGAGATTATAAAACTTAATAATTCACAAAAACCATAAGACTCCGTTAGAAAAACAAAACTGGTAAAATTTCCAGATTTCTACACTTGACGCCGTCAAGAGTAAACTCTTGACGCCGTTAGAAGTGACCTGCAGAAATTCTTGTGTTAAGTTTCCGGAAAATTTCTGGAAAAACTTGGTCCTACTTCCTGGAAAATCCTGCAAAACTTCATTATGACTCAATACAAGCATTTGACTCTAACAAATACGAATATACACGTTCATTTAATATTGTGGAGAATCATGATCGGTTTGTTTCTTGAAAACATATTTGGGGTTTCCCCTTACACTTATCTTTTGCAAAAATACCTTTAGGTGGAGTTAAGACTAGGCCAAAACAACAAAGTAAAGTATTTCCACTATTTAGTTTAGAAACATGATCTACCAACAATAAAAATTAAGCATGCATACGGAAGCAAATAACAAACAAACAAACAAAATCACACAAAACATGGGTTGCCTCCCAAGAAGCGCTTTTCTTTATTTACGAGTCTTGTAGCTAGACTCAAGGTCATGGGTTACTACGTGACCTCATCCCTTGAAATGATATACCCCATGTAGTTGTGATCATTACTGTTATGGTGGTAGTGTCTCAATCTGTCGATACTCGCAATCACCATTCCACCTACTTTACTTCTCAAGTTAGCTACCCCATCTTGGCTCACACCTTCGATTGTGAATGGCCCATACCACCAAGGACTTGGTTTATCGGGTGGTATTGTTGTTTCCAAGTGTCTCAAGAGTACCAAGTTCCCTTCCTCAAATGGTACATGATTTTCTATGGGTTGAGTATGTTCGAATTCGACCTGAACCTTATTGCTTTTTCTTCTTTCATTTTTGGCTTTCTTATAGCTTTTGATTCTTGCCTCCCATGCAAGAATTTTATTCTGAACACGAATGGGTGTCGTGTCAATGTTGTTTTTGATCTTTCTCCAATTCAAATTCTCATGCCCACTTCGCGGGGTCATGGAGAAGCTAATCTTTCTTTTTCCAGATTTAAGCTCAATCTTCCTACCTTCATACTTAATGACAGCCCTAGCGGTGGCGAGGAATGGTTCCCCAAGGATTATTGGCATGCATCCATCTCCTTTATCATCGATGATCATAAAATCAACGGGGTACATGAATCCTGCGACATTAACTAATACATCTTCTGCGATTCCTAGGGGGTATACGTACGAGTGTCTAACGAGAGATAACCTAACATGAGTAGGGGCTGGCATTTTTGACGTTAGTTGGATGTAAATAGTTAGGGGCATAAGATTTACTTCCGATCCTTGGTCGGCAAAAGCACTAAGATATTTCAAGTCCCCGATGCTCGTTGGTATCTCAAAGTTCCCACATGCTATCTGCTTAGTTGCCACTTTTTGTACCAATAGCCTCTCGAATACTGATCCTCCAGGTAGCGTATCATACTCATCTTTCACTTCTCCCTCTTCCTCAGAAACCTGTTTGGAGGGTTGGTTACGCCCATCACCCTTAATCCAATTTGTTATGGTGTTTTCGTTTATATCATGTTTCAGGTATTAACTCAAAGGTTGGGATTCTGGTGGTTTTTCTAAGGTCTGTTTAGCAGGAGTTTTTACCTTCTCGTTATCCTTTTGGACAATGGTGATGGAGTTAACAAATTGGGTGGTGGGAGCGGCGCTTTCTTTCCTTAGTAGTATTCTTTCGGGGGTTCTCTGGTTGGCATACTCCTCTAATAGACTCATCATCTCATTCATTTTCTCCTGCATCTCCTCTTTTTGCTTATAAACTGATTCCTCGAATCTAGCAAGCCGCTCTGAGTGAGTCGTTATATATTCTCTCATCCTAGCTTCAAACTCCGGGCTAAGCTCCTTGGGAGGGGAACAAGGTGGGGAATAGTCTTGAAAACTCTCGACATTTTCTCTAGAGGGTGACTCGGATAATGGTGTTGAAGTTGGTTTTGAGACAGAATTGACAGTAGCCCGCCTAGGACTCAAAGGTCTCCTTCGTCTTTCCTCAAAATAGTCGACATTTGCCTCGAGTTTGCATAGGAGTTCATCGGGGATTTCGGTGGTCCCTCCAGATGTCGAGACTGCATTGATGGCCGCTTTTATCGTATGATTAAATTCCCACATCTCATGATTGTCAGCAGCGAGTTCCTCGATAATTGCCCAAGACTCCTCGGCGTTCTTATCACGCAATTTACCTCCCGCGGCCCTATCGATTGTGCGCTTAGTGTGATAGTCAACATGGTCGTAGAAAATCTGGACTAATAACCAAAGGTTTATACCATGATGAGGGACCTTGTGGAGGATATCCTTAAAACGGGCCCAAGCTGCGTAGAAAGTTTCACCCTGCTGCTGTTCAAACATCAAAATGTCATTTCTAAGCATTGCAGTCTTCCCCGGTGGGAAGAATTGAGTAAGGAAGCGATTGTTGAGGTTATCCCATGTGGTGATGGATCCCGCGGGTAAACGCTCAAGCCATTGACTAGCTTGATCCCGTAGAGAGAATTGGAATAGGCGTAATTGGGTTGTCTCTCTAGTTGCAACATCTAGGTCTATGGAATCTACGATTTTGAGGAAGTCCTTAAGATGTTGGTTTGGATCTTCGAAACGAAGTCCATGGAATGCACATCTGCTTTGCACCAACCGGATGGTGTCGGATCGCAAGGGGGTCACATTGGTTCCGGTGAGCTCAATGGTGTTTCGGTAGCCTTGGTGGCTAGGTCGGGAATACTCTCCTAAGGTTCGGGGCCTAAGGGGTTCTAATGGTGGGTTTTGTTGTGGTGGGATGACAGGTTCAAAGATGTTCCCGTTGTCCATGATGTCAGATGGTTACGAACAAAGGCACAAAGAAATAAGATAGACTAAAGAGAACCTAAAAATAAAAATAAAATCTTACTAGAAAGGAATCTAGCAAGTAGACCTAATAAAAAGAAATTCTAACCTAGACAATAACTATTCCCCGGGCTGCGGCGCCAAAAACTTGATGCGTGGGAATTGCACCAGGCTTTACCTCTCAAGGGATCTTGAGAAGCTTACAACCCCCACCAGGCAGTGTACCTGATCGTTGTAGTATAGTATAGTGACAAGTACCGGGGGATCGATCGTTCAACTTAGGAATAGTGTCGCTAGGATTAGAAAACCTAAATACTAGTTCTAAAGGCGAGGGATGATTATTTTTGTATTTTATATTTTTTAGAAAGCAATTAAAAATCTCGGGTTTGAAGGATTTGGGCGGAATTAGTTGCTAATCAACTAACCCAATACTAAAGATGCAATCAAAATAAAATACTAGAAATGAAAATTAACTAAATTATACTAAAGTTGTGAGCAATAAGTGGAGAAAATGTGTTTACTTAGATTTCACTACTCCCTAGACATCTTTTACACGTTAATTACTTGTTATAATTGCATGGATGACGGATCGTATTCCTTAATACCATTCATGGAGTGGCACACTTAACTCCCCAATTCTATGAGCTCTTATCTCCTCCTATACCATGCCCAGCACAACCATAGGGATTATAAACAGTGGCTCATGCATTAAATACAACCAATAAAGACCTAGTGCGCGTCGGTTCATGTTTCTTAAGACGTTCAAGCATGTTACCAATTGGAGATCTGCCAGTTTTCTTAAGCCTAACATATAAATCATTCATCCAAGACAAGTATAAACAAGTAATCAACACATAATTAACATCTAGGTTTCATTAGATCCAAGCAAACACAAGATAGATCTAGCCTAGCATGATGGAATTAAGACAAGAACAAGATATAGACAACCAACACATAGACATATTGATTGAATTAAAAGAACACTTATCTCAATTACACATGAAAGGTATCAAGGGCTTGGAACCCTTGAAAAACCTGTAAAATTCGCACCAAGTTCGTACTTAGGGTTTCTCCAAAACTTCTCTTTTTTTAATGTGAAAATTAGAAAACTATATATAGGAAAAGGGGTCTGACGGCGTCAAGAGTAAACTTGTGACGCCGTCACCTCGCCGCCAAAACTCTTCTCGGACTGCCTTGATCTACATTTGACGCCGTCATGTGATAATCATTTCCAGGCCGTCATGACTTTTACTCTTGACGCCCTACTTCGTAACGCCGTCAAATCTGTACTAGATCGTCATGGAATTTTGCTCTTGACGCCGTCAGGATGTTACTTTTGACGCCGTCACCTACTGTTCCCAACATGAAAAATTAAGACTTTGGCGTTTTCTTCACTTTTATGCTCCAAAAACGTCCGAATTGCTTCCTTTTCCAGATTTCTCTCCCAAAGTACCTAAAATCACAAAAGGAACGATTTAGGGAAGTATTTGATCAAATAAATTCGAATTCGGGCTTAAATGACCCCCTAAAAGTGGATCATTTTTCGCCTCATCAGTGGATGATTGGGAATCATGGGATTTTACGTGTTTTGTTGGTTGACGACCGAATGTGGATATGTAAAATGAGGTGGTGATGACTCGACAACACTTGAAGCTTAGATATCTTCTTTGTGTTCTTCACTTGCTAGAAAGTGGAAAAGACGCATTTAGTAATGAAATTCACTTGGATAAGGTGGTGATGACTCAACAACACTTGAAGCTTGGATATCTTATTTGTGTTCTTCACTTGCTAGAAAGTGGAAAAGACGCACTCCATAAAGAAATTCACTTGAATTTTGATGACATAGACAATCTTGTTTATGAGTGTATGGATATGACGGTTGCCCTTTGATTCAAAGAGCGACACAAGGGTGAACATAGGTTTATATATCATGAAAGATGGTTTGACCTTTATGGATTAAGTTGTAGTGGTGATGACACATTTACTATAGTGTAGGAGGGGATTGTTCCATGGTTGAATTTTCTTGTGAAGATGACTAGGTGGAGTTATTAGTGAAGATGGGTGAGAGTGAAAGAGCGATATTCATGGATTGAATTTCGTGGGTAGGAGGTGGTGGTGACACTTTTGGTGGTGGAGACAATTGTGAGTTGGGATGTCCATTGATGGATAGAGATGAAGATGTAGTGGAGGGTGTTTTAGATAGTACATTAGGTGCACTAGGATATGAATTTTAGGTTGTGGTGATGGAGTTTTGAGGTTGGGGTTTATTGTTTAGGAGGTATGATATTGATTTTTGTTTCTTTGAGGGTATGGAAATGGTGGATGACTCGATTTTTCATTTCACATTGGTGGTTTTAGAATGTACTGAAGAAGGGTTACGAGGTTTGAGTGTAAGGTAGAATGATATATGTGAGTGAGTGTGTTTTCCCTTCCCATTAAATTCGTGCTCATCACCACAACGTACCATCATCACGACAGCTAGTAGAGATTCTTGGTAGATGTGTTTAATCAGGAAGCTTGCATGGCAGTAATGGTGATCAGGGTGGGAGACATAGGGTTAAACTAATAAGATAAACAAGATGAATTGTTGATTAGTCAAGCAAGTTGCAAATAGGTTTTGTCGTGCTTAACGAGCTTTTTATTGGTTCAAAATGCTTAATGAGACTGTTAAGTACATGAAGGGCATGTTTGGCAAGAGCTTTTTGAGGAGCTGTTAGCTTTTTGTTACAAAAATAATCTCCTCTAAAATAAGTAGTTCCGTTTAGATACATCAACTTCAAGCTTTTATTTTAAACAAATGGCTCATAAATGAAAAGCTGATTCATGAAGCTTTTTAAACTCTAAATTACTGATATACCCTCCAAACATTTATTTACAATTATAAATATGTCCTTTCATGTCATTTTATATCTTATAATTACATTTAACAGCTATATTACCAAACTCTTTTATTGAAAAAAAGATATAGCTTGTAGTTCATGTTAACAACTTTGTAATTTACAGCTTACAACTTACAGTTAACAGCTTATAACATACAGCTTACAACCAGTTTTATCAAACATACCTGAAGCATTTATATCTTTTACTATTTTTTTCTATAAAAATGAGTATTGTGTATTTCGTGTCAATTTGGAGAAAATTTTATGACTCTTGTAGGCAGATGTCATTCCATTCAATGAAATTGTCTTCGACTTGTTTTAAAATTGCAAAATTTTAATTTAATCTATTGATTTTATCGTATATTTATCGTATATAGTTGCATCAGGTAAAAATTACAATTACATGACTGATTTGATTGAACTTTATGCCTTTTTTCGTTTGTTTTTCAATAAAATTATAATGACCTAAAAGGAATAATCAGCATTATCAATTCGGGTCCATAATTAATCAAATTTGTCAAATCGCTAAATTAGATTGGCCAAAAATGTGACTAAAGTCAAAATTGCTTTTCAAGTTCGATGCTTTAGAGAGTTTTTATCTTTTTTGAAATTACTAGTACCTTGTACTAGTCTAAATATAGTGATGGCACTTTTTGTTTATGTCTATGAATCATTACCGACTCATTTATTGCACTTTATTGTTTGTTTCCCGTGTGGATCGAATAGAATTATTTATAACAAGATGTGATTGCAAATTTGCAATAGGTACAGAGATCTTTTTAAACAGCAAGATAAGGGAATTTGAACGGTGCCAATTCGGGTCGGCACGGTTTACTTGTTTTTATAGATACCGTGAGGCTCTATTTTTCTTGGAAGACAAACTAAGACAATTACACTATAGTAGTGACAAAATTTTGCTTATGATATATTATCGATCGACATTTATCATCTTCTAAACCTTTTATAAATAAGTAGTTTTGAAAGTGCATGTATTTTCGTATTTTAGTAATTCTTATTTTCATTTTGGTATTCATTTTTCTATTAATAATAATTTGAGGTGTATTAGTTTTTAACTCGTGCATACTATTCTATAAAATTGTGTAAACAAATAATACTCATTAAGTTATAATATTCATGTACGCACGAGTTTTTTCATAAATTTCTCACTATGTATTATTATTGATTAATACATATGCTTTAAGTTTAATATTTATTTTTTCGTTTATAATAATTTTAGTTGTATTTAATTTTAAAGATGTGTACGCACTGGTTAAACATGTAAAGAGGTAAACATGAGTCGTTATTGAACATAGATAATAATAATAATAATAATAATAATAATAATAATAATAATAATAATAATAATAATAATAATAGGAAAATATAAGTATGAAAATATAAGTGTCTATTTTGTAAAAAATAATAATAATAATAATAATTAATAAAACTTTAGTTGTTGAATTATAAATAAATTGCAAAACCTATCACTTTTCATATTTTTTAACTCGTCCATACTATTCTATAAAATTGTGTAAACATATAATACCCATTAAGTTATAATATCCGTGTATGCACGAGTTTTTTCACAATTTCTCATTATGTATTATTACGTATTATTTTTTTCGTTAATAATAATTTTAGTCGTATTTAATTTTAGACATGTGTATGCACGGGTTAAACATGTAAAAAGGTAAACATGAGTCGTTATTGAAAATAGACAAAAAATAATAATAAAAATAACCTTTCTGGGTATCCTCTACTTAAACTCAAAAAGAGGAATAATATGAGTCTTTCGTGTTGTACAATCTCGTGTATTCATTTACATATCACAATGACTCGTGATTTCATTTGACATTTATAATTTCGTGCACATACATTAATTTAATCATAATAATATTAATAAATAACGACGACTTATAAGTCGTGTCTTTTTAAAATTAAATAAAAAGTCTAAAGTATAAAATATAAGAGATATTTATTAAAAGTTATTAAAAAAATATGAAAAGTGATAGATTTTGCAATTTATTTATAATTCAACAACTAAAGTTTTATTAATTATTATTATTATTATTATTTTTTACAAAATAGACACTTATATTTTTATACTTATATTTTCCTATTATTATTATTATTATTATTATTATTATTATTATTATTATTATTATTATTATTATTATATGTTAGGTCAAGAGAAGCTCAATTTTTACTTTGAATTGGCTAATATGAATGTTCTATTTTTAAATTGAACTCTTTTATTGGTCCAAATTCAATTAATTCAACATTTCTTTTGCACTTTTTGAACTCATTACAGTAAGAGATACGCAACGAATATATTATCCATATGTCTCAGATATGTGACTTGAATCAACAACCAATATATTGAAAGCATCTTACACCAACAACTAAGCTACATGTCATTTAATTTGTCAATTTAATAATAAATAACATAACTTTAAAGGAAGTACATAAGTATTACGTATTGATGTTCACAACGTTGATCGGCCTTAGTGTAAGCCTGAGGACGGGTCTCTAGAATTTAACGTAGATGGTTCAACAAAGGTAAAACCATGTTTGATGGTTATTGGTGGCTTGTTACAATAGCGAGGGTGATCTTATTGCATTGTTCTCTATCCCGACAAGTGTTATGGTTTCTAATTTTGCATAATTGTTGCCTATAAAAGAAGTGTGCAAGATAATAATCAAGAAGGATGGGTTTAAATCGTTGAATATCATTCTTGAGAGTGATTCTTCGACTGCAGTTTCATGGGTTCGTTGTCCAAATAAGTGACATTGAGGTTATTGCCTCACTTCCAGGAAATAGACGGTTTTCTTTTAAGCTGCTTAAGTGGATCGATTTTTTATATCAATTGGGAATTCAATTATGATGTTGATAAGTTGGCCTCGATCATTTGCTCTATCTGTATGGAAGATTGGTTAAGACATAGATTGTATTATTTTATTTTTGACTCTGTGTGAGATTTTTAGTTGTTAGTGTTGAACTTCTAGTTGTATAAAAGTAAAATGATGTTATTAAATTCAAAATTACATTTATCCATGGTAATTTGTGAGTATATTTAATATGAATTAAATGCATTTTGTAATATAAAAAAAAATGCGTACGTGTTTAATAAACATAGCTTAATATGTGCTTGAAGTCACATGTTAATAACCCCTTTTAAAAAACTGCATGATGTTTTACGTTGTACGCCATATAAACTTTTAAAGTGATTTTCGTACGCGAACTCGTTTTATCCTTGAATAAGTCTCGATCCTCTAAGACACGCATCCTTGATCGAGACGGCTCTAAACAGTCTTTTATCTTTTGATATACTTGCTTAGGAAGTCCAATCATCAGAATGAAACACGATAACCATTCATTTGAAGACCTTTAACCTAATGGCTGATATAGACGAGATTAGATGAAACATACGAATCAAATGAACAAAAGTAAATAATATTTCATTAGTTGCAATTATGCATAACTGAGAAACAGCATAAGATATGTAAACTTCAAAAGATGTATAGATAGCCAATCTTTAAACGAAACGATGTTTGATAAAAGTAACTGTTACTGGAACTGGAAATAGTGCTGAAGATGAAATTATAAAAAGAGATTATTTTTATAAGCTACATGAAGTAACTTTTGATTTTAAGAAATTATTGAAGGTTATTTTTTATTTTTTTTATAATCTCTTATAAATTATATTTATCAAACAAATATTATTTTTTAAGTAGCTTATTTATTATGATGATGATGATGAAAAAAAAAAACTCAACAATCTTGTACTATCAAACATACCTAGCGGAAACTTGATTATTAAAAAGCTTCATAGGACCAATGGTAACAAACTAACTAGAAGAATGTTTAGAAATGTGTACGTTATTTTGATCGACAAAAGTGTAAAACTAAAGGATGGTAATAGATACCACCAAAATGACTTCCAATTTTTACGTGTCCTATGCATCATCCACAATGTTACCAACTTACCAAATGTCCATATATTGGTATCGTCGTTTGCACTGACCAACATGTTTAGGAAATTATTGCGAGACAAGCATTTTTCAACATGTATGACAACCATCAGTGACGCAGAACGCGGAAGCAAATTTTGATAAACCTTAATCCAAATGGACGAGGTTGAAACCTCAAAAGAGTATAAAACGCTAGTAATGACGCATTTTATAAATTACTCAAAAGATCCAAAGATAAAAGTTACAAAACCCTAAGCTCTATATTTATAGGAAAAATTTATCTCGGAGAAAATATAACTAATTAAAGTAAATAATAAAACTAAAAATTAACAAACTTTTCTAAAATTTAAAATAATAAAACTCTGGACTTTGCTGCGAACCTTCCAAGATGTGGCGCATCCACACCTGATGCGCGAGCATTTGTAGATCACAATGTGGCCTCCCGTTTAAATGCCTAAATGTGGCGCATCATACTTGATGCAACACATTTGGGTCATTTTCTACCAAACTTTTTTTTTTTTTCTTGTAAACTATCGTAGGCTTTCGGTCACGATTCTTGTCCCTATCATTCCCCCTCACTTGAAAGGAACTCGCCCTCGAGCTCTCACCATCTATAGCTTCATCTACCTCAAACATCTTTTCACGACGAACTTTATCTTTGATAGCTTTACACTTTACATCAGCTTGAGAATCTCCATTTTTGTTAACACGCCTACCACGCTTTCAACGATTAACCCGTGACCCCAAACATGAGGTTATGTACTCCATATCAATGATCATCAAGTGTCAGTAGCAACAAAAATAGCTTCTTTGTTCGCCATTGAACATTTCATTAGATTCTTGGTAATCATATTTACACCTAACCCATAATAATAATCACAAACCTTTGTACCTTTAAACTTCGGACTCTGTAGCTTCATCTTCAAGATTTTTCAAAACTCTAGAATCTTTAGTCTTCTCTAGTACTACAGTCGATGCTTCTATACTAGTCATATCAACATCAAAATCACATTGATTCTCAACTTCAACTATGATATCAGGCTTCAACAACTTTTATTCAATATTCACCTCGGGCTTTGGTCATGTACTTGATCTTCGGATGGAATTATCACAATTCTCTTTCCTTCCTATAAGAAAGGTAGAGATTATGCTTAAAATCATAGAAACATTGTACTTCACATCGCCACGATTTTCCCAACCAAATATGACAATTCTTCATTGTCATCCAATTTACAAAACACTTCACATTTATAAGATCTACCAATAGATATCGAAATCCAAGAAACTTGTGTTCCTTTAATTAGACAAATCTCTATTGGTAAACTAAAATAACTAATAGTTTTTCTCGACACTAAATTTCTCGCACCATAATTGTCAATAATTAAAGAAAATACCTAATTATTGATCAAAACTTTTAAAACGAACAATTCGATTGTTGGTAGTCGAATCTATACCTTCATCATTTTCTCACATTCATCAACCCTCCTATCATTGAACGAGGATGGGTTGCGTGCACAATTGTTTCCAAAATCGTCTATCGTTGGATGAATTCTTTGACCTTCGTGATTGCCACCCTCGTGATATTTGTGAGGGTTACCTCCACCTATGAACACGGCATGTAGTTTTTGATGGATAGTGGAATTTCTATCGAATATTGGCACGATTTTGATAAAATCATGTTCCATGTGTTCTCTACACCTTACCCCAACAATATGGGTTTTTGAATTTTCTACACCATTCACCATAAAGGATACTAACAAGCTATAGATGTCAAATAACGTAACTTGCAAAAGCGGATTTTGATAAACCTTAATTCAAATGAAGGAGGATGAACCTCAAAAGAGTCTAAAACCCTAACAAAGACACATTTTGTTAATTAATCAAAAGATACAAAGATTAAAGTTACAAAACTCTAAGCACTATAGTTATAGGAGAAAAATATATTTGAGAAAAAAAATAACTAATTAAAGTAAATTAATAATAAAATTAAAAATAAATAAACTTTCTAAAATAATAAAATAATAACAATTCGGGCTTTGTTGCGAACCTCAAGATGCGGCACATCCACACCTTATGATGCACATTTGTAGATTATAATCTGGCCTCCCATTTAAATGCCAATGTGGCGCATCCATACGTGATGCGACACAATTGAGTCTTTTCTGGCCAAACTTGTTTTGTTCTTCCTCTTATAAAATCCCGTAGGTTTTCGGTCACGATTCTTGTCATCATCCACATCGTCGTTACCGTCCATGCATGTACCTATAACCTATTAGGCTAAACACAGTAGTGAGGGTCAATCGCCCTCATTTTCTCTGCCACATCAGTTGATCTTCAGGCAATTGGTTGCCACAATAAAGGTGACCTTCATTATTTTTTTAATATATATATATATATATATATATATATATATATATATATATATATATATATATATATATATATATATATATATAATATTAACAAAAAATATATTTAACAACAAACTTAAATTTCATTAATAATTCAAACATTACATAATAATTCAAATAAAATTAAAACATTACAATAAAATTCAAATAACATTAAAATATTACGATAATAAAACGACTAAATTAGTTTTGATTTTGACGACGCCAAATATCTTCCACCAAATCGGCTTTTAGGCTATGATAAGTTGTTTTGTCAATTATCTGCTTGGTAATTTCTAGCGATTTCATATGCGTTCTTATGGGATCATAAGAACGGTGTTGCTCCTCTCGAAAGAATATGGGAGATACCGCCCGCTCTTCATCCTAAATTATCATATTATGTATTTGATGCATGTGTACATTATATTTGAAAGGCGGTTTTTGTCAAAACCTTTAGCCGGATGTTTAATAATTAGTCACTTGCACTTTAGTACACCAAAAACACGTTCCACATATTTCATTGCTACTTCGTGCATCATCTTATACAATATCCGTTTGTGATCATATGTCCCTGGATTTTTAATGGACTTCATAATAACGGACCATTCTGGGTATATCCCATCAGCAAGATAATATCCCCGTATATAAGGCACGTTGTTAGCAACGAATTCCACATCCAGTGCTCTCCCCGTTTTGATATCATTGAAAAGAGACGATTGACGTAAAACATTAACGTGTGCCCGCACAACTAGGAGTTTGTTGGAAATAAGGTGAATGATCAGTTACCTCTTGAACAATTCGTGTGAATAGTTTTCGGCTCATTCAAAAATGATTATGGAATGCTCTATCGCCGTAAATTGGGTTTTCGCAGAAGTAAGCCGCCACTAAACGGTTATGAGCACCAAAACGATCCATACTAACTTGGTTTCGTGAGATTTTAGATTGTGACTCTTCCGTAAATATAAAAAACTACTAACTTCAATTTCATCATCCGAAGATGAATCGGCAATAAATAACTCGTAAGAATTCATAGTGTGAAAGTGTGAAAAAAATAGTGAAATGAGGGTGTTATTTGAGAGAATGTGTATATAGAAAATGCGTTTGAATGTGTGAAAAAAATAGTGAAATTAGTGTGTTATTTATAATGTGAAAGTATAAGTTTAAAAGTTATTATTATTATTATTATTATTATTATTATTATTATTATTATTATTATACTTTTTTCTTTTCTTTAGCCCTAACGTTTAAATCCAAACGGTAAAAAAGAATAAATGCACAAAAGTACCAAACGATTGGTGGTCGTCCAAGCGACCCTCATTCACAAAAAAGGTGCAATCGATCGATCGTGACTTGGGGTTCACAGGAAGGACGATCGACAACGATCAATCAATCGATCGATTGGTTGTCAGTTACTGCGAATAGCCTTAGATACCATATATCCATTATCGCGACCTTAATTGGCCATAAACTTTTGATGACAAATCTTATCTACTTGATGAAACTAATTGTGATACCATTTAACTCCAGAACGCTTTAATTGATATACAAGCACATATTTGCAAATTAAATACGTCAACCAAAACTCATGTAAATAACTATAGTAGTTAGTCATTTATATATCATTGCCGTCATGTCACCACCATCGGTGTGATAGGCATACTTATCTTTTCTTTTTTTTTTTGAAAGGTGAGTTTCTTTGAAAACTTCGTGTCGCCAATCGACAGCGGAAGGTCTAGCTTACGTTATCTTAACCGGACCCGCGCTAGAGAGCTCCCTCGAAGTGAAAGCCTTATCAAATACCCGATGGGGGGAGAACCCCCTACTAATCCGCCCGAAGGCACGACGATTAATAGGGGTAAACCCTGCCCCCTCAGACTTGACCTGAGTAAACCCAAGCCAAACCCTCATAGAGGGACTTCCTTATATCTCAAAGATGACCACAGTGAGGTTTGAACTTGAGACCTCTCGGTCAACAAGCCAAGGCCCAACCACTGGACCAACTCATCATTGATGCATACTTATCTTTTCTAAACTACAATTTCTTTAAAACTTCTTAGAGCAGTGGGTATCGTGGAGCCAAAGGGCTCGTGCCGTTTTCCAAAAATCACTGCCACGTTAGCAAAACATTAAAATGCATCAGAAACCCTTTAACACTACATTTTGTGTCGTTACCGTTAGCATCAAAAAATGTGATGTCATTGGCCTTTATTTATACTATTCTTTTTTTCATTTACATAAAATAAAATAAAACCAAATTCAAATTCAAAAGTTTCAAATTCACAGTTTAAATTCAAAATTTTCAAGGTATGAATTCGAATTTCAAATTCAAATTCAAATTTCAAAATTTCCATATATATACCCACAATCTGCTTTGTTTCTCACACACACAACTTCTTACCAATTATCTCAACAATGTCTCAAGAAAACTTCTCCCAACAAATTCCCAACGAAAACAACTTCTTCCAACAATTTTCCAACGAAAACAACTTCTCCCAACAGTTTCCCGAAAATACATTTAACACTCCACCAAAAGATATCATTCCGTTTTTCCCACCAGAAGAGGAACCGGTTGAGGAACAAGAAGCCAATACGTTTCAACTTACTAAGGAACAGCAACGACTACTTCTTCAGGATGAAGAATTATTGAGAGAAATGGAAGAATACGAAGCACGAGAGAAAGCTGCTCGTAGGGAGCAGGAAACAAGGGAAGCACAATACCGCAAGGAAAACTTGTTTGACATTCTGTACAATGAGTGGGAAGAGAGCACGGTTGCAGAGGGGTATTCTCCTTACGTCGAGGGTTATAACACAGATTTTCATTGTAATTTGTATTTTTATTTTCATTTCCGTATCGTAGTTTTATTGTCATTTCAATGTCGTACTCTGCTTTGCTTGGGTAATGAAAAAAAGTTTGTATTCTACTTTGGTTCTTCATTTAAATAAAACACATACAAGTTACACAAATTTAACATTACAATATGAAATTTAACATTACAATGCCAATACGAAATTTAAACCAACACATTAACTAGTTTTGGTTTGGATTTTGCCCTGATTCGTGCTTTTCGGGCAAAGGAAGATGTCCACTTTCCCGTCAACATGTTCTTGGTACGAATAGGGTAGTTACGCTTCTTGGCTTCGTTCTTATATGCGTCGAGAACTTTATCCCAAAACGTATTCATTTGTTGATCCGCACTCGTACTTGGATTCTTGGATATTTGAGTGAAACACTCCTCCAAAAGAGACTCCTCTTCTTGGCTCCAAAATCTACTCATTTTTTTTGAAAAAATATATTGGAAGTGTGTTTAAAGTATGAAAGAATAAGGAGGTGTCTATAGGATTTTTAAAGGGTAAAATTTGGATTTTTCGAGGTTTTAATTGGGTCCAAATGTTCCAATTGTAAATAATAAAAAAAAAATGCCGCTGGCCGGTGAAAACGGTGCCACCACCAACGGCGCAAAGGATGATGCAGTGCGCCATTCTCCGCACTAGGCTGCTACAAAAACGCAGCCCTTCCACGCTACCATACCTCCTGCTTTTAAAGCAGCAACGACGCATGTTTATATGGATGTCTACTGTGACATAGATGTGAGGTGGCAAAAAAAAAATATAAATTTGCTCATTGCATGTCAAAGTTTATAAAAGTTTATAGATGAAGGAAAAACAAAGTTCATTCATATAAACTAAGGAGAGAGTGTGTTTGTAAGTCCTAATCACTTATTAAACGCTCATTTACAAAGATAAAAATCTGATTAAAAATAAGTGAGAGTTTTAGTTATGATGTTCTTAAAGATATCTTATAATTAGCGTGTGAACTGTGATGTATAACAGGTACACAACTACTTATAAGGATCGTAAGAAACTAAGAACGAGGTTTAGTATACACATACAAATTATCTTATATTCATTAATATCGTTTCTAACATTACACATATCTAAACGATTAACCAATTCGTACATGAAACTATGTACGTAGTATTTTTTTTATTATTACTCCGTATTATTATTATTATTATTATTATTATTATTATTATTATTATTATTATTATTATTATTATTATTATTATAAATGTGGATAGAGATCGATATGATGTATTCTAATTTCTTAAATCTTAATGCTTGTACAACTTGTCCTTTTTTGTCATCTTGCATGGCATAATCGTTTCACGATGCAATGCAAACGTATCAATACAATTGATTGATTCTTATCATATAGTACTAATGTTGTTGTAATCCTGTGTATTCCTTTCTTAAGAAATAATTAAAGTGACGTCAAGGCACACTTATACGATTGCAAGAAGACTTGTCCCTAGATATGTTATTAACTTTCTTCAAAAATAAAAGAAAAGATATGTTATACTCCGTAGCAACTTATTATAAATTTTGTATTAAAATCCGTAATTGATGACAAATACTCAATTATTGATCAAGCGAGCCAAAATCCAAATCAATAAATAGTTAGCCAAACAAATGAAACATTATCGCTTTGCCATGAAGTTATTCTGTTTTAGTTACGAGTTCACACGCAAAAATGGATGTTTAATGCCCAAACTATCTTAGGGAAGACTTTCGATGATAATAATGTGATGTATTTTGGATTATATGATAAAATAGTTCCAATCTAGGGAATGTTAATTGTTTTGATAGAAAATTATGAATGATACTACTAAAATTGTGATAACGTGTACGATATTTTGTAAAGCTATCTTATCATGACACTCTTAAACTATTCACATAAATTATTCCATATTTGTATTATTTCGTATTTACGTAAGCATGCTAGATTTTCAATTATATATTCACGGGGTGCGTTCTATATTTAAGATTTTAAGCATATATATAAGACAACTGCAGTCTGATATTTTAAATTGTTAATTAGTAAAAGAAACATATATAATACAAAAACCAAAGAAAAAAAAAGTATTGATGGAATCGTAATTAGTGCATGTGAGGTATTTGAAGTTCAGATTTTGGGCAGTGGTTCAGTTTTGAGATTGTGGTCGAGGGTTAAGGGTAAGACCAATCAGAGGTTGTTTTTTGTTAGTGGCGTTGAGTATTTCTAGGTCGACTGTTTCCACTTAGTTTGCTCGAAGCTGTCAATTTGGTTATTAAGCTTTGGCGAGTTACGCCGGCTCATGTGTCAAGCATTGTCGTCATGGATGGACCTTAGTGGAGATATGGGAGTGATACGGCCCTCCCAAAACTTTAAGATTTTACTTATATTTGCTTGAAAAAAAGAGAACTTTGTCATTTCGAAATTAACTGATATATTAGCATTCGCTTTTCTCAATAAATTCACTCAAGTTCCATCTATGATTGTCATGGTTGTTTGTGTCTTTTTGCTTTCTTTTCTCCATCTTTGGGTGAGCGAGGTTTCGCCTTAGTTTGATAGATTTTCACTAATTTATCGCATCTTCAATTGATCATAGATTAGTTGTACATGTTGTAAGTTCAAAATCAACCTGGTTTGTAGTGTCGTTCATTTATTTTTAGCTTCTTATCTTCTCTGCTACATATAACATATACATGATTTTGCTTAAACTTAAAAATATTAAAATTAAGCAATGTTTAATACTTATAATACCCCTTTAAAGCTTCAATTTCTCGCTTAAAATTTCAAAATAGTTCCTTAGAAAACATGGCAAATTTATATATATATATATATATATATATATATATATATATATATATATATATATATATATATATATACTACTTATAATGGAGATTTGGTCAACAAGTCAAGATGTGAAAACTGAACTTTCAATAATACCGAAATTGCCCTTGACTATCTTTAATAAAAATACTAATTTATATATAAAAAACAAACACTCACACAGTTATACACACATATTTTCTATTTTACTTCTCTCTCCACTTTTATTATCTTACCTAAAACACAAATCTCTCTCTCACTAAAAATCAACAGCCTCCGCTGCCAACATAACCTAACGACCGCCACCATCTGCCGAAATTGCCACCATCTTTCGATGGTTTAGGTGGTTTCAGGTAGTCCGGGCTTGGTTATTGGATGTTGTTGTCAGTTTCGGTTTTTCATAGCCACCCTCGCGGTGGGTTTGGTGGTTTTAGATGCTTTGAGATTTGTAATCAACTCACACCCCACGCCACCCTCTGGTGATACCATCTCTCTGTGGGTTTGGTGTCTTTGGATTATTTTGGTTTGATTAGTAGTTTTCGGTGTGTTTGGTGGTTACTATGATGTTTTGAGTTGGTTTTTTTTTGTTGTTTTAACCGGATCTGAGGAAATGAATCGGGGTCACAGATCTATCTCGAATTTTTGAGTATGTTATGTTGGTTTTGATATGTTCGGTGGTTCTAAGATTTTTTGTGTTCTTATTTTTTTTTAAAACTACTTTGATGAAACTAATGTGTAGTATTGTTGGGCTTTCACATATCTAAGTATACTTAGCCTTGTGATTGATGATTGAAATGAAGTGATATATGTTTTTGAGTATACTTAGCCCCTTGCGATCTGAGTATATCTAATATTGTTGTAACTTTGTTTTAATTTGTTAGTAAATTTTATTATAATCTGTTGGTTTTTCTTTTAAAATCTGGTTAGTAGTTTGTTAGTAATTTAAAGAAATTTGTTTTAATTTGTAACATACGTATAAGTATGTAATAGTCGTATAAAGATTGGTGCAAACTTGGTATAAAAATATTAGGGAATAGTCTTGACGCCGATCTAATCAGTTTATGTCTTAGTACATTTTGCAAGATAAAAACAATTTATTAGTTTATTTTAATCTGTTGTGTAAATTGTAGGTGTATACTTAAATTTTGTTTTAAGTTATATAGTTGGTAAATTTGCTATGTAGATTGTTAACTTACTTTTTTTTTTTTAATTTAAAAGTTGAATACATTTTTTTTTAAAGTTTGAAGGTTTTCAAAATTTTAAAGTTTGAAATTTTATAAAAATATTCAAAAGAGAAAATTTAGAATTGTGACTTTTGATGGGCTCGAGACACGTAGACTTGTGAAAGTGTCACTTTTGATGGACTCGAGGCATGTGGACTCGTAGAAGTGTCTTGTGACTTGACCAAATGAATGAGAAGTTTGAGTTGGCATGTGGAAATAACACAACAAAAAAAAAAAATGGTCTCAAATAAAATCACTTACTCATGGGTTCAAGACTTGATTGAAATTTGAAATAGTCACTCATTGTTGTAATTTTTGTGGCGAACATGTATAAAGTAGAAATCTTTGGAACAATGTTAAAAATACTCCATTAAAAGTTTTTTTGGTTTAAGTTTTTATTGAATAGATGAAAATTTATTTTGAAAAGAAAATCAACCGATTTAGATTTGAATGTAGTCAAAGGTAAAAAGAGATAAAGTACTCCGTAGCTCAATTTTTTTATCAAATCACCTCATGTCATAGTACAATTGGGGGTGTTATCGGGTCGGATTGTAGGGTTTATCGGGTCGGGTTGAGTCGGGTTTTGAATTTTAAAAAGTGACCCTCAACCCGGCCTGATTAAGAGGCGGGTTGTCGAGTTCGGTTTGTTGTCGGGTCGGGTTATTTGGGGTTATTTGAAGGGTTGCATATGTTCTAGCTGAATTTTATTTTGTGTTTATAAATTTTGCTAAAGTTTGTTACAACTTTTTTGAGAATTTATTGTATATTAGATTTAATTTGGTAGTAATTTTGTTAGTAAATTATACTATGTAAGTTGTGTAATTTTGTGGTAAATTTTGTTAATAAAAATGTTCATGGGTAAATGAGGGTACCTTTTTTGAATTACACTTTTGAAAGTAGAACTTTTAAAAAAATTCAACTTTTTGAAATTAAAACTTTATTGAGCCGCACAATAGTTTTTGAAAAATGTATAAATTTTCTTTTACCCATGTCTAGACTCTAGATAGACTTGACAACGACTATGCGCATGAGAGACATCGACTAATATAAAACCCAACAAAAACAAAAGTGAACCAATGCAATAGTCTATGCAAATGTAAAAGAGAGAACGAGAATAGAGAAGTGTGCACGTTAATTCTACAAGGACCTTACAACCTTGAATATGATGTTAGGCCTATGTAAGTAAGAAGGTTTTTTTTAGATACGGTAATATTTTACGTGAGTATCATTCAAAATTTGAATAAAGATCAATCATTTTTTAAACATAAAGATCAATCATTTTAAGTGAGTATCATTCAAAATTTAAATAAAGATCTATCTAGGGGTGAGCATCGGTTCAGGACTGGACCGGACCGACAAGACCGAGGACCGAATTAGCCAAAAAGCCAAGATCGAGGACCGGACCGAATGTGGTCGGTCCGGTCCAGTCTCGGTAACAAGGCCAAATACTCGGTTTGTGGTCCGGACCGGACCGAGGGCCGAATTAGCAAAAATACAAGACCGAGGACCGGACCGAATGTGGTCGGTCTGGTCTCGGTCGGTCTGGTCCGTTCGGGTCGTTTGCTCAGCCCTAAAGAAATCGCTTCCGATTTAGTGTAATGCTTAACTAAAAAAATCAAAGAAGGCCGTATACCGCTGCCGCCAACATAATGTTTGTCGAAAGACAATTGCTAGCTGCAAATACCGTCGAACACTGGATACCGCTGCCGTTATGCAAACAACGAATAACATAAATGAACTTTTGCAACCAGCATGTTTTTTTTGAGATAAACAAGCGAAACAAGGAAATGAAATCTTATCAGCGAGTGGGTGAGGATTTTTTGTGGATGTAGCATACCCCTCTCAATAATAAGTGTTCACTCTTAACGTAAAAAGTTATGAAAAAACCTGATTAATTAAATGTTTTCACTCACAAATATCATCTTTACCGCTAAAATTCATTTTGATTGATTGTAATGAAGGCCGCAAGTAATCGGAAAGCTAAGAAACACCACCCTCCATTTAAATCCATATTTGACACATATAAATAATTGTTTCTTCGCAAAATAAAGAGAAGAGACGCAAAAACGATTGAACTAAAAAGGTACAAAAGGATATAAAAAGGCAAACAAATCAAAATCCGAACTTGAGGCGGAATCCCTCATCGGTAAAAGTGGGAGTAGAATTCACGATAGGCAGGTTTCAACGCATGCTGCATTTAGAATCTCCAAAGAGATTAGAAGCGCCTATGATAGCGTATGATTTTTCCCATTTGTAACCGACGGTTACAATCAAATACAGTCAAAAACTCTACAACATCGTCGTCATGCCACAAACTTTGCTATATAAAAAACACACACAAAATGACTCAATGGAATTAAGTCAAAGACTATAAACCACCATTTAACAAAACAACAATAATAAAAGTTACTTACAAATTTACTATATAAATCACAAACATACACCGCTGCCGCTAATCGCGGGTACTTTTAGAAAAAAACGTATACATGAAAAATATTTTATCGCCACAAAATTAGTCACCGGAATTTAATTCATGTAGCCCTTTTCCTATGGACTTTGTATGTCCACTATAGGATACTTACTGAGTTTGAAGTATGTAAAGGGGATGGGTTCACGGGATGTAATGGTCATATATGTTGCAAGTACACAATGCTTCCGCGGCAACGCGCGGGCGAACCACTCATTCAAACTATAAAAGTACCATGATTAAGCTATGATTAGACAATATGTTACAACTTTTTTTTTTTATTATTATTGTTTTAGTTTATTTTGATATTTTCATGTTCATGTTAAACATTACACGAAACACTTATCACAATATCGCAACTATAAATGTTTTTATATGTTGTTTGATAGATGTTAAGAATTTTTCTTAGACTTTAGTTATCGTGTAGTACAACCGTTTGCAATTAAATTATGATATGTTCACGTTCTATTTTGAACGCTACACAAAACACTCACCACAATATCATAAATCGTTAATTATCTGCCGCTAGGAACTGTTGCTATGCACGGGTATTCGTCTAGTATATATATATATATATATATATATATATATATATATATATATATATATATATATATATATATATAATTAAAAAAAAAAAAAAAAATCGGCCATCTGCCTTGGACTCCCCATATAATAGATTATTATTATTGAGAAAAGTTCATTTGTGAACTAAGTTTTTGTTACATACTGAGGGATAAATCCTCACCATCCATCTATTTTGATCTAATGGTGAGGATTAACCTAAGATTTAATATGGAAACCTAAGTTCATGTTTTTTTCTTGTATTTTTCTCTTTTTTTTTTTTTTTTTTTTTTTTTTTTTTTTTTATTTCTTTTTTTTTCTTCTTTAGCCCTTCACGTGGCTTTTTTTTTTGTCTTCTTTTTTTGTCTATTTTGTTTTTTAGTCATGTTTTGTTTTTTTTCCCTCTTTTTCTTTTTTCTTAGTCCCTCTTTTTCTATTCACCTCCTTTTCTATTCACGTTTTTTTTTTCAAAGCTTTTTTTTAATAAACATTTTTTTAATTCACTTTTTTTCTTTTTTCTTTTTAAAAAAAATCACTTTTTTTTAATTCACGTGTATTTTATTTAAATTCACGTTTTTTTATTTTAATTCAAGTTTTTTTCACTTTCTTACGTTTTCGTCCGTTTTCATACGTTTATACACGTTTTCGTCCGTTTTCAGACGTTTCAATTCGTTTTCGTCCGTTTTCATACGTTTATACACGTTTTCATTCGTTTTTATCCTTTTTCGTCCATTTTTCATACGTTTTCATCCGTTTTTAGACGTGTTTTTACGCTTTCTGTGTTTTTGTCCGTTTCATACTTATTCATCCGTTTTCTTGCGTTTTTATCCGTTTTCTTGCGTTTTCGTCCATTTTCATCCGTTTTCTTTCGTTTTCGTCCTATTTTTCATACGCTTTCCTCCGTTTTAAGACGTGTTTTTGTTTTTATGCTTTCATGTGTTTTTGTCCGTTTCATACTTATTCATCCGTTTTCTTGCGTTTTCATCTGTTTTCTTGCGTTTTCGTTCATTTTCACCAGCTTTCTTTCGTTTTCGTCCTATTTTTCATGCGTTTTCTTCCTTTTTCATACGTGTTTTTATGCTTTCATATATTTTCTTCCGTTTTCATACATATTTTTCTGTTTTCTTATATTCTTGTTGTTTTCATTTGTTTTTGTCCGTTTTTCAATATCTTTGGCCATTCTCAGACGTTTTCATATGTTTCGGAATATCACAAGTGATATTTTGTGATATTCAGAATATCACCCCAGTGATATACTAAATATCACAAGTGAAATTCGGAATATCACAAGTGATTATCTGAATATCACATGTCATATTTTGTGATTTTCTGAATATCACAAGTGATATATTGAGTACCACAATTGATATTTTGTGTTTTTGGCCATTCTCAGACGTTTTCATACGTTTCAGAATATCACAAGTGATATTCTGTGATATTCAGAATATCACTTGTGATATTCACAAATTATAGATATTCAGAAAATCACAAGTAATATTCAGAATATTATTAGTGATATTCAGAAAATCACAAGTGATATTCTGAATATCAATTGTGATATTCAAAAACGTATGAAAATGAACGAAAACATATGAAAGTGAAAAAAACATGAATTAAAAAACACTTGAAAATCACTTGTAATTTTCTGAATATCACTTGTGATATTCAGAATATTACTTGTGATTTTCATGTTACAAAACATTAGTTGAAAATCACTTGTGATATTTAGAATATCATTTGTAATATTCACAAGTGATATTCAATTAATGCAGTGTAACATTAAAATCACAAGTGATATTCAGAATATCACAAATGATATTTAGAAAATTACAAGTGATGTTCATGTTACAAAAACATTAGTTGAAAATCACTTGTAATATTTAGAATATCACTTGTGATTTTTATGTTATAAATCATTAGTTGAAAATCACTTGTGATATTTAGAATATCACTTATGATTTTCTGAATATCACAAATGATTTTCATGTTACAAAACATTAGTTGAAAATCACTTGTGATATTCAGAATATCACTTGTGATATTCTGAGTATCAAAGAATAATACTTTCGATATTCAGAAACGTATGAAAACATCTAAAAATGGCCGAAAACATTTAGAAATGGACGAAAGCATATGAAAATAGATGAAAACGTAAGAAAACGGACGAATACGTACAAAAACGGACGAAAATGTTTGAAAACGGACAATGATGTATAAAAATGGACGAAAACGTCTGAAAACGGACGAAAAACATCCGAAAACGGACGAAAACGTATGAAAACGGATGAAAACATATGAAAACGTATGTAAACGGACAAAAACGTATAAAAAAGGATGGAAATATATAAAAACAGACAAAATCGTATAAAACGGACAAAAACGTATGAAAACGGACAAAAAACGAAGGAAGACGTATAAAAATAGACAAAAAAGTATAAAAGTAGACGAAAACGTCTTAAAACAGTCGAAAACGTAAAAAAATGGACGAAAACGTATGAAAACGGACAAATAGGCCTGAAAACATACAAAGATGTATGAAAACGGATGAAAACGTATAAAAACGGTCAAAACGTATAAAAACAGACGAAAATGGATGAAAACGTATATAAACGTACGAAAACGTATGAAAACGGACGAAAACATAAAAAAATGGACGAAAACATATAAAAACGGACGAAAACGTATTAAAATGCACGAAACGTATGAAAGCGAGTGAAAACGTAAGAAAACAGACGAAAACGTATGAAAACGAGCGAAAACGTAAGAAAACAGACGAAAACGTATGAAAACGGACGAAAATGTATGAAAATGAACGAAAACGTAAGATAACTGACGAAAATGTAAAAAACCGACGAATATGTATGAAAAACGAAAAAAACGTAAAAAAACGCAAATAAAAAAAAACACACACACACACACAAAGAACACTAAAACTTGAATTAAAGGAAAAAAAACGTGAAGTTAAAAAAAAAAGAAAAAAAAAAAGAAAGAAAGGAAAAAAATGAATAAATAAGATAGACAAAAAGGACAAGAAAAAAAACATGGACTTAGGTTGTCTTATTAAATCTTATGTTAATCCCCACCATTAGATCAAACTAGATGGATGGTGGTGATTTGTCCTTCAGTTTGTAACAAAAACTTAGTTTATAAAATAACTCACCTCACTATTATTATTATTATTATTATTATTATTATTATTATTATTATTATTATTATTATTATTATTATTATTATTATTATTATTATTATTATTATTATTATTATTATTATTATTATTATTATTATTATTTTATAAAAACATCACTTCATTAGAAAATTATAGGATTTACAAGAAATTAGTAGGGAGCCGAGAAACAAGCTGGGCCCCCACTCCTCTAGCTATTGCAAAGCTAATTCTACTAAAAATATGATCAGCGGCACGTGATCCAATGTCCTGAGTCAGCGAGAATCTACGAATGCGTTTTAGTAATGTCACTGCATCCTTCTCAAGCTCTCCCAAGGAAGAGAATGAGAAGGGGAGAAACCCATATCCACTGTCCGCACATTTAGTCTCATACTTGGCCCGTTTGCGTTGTGCAGCTTCAACAACCGCACGCCCAGGAACAAAATCAACCATGTTGGTCTGTGTCAAAGGAGAAGCCCCTGTCAAATCAACACATGTGTCCCGCCCATCATCCCAAGAATAAAGTAACACATCAGCTGGGCGTAAGGTTTTGTCCCTGTCTCCGCATATCCCAATGTCAACCTCTTTACGAGCTTAGATCCCCGACCGAGAACATATATTAATAAGGGTATCACGTACTATATTATGTCGATGTTTAATCCCGATGATACCAGCACACGAGACCGCGTGATCTCCATAAGTGTCCCCCGCAAATATCTTGGAACAAGCTGAGCATGGAATTTGAGTAGAAAATAGGGGAATACCCATCCGATAGCATAGCACGCATCGGTAAGTTCTGGCATTCATGGTCTGTCCCAACCCAGAAATCGGGATCACCCTAAGCCAGTCGAAAGTGTGGTCCTCATTTGGCGATCTCCATAAAGCCATTTGTCTAGTAGATAAGCAAAAGGTGGATTCGGCCATTTTGGCAACACGTGTGAAATATACGTCTGCCAGTTTCTTCATGAGTTTGGGGGCAGCGATCTCACATGAGCTGCCTAAAAGGTCAGTTTCCATTTTCGCATTAAAAGCGTGCAAGGCCTCATCGAAGGAAGAACCAGAAGTTACGATGCCAGAATGTCGGAGAAGCCTAGTCTGTAAGCTACTAGATTGGAGTCTAGATGCAAGAAAAGCATAGTTCAATACATCACCTGCAGCATATACACCAAGTCCCCCAAATTCAAAAGGTAGCGTGGCTAGTCTCCATATGTAAGAGATTAAAAAAATTATTTAAAAGGCAAGTTTTTCCTCTACACAAGTTAGTGAAATCTTTGAAAATATTAAATTTTAACAAAAAAATCATAGCTCACATCCTAGGCATCGTCATAATTTATGAAAGTACAATTTTTTTCTACACAAATTATAAACAATCAACTGTTATGATCAATGTTGCAAATTTTCAAAAATATTGCCCTAACCATATTCACACGTTAAATTTCAAAAACTATACATGCCAACTTTTGACAAATTTGTTATTAATGTAGTTTCTAAATCAAAAGAGGAAACTTTTTTTTATTCAATTCTAACATCTCTGTTATATAACACACCATAATCTTCGTTTTACTATTGTGGTAATTTATAGTTAAGTTGATAATTTGATATAGTTTATAAGTTGAAGAAAGTGAATGATGAAAAAAATGTTGAATTGTTAAACAAGTTTCAAACAAAAATGAGGTTAGTATATTGTTATTTTTGTTTATTGCGTTTTTTGTTTTATTAATCTATATTCATCATATTCTTTTTCGTATATTTTATAGATCCATCCCAATCCCGCTCCTAATCCAAATCTAGTTTTCAATCCCAATTTGTTAAACTCAAATTCGGATAATGTTATTGTCATCTCGGATGATCATTGTGAAGATATGCCAGTAGCAATTGTTAAGAACTTCTTGGGGAATCAAGTTTTGTGTATGGAAAAGGATTTACAGTCTAATTGATGAAAGTGAAAGTGAAAGCGATGAAAATTAAAAGTTGGGCATCAATGGCTAAAAGGCAAAGTGTGGAGGCGGTAGATCAAACTACACAAGACATTATCAGCGTCAACTTCCATCCGATGGCAAAATAATGGTTTTAGGAAGGGAATTTATGCAGGTTTTTCGGTCTTCAGATGTGGAACAGTAGCTCAAATTGTAGATTTAAGTCTACGGATGTCACCTATTGGTCTAGAACTAAAAACATGCGGTTAACCAAAAACATGAGGACATGAACAAACCCATGGTTTTCAAACTTTTTATTACGAGTCGGTGACAGAGTTGGGTAAAGGGTTACCCCGGTAAATATATTAAAACCGAAAAAAGTTAAGTATAAATGGAATATGTCTGAAATACCATATTAACCTCAAGCTAAGAAGTTTGATAAATACCTAAACCTAGTGCTTATAACATGCCATAAGCAGTTACAACTCTTGAAACAAAAGATGCACCTACAAAAAACAACTAAAACAAGCTAACCAACAGCTACCGTGAAAGATGAACTTTCACCTGTGTTCGGATTTGTAAATAAATTAGCCAATTCATCGTACACATTTTCAACATGTTCTTCCTCATTCACTAATGCAGAATACGAATTAGATGTAGTAATATTACCTTCCTTATAGGAATTGCCAGTAGACTTCAACATAGATGACGATTTAGATGCATTACCCATAGTAGTAGCTCCCTTATTAGGTTCACTAGTTGCCACCTTTGGAACATATTTGAACTGTTTAACCGAGGGACCAACAAACTGACTTCCATTAGTAGACTTGGCTTTGCCCTTCTTCTTTTCCTTACCCACCGTTTGGAAACCGTCATGATTCAACACCACAATAGGAAAAATAACATTTGGAACAATAGGAGGACTCACCACCTGTTTAGGATATTGATCATGAATGTGACAAAATATCTTGCATATATTATACCTGGGAGGTTGATTGGCCCTAAACAGTCAACTTATATTGACCAAGGAATGGTCAACAAAGTCAAATAGCCTAGAGTCAATCTCCGCAGAATACAGTGTTTTTCCGGGTCGTTATGTCCCGACGAGGTGTGAATTGTAATCAAAACGGGTTTGTGATCGGGTGAATTTGGACAAGAAAGGGTTTGTGATTGATTTGAACTAAGGAATCTACAAGGAAATAGCTTAAATAAGCTATATGAACAAGACAGTAAAATCAGAAAAACCAGAAACGTTTTAAACCTAAAAACGTATACGTTCAGTTTAAATTTACGCGAACGTACAAAATAAAAAGTGAAAACTGAAATCTGAAAACCCCCAGGGGGTGAAAATGACTTTTTTACAAACTAAAGGATGAAAGAAAATTTTTAGAAAAAGAAAATAAATTTTTACACTATTTAATTATTTAATATTAATTAAATACTATTTAATACTAATTATTAATATTTAAATAACTTAAATACAATATAATATTAATTTAATACTAGAAAAATGAAAATTAAATTTCTAAAATTATAAAATAACTAAAAACAAATTTAAAAATTAAAAATATGTATTTTTGTCTTGTTGTGATTTTTATATTAATTAATTACTAATTTAATATTAGTTACCTAATTAAACTAATTTAAATTATTAAAAATACTAAAAAGACTTAGAAAATTAAGAAAAATTTTGTAAATCTAATTAACAATCACAGGAATCCTAAAAAATTATAAAAAGTTTATTTTATATATTTTTACACTATTTACTAATTATTATATTAAATATTAATTAATTACTAATTAAACTATTTAAATTATAAAAACTAGAAGATGAACAGTAGAAATTATAAGAAAATGCCTAAAACTATTTTATAACTTATAAAAGCTAGGAAAAATATAAAAACTAGGGTTTACTTTATAAAAACTAATTTTGCTATTTAATTCTTAAATATTAATTAATAATTAATTAAACTAATATTAAATCTAATTAATACTAAATGAAAAAATAAAAATCTGAGAAAATTTCTAAAAGTAATTTAATATAAAAGGAAAGTAAGAAAAATATAAAAATGTCAAGTACTTAATAAAAATCTAAAAAGGGAAATTAAAAATTTTAATTACATTAAATAGAAACTATCACTTGAAATTAAATTGGTTTTTCTGTATTTTTCTTTTTGAAAACTAATTTACAACTAAAAACAAACAACTTTAGTAAAAACAACTTTTTTAGAACTTGAAAATAAGCCAAGTGCAAGCTTAAAAGCTTGCAGAGTTGACTTTGGTTGACCAAACCAAGAAATAAACTCAAATGAGCTTATGTGGGGTCCACAAGGGTGGAATCTGGTTCAGATGAGTTGTTTGGACATGTTTAAGTAAGAGTTCCACAAATAAGCTCAAAGGATAAGCCCATAAGCACTAATTAAGCACTTGATTACTTGTTTAAATAATGAAAATGGGACAAGTTTTGTTGGAGGATTAAGGTGGGTCCCAGGGAGCCTAAGCTCAGGAGCTTGCTTGAAATGGATTGGGGGCCACCTGGTGAGTTCAAAGAACCCAAGGGGGGCCTGTGGGACCCACAGTGGTGGCCAGAGTAAACCACCAAAGTGGTGGTGTTGGAGGGTCTGTTCTGTGCAGCAAGGGATATCCTCCCCCTGTAGGTGACTTTGAAGGGGTGTGGGGCCCAGAGGAAAATTTGCAAAAATATAGCAAAGATGAAAATCCAAAGATGAGGTGGGGGACTACCAAACCTGAGAATTTCAAGACCTGAATCTTAGTACAAAAATCTAAATAATTCTTGCCAATTTTGGAAAAAACTGACAACTATCAATTTTGACTTTTTAGCAAGAACATATAAGTTGACTAAACTGAAATTCTAATGGATCCTACAAACTAATGATGATATAATAAGACCTAATAAGACTAAACTAAGCTGTATTAAACACTTATGAACTAAAATGATGCTTATACAAATCCAAAGTCCTAACAGTCAATGCAAACATGAGAGTTTAAATGGATTTTGACTATAGGAAAGTTAATCTCAGTAAGCATACAATCACTATGCCATACAAATGAACCTAAAGATAGCAATATTAGCAACCAAAAGTGGTCCCAACTCAAGTCTACCCTTATAACTGTCTTGTGACAGTTAAATCATGAAATTCTTAGGAACCTACTTCAAATCTTTGAAAATTACAAGCAAATGATCACAGACTACTTCTAAGATGGATTTAAAGCTAAATCAATTAGTTTCAATAATCAAAAGTGTCCAAAGTGCTCAGACCCTGCTAATGCCAAACACCCCTTAAAAACTTATGATTTCTTAATTTTCAAAGGATTTCACTGACTTAAGCTATCAAACTGATTCATTAATACTTAATATGATGAAGTAAACCACATGAAACACAGAGAATTAAAAATTAACAAATATTAAGCTATGAAACAGTAAAGAGCAAAAAATGGAACTTAGGACTCACAAGAGATTTGAGCCAAGAACGGAGAACCAAGGATTATTATCACATCCTATAGCCTTCCATAAGGCACTACAACCCAGGGTATTCCAAAACTTTCCCTGCTCCAATCACCATCATCATCACACACATTTTTTTTTATTTTCACTCTATTTATTTTGATTTTTATGAATTTTTACTTTTGATGATTTTAACTAACTTTAATACTTCTAGTGGCTTATATCAGCTATGTTAAGAACTTATATGAACATAGGAATTCAGATTAACAACAGATGACAACTATAAAATTTATTGAGATTTTTGAATTTAAAGCAAAACTTTATAAACTGAAATTGAACATGAACTTGAATTTTTAACTTGAATAAGGTTCATATATCACTAAATAAACTGAGTACAAGATTTTTGGGATAAAAATTACAAGTGAAAACTAAGTTTACATTAATATAAACAAACTACACTAGTCTACAACTACATACTGCTATCTCCTTGCTTCTTTTTCTTCATATAGATGACCTTTAGGGTTTAGTGGGCCCCACTGATGCAATCCCACTTCATCTGAGCCCTTGGCTTGGATCCAATCAATCTCTACCCTTGAAAATCAATTTGGAGGGAAAAATTGGATTTGGCAGTTAGGGTTTGCTTGTGAATGATTTAGGGCATTAAATGTACCTTGGAAGTTTGTGGAGGCTAGGGGGAACATAGATTGGTGGAGTTGAGGTGGAAGGATGGGGGTTGCAGAGCAGGTATACAAGTGGGGAAGGAAAGGGGTGAGTTGTTTGACCTGGTTTGACTGAGGGAAGGATAATATTAAAAACGGGGTGTTTATATTTTTGTTGTTGGGCCTGGTGTGAGATGGGCCAAAGGAAGTGGTATGGATCAGGTTATGGTTTTGGGGTGGACTGGATTAAATAACAAAGGGTCCAAATGGTTTAGCTTATTTATCACAAGGACCATTCATGTAATTTGGTGAAAGATGAGGGCTATTTTTGTCCAATTTCCATACTTGATCAAAGGGTCCATTTCTGCCACATATCAATAGTCTAGGGATTTTATTTGATAATTTCCATGTTTTAAAATTCCAAGGACTATTTTTGCCAAATTTGAAACTTTAGGGACCAATTTTGTAAATTCCTCAAAATTTTCATCCAGGGATCACATGTGATAACTTTTGAGTTTCTATGGACCGAAAATGACTTTTCTTCCAAAATTTTCCACCAGGGACCAATCCTGCCAAAAAGTGAAACTCTAGGGACCAAACTTGTAAATTTCTAAAACTTTTGAGATTTTTCACCAAAGGACTAAATATGACAACTTATGATTTTAAAAAGGACCTTTGGTGATAATTTTCCATATTTTGAATGACCAGGGACTAGTTTTGACATTTTATAAAAGTTGGGGGACTGAAACTGTCAATTTTGCAAACTTTATACGTTTTTATCTGTTTTTACTCTTTTTGCATCTAAAACATATAAAACACAATTTTGAAATATTTTCAGTATTTTGATGCATTTCTGAGTGTTTTTGTATGTTTTGCAGTTCAGATTTGACAAAAAATGATGAGTGTTTGAGCACTCATCAATCCCCCACACTAAACTATTGCTAGTCCCTAGCAATAAACTGTTTTGATAACTTAATGGATTTTAATCTCTTTACCAAAAGCCATTACTTCTGGAGTAGCCAAATGTATCAGTTCAAGTAAGAACTATGGTCCACTTGATAACCATGTGATTTTGAGCAAACCACCAGCTGTCAACGGATTTGATTTGTCTTTACCAAAAGCCGTTTGCTTCTGGACTAGCCAACTCTTGATGGAATAGTCAACATCTTGGTGAGCTGATTACCAATTATGGTTTTTCCACTGCCTTTACCACAAGCCATAATCTTGCGGGCTAGCCAACTCTTTCACTTTTTAGGATATGGCGAGTTGAGATACCATACAATTTTGGGCAAATTGTAAGCCATCAACGGATTTGATATATCTTTATCAAGAGCCGTTTGCTCCTGGATTAGCCAATCCTTTTGTCGTTTAGACATGGCGGACTGATAACCACAAAATTTTTGAAACTTTAGTGAAATTTTTTTTTTTAATTTTTCCCAAAAACGGGGGTATTAGATAGTAATATGTGATAAAGTTCACTAGAATAGCGAAATACCCCCCCCCCCCACACACACACACTTAGAATGAATATTGTCCTCAATATTCGAAGTCCCGGCTATTATGCCGACTTTTAGAACGTAAAAGGGCAACATTACAAGCTAAATGTGGAAATACCATTTTGTTTTTCACTTTATTTGTAACCACAGCAGGGGTAACTCCCCCACACTTAGGGTGAAAACCCTAAGTACATGCTACTGTTTTTGTTTACCGAGTCGCTAGCTTGACTCGACCCCGAATTCATTGGTTCTTGGGGAAGCATGATGTGGAATAAACAATCTCAATCGGACTTTCATTCAAGATGTTTGGACAAACATTTGAAGCACGTGAAAGTTCCACACCGATGAGATAAGTATCCGGCTCAAGATAATGGTAAATGAAAATGCCAGGATCAAAGATGGTATCTTCATTCCCGAATGAGTGAAGAAGAGAAGAAGTCACCTTATAGGTGAAGAAAATGGAGAAAACCATGATGAAAATCATGATAAGATCTTCTTCCTCGAGAGCAGGCTCATTAGCCTGAATTTAGATTTCAAGGGTTAAGCTCAAAAACATCCCGGGAGGGTGGGTGGGAATTTGCAAATTCTCATAATTGAGTGCATCTCCCCCCGGGCTATCAAACTCCGGAGGAGTCATGATATGAGTGAGTTCACCGGAGAACTCCTCATGAAGAGAATCATTCACATGATTTGAATCTGTGAACTCATGTTCCGGAATAGACTCATCACAATCCTCATTCCGAATACCAAAGAGTGGATTATCATAAATCAAAGTGAATTCAGATTCGAATTCAAATAGAGGATTGGTGAGAGTAGTATTGAATGCTTCAGGAACAAAGTGATCAATATTCTCTATTGGACTGTTAGGATCAGAACTGAGTGGTGGATCATGATATAGGAGACTTTTAATTTCTCCCAGATCGGCTTCGAAATCAAGGAGACCATCATCACTTTCCAATGAAAGTGGATTTATGTGAGTAAGTTCATCGACGAACTCCTCAAGAAGAGGATCAGCATCAGACTATGGGAGTGATGCCTCAATATACTCAATGTCTCCATGAGATGTACAATCATCATTAAAATCTGAGAAAGTCTCAAAATGATCGTTTGAACACTCAAGAGGGGAAGGAAGATCACACATATGCTCAAGAATTCCCTATGACTCTCCTGGGATTGGGACAAGGTTCTCAACACTAGAATTTATGAATTCACTCGATTCCTTTTTAGGAACAGTGTCAAGATGCTCGTCCCCCATGCTCAGAGAGTGAGTGGGAACCTCGGGTATGATAGCAGTTGTTTGAGATGGAATCTCAACTACTGGGATATCAACTGATGAACTTGATGAAGTTTTATAAAATTGAAGAATATCAAGGGTATCTTCATCATCACTGTCATCAGGAATAAAACGGAACTGAGAGCTAGATCTGGCTGCTTTTTCTCTTGCAATTAATTCCCTAACAGATTTTTCATAGGCATCTTGGGAATTTATTCTAGTAGCCTGCTCTTCAGCTAGTAATTCTTCCATGGATTTTTGATGAGTGTCTTTTTGGGCAAAGTCTTTAACTAAACCCTTAAGCTCATCAAGTATTTCCAGTGCATTTTGAATTTCTGGAAGAATTGCTTGATTCATTTGGTACTGTGGAGGTTGGTCATAATAAGGTGTGTCAAAATTGTCACAAGGGTATGGATTCCCCGTTTGACAATCTGAGCTGAAGTGTGGACCTCCACAGTAATCACAACAGTAAAACTGTTGAGTCTGGATTGGTGAATCATATGGATATTGGTCATAACCAAAATTCTGAGCATCACCGGAAAACTGTTCATAGACAAACGTGTTTCCGGATTGACACTCAAATCCTTGGTGAGGACCTCCACAAAACTCACACAGATATGTCACTATCTCATGATGTGGTGGCTGGTAGGATGAATCAGATGTGTCATGGTAAGGATAGGGAGCTTGGTTATAGACATACCCATCTCCTGACTCTACCATGCTACAGCCGGGACAATTCCCGCCATTATGAGGACCACCACACCATTGGCAACCAAAATGGTGTGGATACGACATAGGCAAGAATCAAAGGTTTACAGAGGGATAGGGATGAAGAATCAAAGATGTGAGAGGGTAAAGGAGAATGTTTTTGGATTTTTGGATAAACATTTTGTACAAATAAGAAAGAAAATGTTTTTGGGTTTTTGTGTTCGTTGAAAACTGAGTTTAAAATGTTTTCAGGAACTGTTTTGTTTTTATAATAAGAAAATATGAACAAAGGATGGTAAATTTACAAAGAAGTGAATTCCAAAATCAATAATCAGCAAACCGTTTTTAGAAAAACGCGCACAACCTCCCCGGCAGCGGCGCCAAAATTTCATTGGCCCTAAACAGTCAACTTTTTTTGGGTAAAGGGATTATACCCGGTGAATATATTAATAAAATAGAGTTAAGTACATGAGGGGAATGGTCATGAGCCATTCCAAAAACTACGTGCTTCGAACATGCTCAAAAAACACGACAACCAATTAATTAGAGGACAATAACTTGAAGAATAAACAAGATAACACTAGCTTCTAATTAGACGTCAACAATAAAAAATAAAGGATACTCAATCTGGAAGATTCCATGTAGCCTTGAGCTTAGCCACTCTAGCATTCCTCTTGAACTTGATTGTCCCAAGTTTAAGTCTAACTATGTCAAGAATGACGCTAGCCAACTGCTCGACACTTCTAGAACCAGTTGCGTGTAATCTACTGTTCCGCTCTTGCCAAATATAATATGACGTTGCAGCTATAAGCAAACGCCCCACAATACATAACGCATTGTTCTTCCTAGCAATTGGAAGAATCCATCCCATAATGTCTCTCCAAATATGGGACCCAATTGGAATTTCAGCTTTGTTCACTACGACATTCCAGACTTGGGAAGAGAAGTTACATGCAAAAAACAAATGATCATGAGAGTCTTGCTCAACCTTAAAAAGAGGGCATCGAAGAGAGGTTAAGTCTACATCTTCACCAACGTCCCATGGTCGAAGACGGTCTTGAGTTTTTAGTCTACGCCTCATGACAAGCCACAAGTGAGCAGCGTGGCGAGGAATGCAATATTTAGACCAAACAATATAAGACCATTGGACAACATCACGTCTCTCTCGAATAGTGTGCCATGCTACGCTGACCGAAAAGGGTCTGAACGTACCATCAGCATCCCTCCATCGAATCACATCCGCATGCTCTTGCAATATAGGAACGTTAATGTTAGCTAGAGTAGGGTACCTGGTATTCCATTCTTCAGGCCACGACCATGCATTACCAGTAATTAAATCAGCCACCTTTGCATTAATAGAAAAACTTGCGTTATGAATAGCTCGATAGGACACAAGATGCAATAGAGGACAGTTAGAATCCCATGTATCGAACCACATAGAGGCTTCCTTTCCATCCCCAATAATGAACCAAACGTGTGGTCTAATGATATTACGGATTTGTAGAATTTTACGCCATCCCCAACTCACATTAGAAGACATCGTAACGTCCCAAAAACTCCTATGCTTGAGTTTGTAAGAATGTATCCAGCGAACCCACAAGGACTCCTTATTAGTAAGGATTTTCCAAATATGAGAGGACATCAACGCTATATTAAACCGCTCTAGTTTCCGAATGCCTAATCCACCTTCAATCTTTGGTAAACAAACATCATTCCATGCTACTTTCGCTTTCCCTTGTTGATATTCACCTTGGCACCATAAAAATCCGCACATCAACTGTTCAATATCATTCATAATACCAACCGGAAGAATAAACACCGACGCCCAATACACGTGCATAGAAGAGATAACCGATAAGCATAGTTGTAATCTTCCCGCAAACGATAGCCATTTGTTTTTCCAATCTCCTATCCGTTTTTGAACACGCTCCACAAGGATTTTACAATCCTTATGAAGCAATCTAGACGAAATAAGAGGGACACCCAAGTATTTTATAGGAAGATTACCTTCTTCAAATGGCATAAGTTGAAGAATAGCCGTCTTTACATGAGCAACAACGTTACAAAAGAAAACAGTACTTTTGGGAATACTCGGCACAAGACCTGAAGCACATTTGAATTCTTCTAATGCTTCCATTAAAATCTTGGCCGATTGGATATCACCACGGGAGAACATGATCAAGTCGTCTGCAAAACATATGTTAATAATTTTTTGTTTACTACACCGGTTATGATACCCAAAATCATCACTTTCACGAACCCGACGCTTTAACATAAGCGTTAAAATCTCCATAACAAGGGTAAAAAGGTAGGGTGACATCGGGTCACCTTGACGAAGCCCTCTCTTGCCTTGGAAATACCCATGAAGCTCACCATTCACATTAACAGAGTATGATGTGCTAGACACACAAGCCATAATCCATTTAATCATTATTTTGTGGAATCCGAACCCCATAAGAATATCCTTCAGAAACTTCCAGCTAACCGTATCGTATGCTTTTTGAATATCGATTTTGAATGCACACCTAGGAGGACCACGATTCAAGTGGTAATTGTGCATAAGCTCCTGAGTTAGGAGAATATTATCCGAAATACTACGACCCGGAATAAAAGCGGATTGATTCACACTAACAACATCATCCAACCTATCCTTCATTCGATTTGTAATAATTTTGCTTATGCACTTGTAGATAACATTACAACACGAAATAGGACGATAATCATTTATATGGGAAGGAGTCGATACCTTAGGCAATAAAGCAATGATTGTATGATTGATCTCTCGTAGAATCTGTCCATTCGAGAAGAAGTCTTTCACCGCATTACACACGTCGTTCCCCACAATATCCCACGCTTTTTTGAAGAACACAGAAGTAAACCCATCCGGACCCGGGGCTTTATCGTTACCAATATTGAAAATCGCATCCTTAATTTCTTCATTAGTTACCTGTCTCACCATAAACATGGCCTTGTCTCTCTGCACTTTATTTGAGAATAAACCATCACCATTCATATCTGCAACAGTGTCTTCATTACCCAAAAACACTTTGTAGTGATCAACAAAAATACTTGGCACTACATTTCCTTCATATAAAACGTTGTCATGACCTCTAACACAATCAATACGGCTCCGACTAACCTTAGCTTTCACCGAACAATGAAAATAACTCGAGTTTGTGTCCCCAACTCGAAGCCATTCAATTTTAGCATTTTGTTTCAAATACCTTTCCTCATCTAGCGTAGCTTGAGTGAACGCTTTGAGATACACTGCCTCTTCATCTCGTAACGAACTAGATGAAGGATTTCTGTCTAAAGCCTTTTGCACCTCGTCAAGCTCGTGGCGTAATCTGTTAACCCTCTCGTGAATATTACCTTGAGCATGTAATAATTTTCGCAAAGGCTTTTTCAAACCGCGAAGCCTTTTAACCAACCGAAACATATTGTGCCCATTCACATTTATACCCCACTGATCAGTTACAACTTCAAGGAACTCGGGTTTGTACGAGAGGAAATTGAAAAATTTAAACGGTTTAGGTTTGTCATAAGTAATCTTACGCATCTTTAAAACGGCCGGAGCGTGATCAGAGATTCTATACGGTTGGAAAACCGCATAAGAACCTGAAAAAACACTCGTGAACCCGAGGTTAGCCATCACCCTATCGATCTTCTTCAGGATTCCATAATCACCCTTCGGTTTTTGATTCCAGGTGTAATGCAACCCGTTACTATTGACGTCTGTAATCTCCACATATTCAACACATTCATTAAATTCACGCATCGAGATATTAATTTTGGATGAACCATAATAAGTGTCTTCAATAAATAGGGCTGAGTTAAAGTCGCCCATTAAAGCCCACGCCCTACCATTTACGAACAACTTATGCATACACAGATTCTGCCACAATTCACGTCGTGTCTTGTACGAGTTAGAAGCATAAATAAACGAGCAAAACAAAACTTTACGATCGGCTTTGAGCATAATTTGTGTGTGAATCACTTGACTTGAGCAAGACAAAACCATAACATCCACTTCGTCATCATTCCACCCGAGAATAATTCTTGAGCCCTTCCTGCAATATGAGGCATTAGACGTCCACTCCCACTTCGAACAAACTTTTGAACGAACCTTCTCGAGCTTACCAATATCCACGTGAGATTCTAGAATAGCACACACATTCAAGTTATTCTCGTTGATAACTTGCCGAACCTCTCTTTGTTTCGGGGTGCGGTTCAAACCCCTTATGTTCCAAGAGGCGACACTATACATTGGGAACCAATTCAACGGGAGTGCTTGCCCCCTTGGTACCATCATTCTCCATAAAACCCGCTGTTTCATCATATACATTTTCAGCGTCGTCATCCGAGTCTAGTTCCACAGTGCCAACCTTCAATTGTTCCAATTCAACATATCTACTAGATCCCACCTCCTTCCAGTCATCAGGATTACACTCCTCATTTTCATGATCCTGTAAGCTAGAATAACGATTTTGAGTGCCAATAACTTGTTTACCATGTTGCTTAGATGAACTAGCTATATTTGTCTTGGAGGAACGAGTTTCATTCGCCTTCGAAACAGGAACATACCTCATGTTCTTCTTTGTATTAACCCCAAAAGTTTTGTCATTCTTCTTTCTTTCAGTATTGCGAGTCTTAACAGGTTTGAAACCATCCAAGTCTCTTCCCACTTGCTTATTAGGATTCTCCTTTACTGCCTTGGGGCAGTGTTCCACCATATGTCCAAATATTTTGCAAGTCGAGCACTTTGGTGGCTTCCATTCGTATTCCACTTTAACCGTTTCACACGTGTACCCTTCCCCATCGTGATTTGGAACTGCTACCACGACCGATTCCTTTATATCAGCCTCAGCTTGAACTTCTATCATAGCACGAGCAAAACTACTTCGCCCCCAAGATTCGTTACACATCGTACTCGTGTACGAGTCTAACATTAGCGGGTTCCCAATTTTAGAAGCAATGATACTAAGACCATCATCAGTAAACGCGGCCAAAGGTACATCATGCATCTTAACCCACACTGGCACACTGGAGTGGTTCGCTTTTGTGAGGCTTGCTGATGGAGTCCATTTGTTTAAAATAATTGGTACTTGACGAATCATCCAAGGACCGTTCTCTAGGACATCATCCACCCCTTTCTTAGAAGAAAATTTGAAAAAGTAGAACCCTTTAGCATTCATCATTATCTTTTGTATGCCAAATTTTCCCCACGCGTTATACACATAGTTCTCCACGAATGGAAACGCAACTCTTTTCCCAATGAAGTACCCATAGATGGAATTACTCAATCTGTCATTAACCTTTTTCACAGAAGACATAGGAATCATGGTTTCAAATTCAGCATTACTAGCTACTTCCTCTACAATCTTCCTGAAATTGATTTTAGGTTGAATAGGTTCAGAACTTACCACATTAGCAAACGAATTACCTTTACCAGTGGCATCATGAATACTCGACTCTTTGACTATGTTAAGGTTGTCAATGGTCGCTTCATATGTCTTAGCAATATCTTGTATGGATACATTCGCCTTATCATTCGAATTAGGGTTGTTCACATCCTCTTCCTCACCCGTACCCTCCACCATGATGAAACAGATAGACAAAAACTAGGTTAATTAGATGATATTAATTGGGGGAAATGATGGATAGGTGATTTTGGAAGTGGGTTTTGAATTAATTGAAATTTGGTAGATTAAAGAAGATTTAATTTGGATTTGGTTATGAAGAGTTATCTGGTACAGCCATGGGGGAGTGGAGTTCCCTAAACAGTCAACTTATATTGACCAAGGAATGGTCAACAAAGTCAAATAGCCTATAGTCAATCTCCGTGGAATACAGTGTTTTCCCGGGTCGTTATGTCCCGACGAGGTGTGAATTGTAATCAAAACGGGTTTGTGATCGGGTGAATTTGGACAAGAAAGAGTTTGTGATTGATTTGAACTAAGGAATCTACAAGGAAATAGATTAAATAAGCTATATGAACAAGACTGTAAAATCAGAAAAACCAGAAACGTTTTAAACCAAAAAATGTGTACGGTCAGTTTAAATTTACGCGAACGTACAAAATAAAAAGTGAAAACTGAAATCTGAAAACCCCCAGGGGGTGAAAATGACTTTTTTACAAACTAAAGGATGAAAGAAAATTTTTAGAAAAATAAAATAAATTTTTACACTATTTAATTATTTAATATTAATTAAATACTATTTAATACTAATTATTAATATTTAAATAACTTAAATACAATATAATATTAATTTAATACTAGAAAAATGACAATTAAATTTCCAAAATTATAAAATAACTAAAAACAAAGTTTAAAATTAAAAATATGTCTTTTTGTCTTTTTTTTATTTTTATATTAATTAATTACTAATTTAATATTAATTACCTAATTAAACTAATTTAAATTATTAAAAATAATAAAAAGACTTAGAAAATTAAGAAAAATTTTGTAAATCTAATTAACCATCACAGGAATCCTAAAAAATTATAAAAAGTTTATTTTATATATTTTTACACTATTTTACTAATAATTATATTAAATATTAATTAATTACTAATTAAACTATTTAAATTATAAAAACTAGAAGATGAACAGTAGAAATTATGATAAAATTCCTAAAACTATTTTATAACTTGTAAAAGCTAGGAAAAATATAAAAACTAGGGTTTACTTTATAAAAACTAATTTTTCTATTTAATTCTTAAATATTAAATAATAATTAATTAAAATAATATTAAATCTAATTAATACTAAATGACAAAATAAAAATATGATAAAATTACTAAAAGTACTTTAATATAAAAGGAAATTAAGAAAAATATAAAAATGCCAAGTACTTATTAAAAATCTAAAAAGGGAAATTAAAAATTTAATTACATTAAATAGAAACTATCACTTGAAATTAAATTGGTTTTTCTGGATTTTTCTTTTTGAAAACTAATTTACAACTAAAAACAAACAACTTTTGTAAAATCAACTTTTTTAGAACTTGAAAATAAGCCAAGTGCAAGCTTAAAAGCTTGCATAGTTGACTCTGGTTGACCAAACCAAGAAATAAGCTCAAATGAGCTTATGTGGGGTCTACAAGGGTGGAATCTGGTTTAGATGAGTTGTTTGGACATGTTTAAGTAAGAGTTCCACAAATAAGCTCAAAGGATAAGCCCATAAGCACTAATTAAGCACTTGATTACTTGTTTAAACACTAAAAATGGGACAAGTTTTGTGGGAGGATTAAGGTGGGTCCCAGGGAGCCTAAGATCAGGAGCTTGCTTGAAATGGATTGAGGGCCAGCTGGTGAGTTCAAAGAACCCAAGGGGGCCTGTGGGACCCACAGTGGGGGCCAGAGTAAACCACCAAAGTGGTGGTGTTGGAGGGTCTGTTCTATGCAACAGGGGATATCCTCCCCCTGCAGGTGACTTTGAAGGGGTGTGGGGCCCAGAGAAAAAATTGCAAAAATATAGCAAAGATGAAAATCCAAAGATGAGGTGGGCGACTACCAAACCTGAGAATTTCAAGACCTGAATCTTAGTACAAAAATCTAAATAATTCTTGCCATTTTTGGAAAAAAAACTGACAACTATCAATTTTGACTTTTTAGCAAGAACACATAAGTTGACTAAACTGAAATTCTAATGGATCCTACAAACTAATGATGATATAATAAGACCTAATAAGACTAAAGTAAGCTATATTAAACACTTATGAACCAAAATGATGCTTATACAAATCCAAAGTCCTAACAGTCAATGCAAACATGAGAGTTTAAATGGATTTTGACTATAGGAAAGTTAATCTCGGTAAGCATACAATCACTATGCCATACAAATGAACCTAAAGATAGCAGTATTAGCAACCAAAAGTGGTCCCAACTCAAGTCCACCCTTATAACTGTGTTATGACAGTTAAATCATGAAATTCTTAGGAACCTACTTCAAATCTTTAAAAATTACAAGCAAATGGTCACAGACTACTTCTAAGATGGATCTAAAGCTAAATCAATTAGGTTCAATAACCAAAAGTGTCCAAAGTGCTCAGACCCTGCTAATGCCAAACACCCCTTAAAAACTTATGATTTCTTAATTTTCAAAGGATTTCACTGACTTAAGCTATCAAACTGATTCATTAATACTTAATATGATGAAGTAAACCATATGAAACACAGAGAATTAAAAATAAGCATATATTAAGCTATGAAACATTAAAGAGCAAAAAATGGAACTTAGGACTCACAAGAGATTTGGGCCAAGAACTGAGAACCAAGGATTATTATCACATCCTATAGCCTTCCATAAGGCACTACAACCCAGGGTATTCTAAAACTTTCCCTGCTCCAATCACCATCATCATCACACACATTTTTTTTTTATTTTCACTCTATTTATTTTGATTTTTATGAATTTTTACTTTTGATGATTTTAACTAACTTTAATACTTCTAGTGGCTTATATCAGCTATGTTAAGAACTTATATGAACTTAGGAATTCAGATTAACAACAGATGACAACTATAAAATTTATTGAGATTTTTGAATTTAAAGCAAAGCTTTATAAACTGAAATTGAACATGAACTTGAATTTTTAACTTGAATAAGGTTCATATATCACTAAATAAACTGAGTACAAGATTTTTGGGATAAAAATTACAAGTGAAAGCTAAGTTTACATTAATATAAACTAACTACACTAGTCTACAACTACACACTGCTATCTCCTTACTTCTTTTTCTTCATATAGATGACCTTTAGGGTTTAGTGGGCCCCACTGATGCAATCCCACTTCATCTGAGCCCTTGGCTTGGATCCAATCAATCTCTACCCTTGAAAATCAATTTGGCGGGAAAAATAGGATTTGGCAGTTAGGGTTTGCTTGTGAATGATTTAGGGCATTAAATGTACCTTGGAAGTTTGTGGAGACTAGGGGGAACATAGATTGGTGGAGTTGAGGTGGAAGGATGGGGGTTGCAGAGCAGGTATACAAGTGGGGAAGGAGAGGGGTGAGTTGTTTGACCTGGTTTGACTGAGGGAAGGATAATATTAAAAACAGGGTGTTTATATTTTTGGTGTTGGGCCTGGTGTGAGATGGGCCAAAGGAAGTGGTATGGATCAGGTTATGGTTTTGGGGTGGATTGGATTAAATAACAAAGGGTCCAAATGGTTTAGCTTATTTATCACAAGGAGCATTCATGTAATTTGGTGAAAGGTGAGGGCTGTTTTTGTCCAATTTCCATACTTGATCAAAGGGTCCATTTCTGCCACATATCAATAGTCTAGGGATTTTATTTGATAATTTCCATGTTTTAAAATTCCAAGGACTATTTTTGCCAAATTTGAAACTTTAGGGACCAATTTTGTAAATTCCTCAAAATTTTCATCCAGGGATCACATGTGATAACTTTTGAGTTTCTAAGGACCAAAAATGACTTTTCTTCCAAAATTTTCCACCAGGGACCAATCCTGCCAAAAAGTGAAACTCCATGGACCAAACTTGTAAATTTCCAAAACTTTTGAGATTTTTCACCAAAGGACTAAATATGACAACTTATGATTTTAAAAAGGACCTTTGGTGATAATTTTCCATATTTTGAATGACCAGGGACTAGTTTTGACATTTTATGAAAGTTGGAGGACTGAAACTGCCAATTTTGCAAACTTTATACGTTTTTCATCTGTTTTTACTCTTTTTGCATCTAAAACATATAAAACACAATTTTGAAATATTTTCAGTATTTTGATGCATTTCTGAGTGTTTTTGTATGTTTTGCAGTTCTGATTTTACCAAAAATGATGAGTGTTTGATCACTCATCAGAGGTCTCCATTCATATTCCCCACAGATAGTATCTTTAGTAAAACCCTTCCCAGAAAGTAAAGGAAAACCAATAGTAATAACCTCCACAAGATCAGCCTCAGAACTGACCTCAATAAGGCATCTAGCAAAACTACTCCTACCACACGACTCCTTACACATAAAGCTCGTGTAAGAATCAAGCATAACAGATTTACCAATGAATGTAGCAATCAAACTAATATCATCCTCTTCAAAAACTTGAAAATAACATCATGCAATTTAACCCATACCGGGATGCGAGTCAATTCTTCCTTACACAAACTAGTATCCGTAGACCATTTCTTGAGAATTATTGGAGATTTACATATCATCCACATACCACTTTTCAAAACAACTTCTAAACCAGCCTGTGTATCAAATTTAAAGAAAAAGAAGCCTATAGAATTCATCATAATCCCTTTCAGGCCATGTTTCGCCCAGTTATTCCTAGCATAGTATTCAACAACTGGAAATGCCAACATCTTTCCAATAAAATAGCCATACAAGGTGTGTTAAAGGCCATCGATGGAAACAATGTATGATACCTTATGACATGACCATTCCATAGACGAAGCTACCGCAAAGGATGCATTGATCAATGAAATATTTTCTTTCTTGGCAACCAATGATACGTGGGATCGCACCCTCGCAACACGTTTTACCTCTCAAGGGATCTCGAAAAGCTTACAACCCCCACCAGGCAGTGTACCTGATCATTGTAGTATAATATAGTGACAAGTACCGGGGGATTGATTGTTCAACTTAGGAATAGTGTCGCTAGGATTAGAATGCCTACTAAACTAGGTCTAGAGGTGAGTGATGATTCTTTTTGTATTTTTATATTTTATGAAAGCAAGTAAAAATCTCGGGTTTTGAAGGAGTGGGCGGAATTAGTTGCTAGCCAACTAACCCAATTTATCTAAAGATGCAATCAAAATAAAATAAAAGAAATGAAAACAAAACTAATTATACTAATGTGGTGGTAACAATAATGAGGAAAGTTGTGTTTATTTAGATTTCATTACTCCCTAGATATCTTTTACAGGTTGATAGCTTGTTACAATTGCATGGATGACGGGTCATATTCCTTAATACTAGTCGTAGGGCCGTGTACAATATTCCCTAACTCTATAGGATCCTACTTCACTCCTATGTTGAGCCGTTAGAAGCTCTTAACATGAGATCATTAGAATTCTCCTACGCATTAAATACAACCAAAAATCGTAGTACATCTCCGATCATGTTTCTTAAGATGTTCAAGCAAGTTACCAATGGAAGTCTGCCAGTTTTCTTAAGCCTAACATCGTATATAATCATCCATAACAATTATAAACAAACAATCAACCCATAATTAACATCTAGGTTTCACTACATCTAAGCAAACACAATAAAGATCTAGCCTAGCATGTTAAATAGAAGACAAGCGTAAGATATAATCAAACAATACATAGACATATTGAATGATTTGAAAGAATATTTATCTTCAATTGAACATGAAAGATTCAAGGGGTTGAAACCCTTGAAAAAGTGATAAAATTCGGACTAAGGTTTTTTCCTCAAAGTTGCACACTGAATGAAATTTGGAAAACTATATATAGATTTTACATCGTGACGACGTCATGTATTAACTTGTGACACCGTCAACTCGCCGCCATGATAAAAATCGTATTGCCTAGATCCAATTGTGACACCGTCCTGTGTAGAAATGCTCTGGGCCGTCACTGACAAATGGACCCTGACGGCCTTGGTGACGCCGTCAGGTCCTATGCTTGAAAACACTCTGGACCGTCACGTGTATTTTCCACTTCCACCTCTTTTGTAACTCTTGACGCCATTATGTGGAGAGTCTTGACGCCGTCAGGTACTGTTCCCAGCAAGGAAAATTGAAACTTTGCTGTTTTTTTCACTTTTATGTTCCAAAAATGTCCAAAATGCTTCCTTTTTCAAAATTCTCTCCAAAAGTACATAAAATGACAAAAAGAACGATTTAGGGCAATATTTGATCAAATAATCACAAATTCGGGCTTAAATGACCCCTTAAAAGCGGTACAATTTTCGCCTCATCAAATACCCTTACACTTGAGATTTGCTTGTCCTCAAGCAAATGCTCTTTTATTCTAATCAAAATACAAGTTAGATGTCATTTAACACTAATATAAAAGTAATTACAACAAATAATCGTTCCACTAAAGACCAAAGACAAGCACGGAGGTCATATACTAGCACCTCACAAATAGTGTTTAGATACTCACATCTCTCGGGTGTAATAAAGTATATATATCACAATATGGAAATGGAAAACATCTCTCACTACCTGTCATAGCAAATAGATTACCATAGGCTTGGGAAATGATCAAACCTCCAGCACTTGGCGTAAGCACCTAGGATAAACTATCAAAGAGGTGTTTTAAAGGGTTATAACGTTAGGTGTAGGGATATGGAATACACGGTTTTGTTGGATAAAGGCAATATTTACTGGTGGCGAGTTAATCATCTTGGTTAATTACATGTACAATATGACGTTGCTAAGCCAAGACTCGACTCGTGCATTGTTAGTTATTTCATAATTGACGCAATATTTTATTTTCAATTTCACTAAATATTTTTATATGTTCTTTGATATATTTTAAGGATATTTCTATAAGTTAGAATTATCGCATGTTATAACATTTTTCAATTACGTTTTGATTATTTTATGTTTTATATATAAACGTTACGCGAAACACTTAACCACACTATCGCAAAGTGTTTCCGCTAGAAAATCTCGTTGCTATGTACTAATGCTCGCCTAGTTGATTTGCTTTATTTATATAAAACATGTCGATGCATTTCTAGTTTCTTGTATTTATATAAAAGAATGTCTTTAAAAAATGTATCGATAGATTCCTAAATAACATGTGTTTGACCATTGTTGCAATTTCAAAATTATCTTATTAATACGAACTATTATCAAAGGACTTGTGGTATAGTGGGTGTGGCTTAACTTGTTAAGCGAGCCACAAGTGGGAGTAGTACCGGGTGGGTGACCACCCGGGAAGTCCTCACTTGTGGTCCACTTGTAGACCATATTGTTCCGGAGATATATTGCAATGATAGATTTGAACCTTCAAGCCACTCGTTGCGGGGGTTCAAATCTTGAGCATGGCCCGGTTTTCATCCGGCTGTTTCTCCGGCAAGGTAAACTTGTGTGGAGGCAGTACGGTTTCCGGGGGAAACCCGTTACCACCTGAGATCAGCGTGGACCCGGTTAAGACAACATAGTCTGGCGGGGTGGCGATGGGGCCTTCGCTGTCCGCGAAGGTGGTCGTTTCTAAGTTGAAATTCACCTTTCAAAAAATAAAAATTAATACGAACTATTTACAATTGACACGAGTCTCATTTAGTCACTTACATAATTATATGCATCATTATCACATATAACATGGTTATACATATGTCGCCAATAGAATGGCATGCAATTACATGATCGAACAAGCATTAGCATTCTCCGCACTAAACATGTCAGTTTCCGAAGCACGCGGATTGTGAAGAGACATGGGCGACGGTGGAGGGGGAGGCCCGTGCGGATATTGCATCATATACCCGTGATTAAGATAACCTTGATCATTTGCGTTGGCATGAGTTGAATAACCTGAAATACCATAATCTTGATTATGATAATTTTGATTATACATGGGCATCGTATATGTATAATTTTGCGTAGGCATCGTAAAATGCTCGAATCTATTAATCACATCCGCGTTTTTGCCTTTGTCTACATCACCACCAACTGTCTTTTTTGCCTCACCATCCGACTTCTTTTGATCACCAACAACCGCGGCTTCTGCCTCGTCGTTTTTCTTTTTCTTCTCACCATCTTCGCTCTTCTCGGTTGCTTTTTCAGCTACATCTTTTTTCTTATCACTGGCACCATCCTTCTCTTTTTTGTTGTCAACTCCTTCGACCTTCTTTTCATCTTTTTTCTCATCAACCTTGTTCTCTTCTTTTTTAGGAGGGACAATGTCTACATTTCTTTTCAGTTTGTCTTTTAAATAAGGTATAAGCTCTTTCATGTTCATTGTCCCTTTCACTGTGACCAAATTCTTGTTGGCATCCGGTTTCACCGATTCGACCCCTATTTACAGTAGGGAAAAGCAAAATTAGTTAACCACAAGATATATAACACATAGAGCTTTTAGTTTTGTATGTTCAATATGATTTATTTCTCATAATTAAGTTTTCATGCAATATTATCTAATCAACGTTAATATAATCTTGTTAATGAATGCTGCCTAAAAGTAGTACGTCCACATCATAAGAAAAGTTTTTGTAATTTATTATTAGTATTTTTATTTTCCAAAACTTATGGCTGCAAGCTATTAGATTTATTAAAAGTGAAGCATTATCGAGCTAGAAAAGTAGTTTGGGTTGTTGGTTATATTTGGATGCATGCATGCATCCACAAAATTCAAGAATTTGTATATTCTAATTTCATATTATATTTTGAAATATAAACTATTCTCAAATAGTAACCAACTACTAACTTAATAATGAGGATTTTGGAATTAACTAACCATCAATCTTTGAGATGATTCGTTTAATTTTTTGTATGCAACCATCGCAGTGTAACGAAATCTTCAACACCACAGTAGTCGATTGAGGCTAAATACCATTCATCAAAATAAATATCAATAGCACAACGAAAAAAAATAAGTTCAAATTCTAATATGTTGGTTTAACTCAATTTTGGTGCTAGTATACGTACCGCTTTGGGTTTTTGGTCGTTCGATTTTGCCTCGACGGGCTTTTCATTGCCTTTCTTATCACCTCCTTCATCTTTATTAGGTTTTGGAGATATAAGTTCAACCTTCTTCTTGGTCTTGTATTCGACTCGCTCCTTAATATGAACAGGATCCAATTTCCCAACTACTGTAAGTTTGTTGTTAGTACAATCGGCCTTCACACTTTCCACTCCTACATACAAAAGTCGTAACAATATTAATCACACTAAGAACAACCAAAAAGCAAGCACAAAACCAAACATTTTGATTGATTTATGTCTATACCTTGAATATATCGTATGGATTTTTTGACCTTCTTGGCACAACCTTCACAATGCAAGTCGAGTTTTAGAACAATCGTGATCGGTCCTTCGTCAGCTTTCTTCTTGTCTTCGACTTGGACAACCTTCTTTCCATCAACTTCTTGCTTTGTGTTGTTGTCTTTCTGAAGAAAAAAAAAATTATGAAGTGATTAAATAACAAATTAGAAAGTAAAATGAAAATAATGTTAAGGGTTTTGGAGACTAACCTCACCCATTTGAATAAAAGATTAAGTTATTGAGTTGAGGGAGAGAGATAGTTGGAATTACAAACTTAGAATGGTAGGCAAATGTGGGTATTAATAGGAAGTTGGCTCTTGTTAAAAAACAAAAATAGGAACTTGGCTCTTTGTGAGTAGTTTGTGATTTTTATCCTTTGTGCTATATAAAAATTTAATCAAATTAATTTAAAATTTGTTTTCCTCAAGTGATACCTAATTTTGACACTAATGACCATGAGCTAAATTCATATCTAACAGAAAATGTTTTTTTCTTAAATATCATCATCTTAACAAAGGATTAAAGAATAATATAGGTTTTGTTGCAAAGGAAAACACTATATATGAAGAATCTTATAATCAAATATTTTTAAATATAATAATTGTACCATGTACCATTAAATTGTTCTAGTCACGCAATGGTACAATTTCAAATTTATAAAAATAAAAACATGTTTTACGTCGTGTCTATCAGTTTGTCAGTTTGAGATCTTCTCATGTTTAATGGAACCGACACATTATTAATCTTCAAAAAGTTGTAAAGAGCAGCGAACACCGCCGTTTAATAGGAATTTTTTTCCCTTTATTTTGTCTAAGTTTTCAGTCATCGCAACTTCGCAAGTCACAACATGCATTGTGCTACATGATTAGTCATATAAAGGATATCAATGCTTTTTATATGGGTCTTGTTATTTTATATATGATTTAGGTTTCAAAACAAATATAGTAATCCTAAGCCTTATGCATGTAAACCAACCTAATGAACACTTCAACATTAATTCATAATATTTGGATTTAGTTAGCTATGTTCTGGCCTATGGGTGTCAAGATTAGAGGTGGACATATATAAAGGCTAATGACAAGCCCAAATTCTCATTATAGATTTAGGTCAATCAAAAAACTTAGGATAATGTATTATTTTACTCTTAACAAAAACACTAATATGAATTAACTATAACAAAATGATATTCAACCACATATTAAAAACTAGTAATAATAATAATTTGTGGTTGAGCCAACTTCTAGAATTTGTGGCTACTATTTAATGTATGAGTTGGTATGCATGATGTTATATTGCTATTTATGTATGTAAAATGATGTGGACAAGTGTGGGTATATGAATTAACTTTTCTCTGCAAACGTATTTAAGTATTTCTCGACAGTGAGTGAAGTACGACAGCTTAATTATTATATTTCATCTTTGGAATTTATCGAATAAGAAAATAGTAAGTTTAAGATAAAGTTAGGTATTAATCTTCTTTTCTGTCTTTCTATTGCGTAATCAAGGATAGTGAAAGACATGCAAGGCTACAATAATATACGTATTAAAAAATTTGTTAATATTAAATATTGGTCATTATCGTCTAGGACATAACAGATATTTGGCTATGATTAAGGCTGCAATCAAGTCAAGCTATTATCAAGCAACTCGAGCTCGAGCTTGGCTCGATCGAGTCAAGCTTTTATCAAGCTCAAGCCCAAGCTCAAGCCCAAAAATTAGCTCGAAATATTTAACAAGCCAAGCTCAAGCTTTGGATAGCTTGGCTCGAGCTCGTATCAAGCTTTTATCAAGCTTTAATATAGATATTTTCATATAAATTTCATATAAGTAATTAGGAGCAAATTTGGTTATTAAGCTAATTATAAGGGCTTAGTTCGTAAATATTGGATAATGTATTATAGAAAAGTTGTTCATTTTATTTACTCAACTCATTAATGATCATTAAGGCTGCAAAATGGGGTATATCATAAAGGGTAATCTGTAATAAAGTGTCAACAGGAACAGGTTTATTGTTTCTTGCAACTAGTTTTGATGATGGCGTTAAATTTAAAGTGTTACCACGTTGTTGTCATAGGTATCATTGTGAGTGTGTTGATAAGTGGTTAGTTACACATTCGAGTTGTCATATATGCAGAACTATTGTACGAGTCGACAACTCACCTGGGTAAAAAGAGTGCTTAGTTGTGAAATACAGAAATAGTATTTTCACTTTTATTGTAAGGATCTGATGTATCTTTAGTTTTGAAATAGTATTGCACTTTTATTGTTAGTGTAGTTAACTTGTTGCAAGTTGCAAATGCATGAAGCCAATATATCTTTATGTACGATGCATGAGTTAATATCTTTTCATTTTGATGTTTGACTTAGGTACGGGAATGTTGTTCTTGGTTTTATTAGTGTTAAATCAATCTAATTTGGTTTTCAAATATGGTTTTAGCTTGTTTTACTTTGTACATATATCTATTGTTGAGTTTAGCTATTGAATACAATATTTTTGTATTCATTCAAGCTTTTCAAGCCAAGCTCAAGCTTTGCTCAAACCTACTCAAGCCTGGATGATGAAAGCTTGACAAGCTATCAAGCCAAGCTCAAGCCTAGTGTTTTTCTTTCAAGCCAAGCTCAAGCCTTGTTGAGCTTGAGCTCGGCTTGACTCGATTGCAGCCCTAGCTATGATATATGTGACTTGAGCGGCATTTTTGTAACCGCTTCCAAACATTTATTATTATTACTTTTTTTTATACTTAAGTGTTCGTGTCTAATGGAGTTTTAACTCTGGTCTCTTTTGAGATTTTAGGTACATCTTACCAGTAGGTCACGTTAGAAATGTTTTGACGGACTTAAAAATAAGGCAAATTTCAAATTTATCCAATTTTTTTTTCTTTTTTTTTTTCTTTTTTTCTTTTTTTTTTTTTTTTTGCGCAAAAGGTGAAAATATATTATTACTCCAAATATTGTACAATGCTTGATTACATAACTGTTTTAGACAAGCCCATAAACAGAATATCATTCAGCAGACTAAACTAAACTATATCAGATAGCTCACATTCTAAAGTGACAAAACAGAGCATTTCTTGCAAGCTAGAACCAGACATTCAGCTTACAATCTTCATTCTCCATTCAAGCATTCAAATCAGACACAAAGATTTACCTTTATATGCACCGCTACCATCTAGCTACATTTCCAATCTCCTTCCACCCAGATCATTCAACCTGCCACCACAATGACCAAGGTAGAATAAGAGATTGACATCACTAGGCGCCTATAACCTCTCCACAACAAGGGTTATACCAGTTATGCTACATTTCCATCTACTACAATGGCTTCACACAACTGGGAACACACACACCTTGCAGTGGGTATCACCCTTACCTCCTTTGCAATGTATAACTAGGACCATGTAGGTTCATCTTTCACTCCTCACAATTCCTAGTAACATACACTGCCACACCAGTTCACTATTACCCTTCTTAAATGGAAACTCACTTTTTGGCCTATAACTAACTCACAACTGACATGAACCAAACACCCCATAGTTATCTAACAAAGACCTACTATAGAAGTAGAAGGTCCAATACAGAACTGAGCTAGGTATAAACCAAGGTCCAACTTAAACACTATAAAATTATGTTTACTCAGAACATGTTTTCAAAACATTGTATATCATGCATTCAATTTTTTTTAAGGCAATAAATTTTTATAAAATTAAAAACTAGCAAGATGCTAGGAAATACAACAATCTCGACAATGACCCTGATAGACTACAACAACTATATACACAACCCTCGACAACGAACCTAAACTAAACCACATCAACCTCAATGGCATAAACAATCGCAGCGACTCTAGAATCTCTATCCAAAATGAGCTTTGCATTGACAAAGGAGAAGATCTAACAATTAAATGAATGGACATCTCGCCTTCAAACTCTAGTACAATACCTAACCACTTAAGGGCAACACCCGAGTTAAAAACATGGATATGGGTTAAAAACCCAACCACGAATATGACACACGGCCTTAACACTGCCCTGCCTTGAAACCTCACACAAAATACCAACCATGAAAATAACTCGAGTGGTGGTATAATGATGTGTAAAATCCGTTGACGAAGATGAAAACTCCAAACTTGTAAAATTACCACACGTCAATAACAACCCGACCTTTGCTTACCTGAACCCAACACCTCGACTCTCCCGAAACTACTTCAACCTGGCTCACAACTACATGAAATATCTAGGCGACCTCACTATCATCGACACCACAACCTCACCAACACCACAACCTCACCATGACACCACAACACCATGACCTTCTCAACACCACGACCTCACCAACACCTTATGTTGGTCCCTTTTACTTGGTTATCAGTAACTAAAAAGCTAAAGTAACCAAGTTGTATGACATGAACACAAATGTATGAAAATGATTAACAATAAAGTAACGTAAAAAATAAGAGACAATATTTTCCAACGTTTAATTCTTTATTAGAAGTTAATCAAAAAGAATCATACCCAAGTGTTTGCGGAATAACACTTGGGGTTGAATTGACAAGTATAGTATGGACTCCTCACTAAACTCAACTAAGTTGAGTGACAACTTAAATTACCCACTGAGCTATCTCAGGGGCTTGTGTTGTTCTTTGGAGGAGTAAAGTGGTTTGTGAATGCTTTGCATTAATTGCACAAACTTGTCAACTTTTACTCCTCACATTTGCTTCCTATTTATACACAAGTATAGAACAACTAAATATACATTGGACCTAAAGCTTCCTTAACAATATCTTGAAAGATATTATTCTTCTGGCAAGGAACCTTCTTTGAGTTAGATCCAAAAGGCACTTTCTGATGACAGACTGGTTTTAACCATTTGGGGAAAGTTTGACATTAAAGTGATAAAGCACTTTAATAAAGCAGCTCAGACTTTCCTGCCCATTCCCGCCAAAACTTCAGTCTTCATGTCATCAGTCTTCAGTACGATTAAGTTGTTGAGGAGTCATTGGGGTTCAGTGAGTTATTGTCATCCTCACCGAACCCATCACCTTCTTCTTGGCTTAGATCACACTTCACTGAGTTCCGCCTCACTGAATGGAGAACCTTTCTTCTTAGGCTCGGTCTTAGCATCCTGAAGGTGACTCACTGAGTTACTGTTCACTCAGTGACTTGTTTGCACTTAGGTTATTTTACGTTCAAATCCTTGTTAGAAGATGTGGGGAATTCAGTGACCCAACAATCTCCCCCTATTTGAACATACAAATAGCCTAAGTGTTACTTGATTCAGCAAGAGTTGTCAGGGTACATCTTCTCTTACTGAATGTTTGTTGTAATTGAAAGTAGGACATAACTATTTAAACAAAACATCATTTTATTTATAGCTATTACATTTTTCCTACAAATTACAAACAAAATAAAGATAGTTGTTGCAGATCAGATGTTCAGATGATAGCCAAGTCCCTCAATCTTAGCTTTCTTTGATCTCAGCAGGTGTTTCTCAGGATGCTTCTCAATCTTGGTCCTAAGGTCCTTACAGAACCTTTGGTTTGCACCACTTTGTATAGGAGAAGCTAACATCAGGTACGTTACCATTGCCGTGACCCCTGCCTTGTCTATATCAGACCACCTTTGGAAGGCAAGGTCTCCATATTCATCCGTAAAGCATAGACCTCGTTCAGGGTGTTCAAGCACGGTATTGTTCACGAAGGTGATTCCTTCAGGAACGGACCTATCACAATCCAATCCTGGGACCTTGATCTCAGGCTCGAAATCAATGTGCTTCCTTTTTCTCCTGGTGGTAGTTGATGAAGCAGTTCCTGTTGTTGGAGCAGGAAGAAGGGAGGGAATGTTGAGGGCTTCAGGCATTGCTCTCAGTCTGTCATACCTTTCACTCAGTGACTTGAGAAGTTGATCAACAACGGCACCATTTTTCTTGGCAATGATGGGACGGAGTTCATCAAGTTCAGTGATCCCAAAGTCAGCGAATCTGAATGGGTTATGAATGTCCATGATTCTTTTATCAGCCCCCTGAAGACAGTGACCATTGCGGGTTTGGTATTCCTGTGGATTTTGATGTCAGTGATGGTTTCAGGCTTCAATCTTTCCTTCATCACCCAATGATATCTTTCAACCCTGGTCTTCCTGATTTGAGCTTGCCTTTTCAGCTTCTCTTCCCTTTCCTTTTTCAGAGCAATCATCTGTTCTTCCTGAGCCTTTTTAAAGGCTGCACCAGCTTGCTCAGTAGCTAGTGCCTCAGTATCCAGACCAATCTTTTCAGCCTCCTCATGAACAACCTGTATCAGTTCAGGCTTGCTCAATCTCTCTTCTTCAGCTGCCTTTGCCACTTTCTCAGTTCTCTCCATGTAGTCTTGTATTTGTTCATTGGTGAGTTGATAGATTTTTCCATTGATTGCAAATGGGACCCTGATAGGTTCATCAGGGTCAGTTCTCACCATTGTGGAGGCAGGCTGGAGTCTTACTTTAGGTTCTGAGGTGGTGGCTATGCTTTTTCCTCTGTCCTGAAAGAGAGTGGAGGAGACTGGTTCCTCTTGTGGTGGAACTTGTGTGATTGGTGTGGCTTCAGTGACATGCTCCCCCTCAGTGTGAGAGGGCTGTCCAACTTCATGTTCATCAGTAACAGGGGTTTCAGGAACATTCTCCCCCTCAACAATTGCCGGAGCTGCAGTGATGGCAAGTGTTGGAGTTACTGAAGATGAAGTAGAAGTACCCTTGAAGGCTTGAAACATTTCCGTCATCATGGACTTGATCTCCGCAGTATCCTGATGAATGAGAGATACCTTGGAGTCAAGTGAAGCCTGAGAGTTTTCAAGGGCAGTCATCCTGGATCCCATTGTCCATGCCAGAGATGTGGACTTCAGGGATTGAGCTGTCACTGATGCTTCCAACTGATTGAAGGAAGACTTGAGGGACTCCACCGTGGAGCTGAGATTCTGAACATTTGAATCCCTTATCAAGCCAAGTAACTCAGTAAGAGCCGCCGAGTTGACCTGATATGTCTCAGATGCCTGAAGAATTTTCTTGTTGAGCTCAGGATCATCCTTGACTGATTCTTGAACTGACTTAACCCCTGTAGCCAGCTCCTTAAGGGATTCCAAAAACTGATTGATGTGCGAAGCCATTTGTGTCAGGGAGTGAGAGACAGTGGAATTTTGCTCCCTGACATCATCATTGTAGTCTTCAACAGCATCTTTGAGGAGGTGATAGTGGACTGCTTGCTCAGCATGCATGTCAAACACCTCTTCAGTGACCCCCCCTGTACAGAACATTGGTCATTTTCTTGATGAACTTTTGGAAGGCTCTTTCAGTGAGAGGAGTGGAAGCGTCTTCTGAGGTTTCCGGCTCGGAATGTTGTTCATCTTCATTATGGTTAGAGGTTTGAGGAGACTGAGTAACAGGTTCAGGGACTGTCTCCTCATCCTCCATATCATCTCCGGCCGTGAAGACCTCCTCGTCACTGTTAAATTCATCATCAGAAAATAAGAATGCCTGAGCATCCGCCAGGGAGGTAATCTGCAACAGTTGGAGGTTATCCGGCTCCTCTTCAAAAGAAGATTTGCCTTTGTTTTGGCCAGGTCCTGACCCCTCAAATCCGGTAGGTTGGGTTTTACCTACCTGGTCTTTAAGGTCAGTTCCCAAGTAATGCGCACCTCCGGGAGTGGTTTTGGGTTCCATATCAGCGGGTGGTTTATATCCCTCTGAATCTTTGTCCCCCGTGACCCCTTCAGACACTGATGGGTGTTTTTCTGTGCCATCACTAGGAGCCGTGAATGTTGTGTCCCTATCAGCGGGTTGTATGTTTCTCACTGAGTCTTGGGGATGAGTAGGGGTGCCCTCAGACAAAAGCTTTGATTTGCGAATGTCCTCATCAGGCAAATGAGTGGTTGAGTCCCCCTTTCCAACAGGCTTGTTCTTGCCTGTCGAAGGTTTAGGAACATGAACTCCCTGATGCTTGGGTTTTGATCTACCCGAGCCTTTAGCAGGATGTGATTGTTTGTGGACCCCCTTCTCAGTGGAGTAGTGCTGCCCCACCGAGGATTTAGGATCCATTACTCCCTGAGACTCTGGTTGTGATTTGCCAGAGCCTTTAGCAGGATGTGAAGGTTTGGTTTGTTTCGGCTCAACTGTCTTGTTTATGACAGTAGAGTCTTTGGAAACGGGTTTGCCCGAGGACACTGAGTGTGATGTCTCAGTGCCCTCTGATGGCTTTTGTTGCAGGCCTAGTGACTGGGTTATTATTCTCAGGGTGTCCGCAGTCAAGGGCGGTATTTCAGGCCCTTTTTTGGGCAGTCTTAAGGTTAGAGGTCTCAGTGTCGAGTGACTTGGGTTGAGCCACCTTCCTGGACCCCTGTCCCTTCTTCCTCTTCACCTTTTTGGTGGGAGAGGGTACTGGTGATATAATATTGTCACCCTGGATAGCAGTACGCATATATTGGGTCAGGGTGACTGGTGTAACCTCTAGAGGGTCACGAGAGTAATTAGCCTTGTGTAACACTTCAGGCTCAAAACCTACTGCATCAGGCTTTGCATACTCAGACCCAAGCAAGTCTTGTAGGGCACAGGAAATGAATCTAGGGTATGACATAAATTTTTGCCTAGACTTCCCCCCTAACTTTGTTATGAGGTCCTTGAAGATCAATTCTCCAAGGTCAATAAATTTACCCTCAATAAGACTGAACAATATCATTGCTTGAGTATTGTTCAATTGCTCAGTAGAGGATTTATTTCCCCCGAGGACCTGAATGACAAAGGTCATTATTATCCTCCAGGGGGCTGGGAACCAGGTCTTGATGATCGGGGCTTTGGATAGTAGGGCCCCTGGTGACACTTCAGGGTGAAGTTTGTCATAAGGCCCTAGGGTCAGTAAGACCTCCTTCACATCTTTATCAGATGGTGGGACAACGAAGGTCTGTGTGTAATCAAGCCCAGTGGCTTTGGCAAAAGTCTTATAGTCAAGAGTTAGGGACTTAGTTCCATTCTTGACTGTAAACTTAATTTTGGCCTCTTTGGGCACATCAGGGCTTTCAACCACTGCTGTGCACCAAAATTCCCTCAAATACTCAGGGTAGATGACTGAGGGAGTTTTTGTGAATGAGGTGGTCAGGAAGCAGTTCTGAAGGAACTTCACCACATCCCTGTATTCAGGGTACCCAGCAGGGTAGGCAAAGTTCCCCACCACATTGTTCTTGGTAAGGTCTACGCTTTTCATTTGGAAATCCACATTGGGTGCGTATTTTACGACCTTAGAAGAAGCCATTTGGTAATAAAAAGGCCTGGTTTTGAAAAAAAATGGTATTGGTGAGGGAAACACACACAGTTTTTGAAAACAATTTGCAAGAGTTTAGTTATGATTTTAAAAGCGTGTGTGTTTTTCCCTTTTTGTGGGGGTATTTATAGTGGGAATTAAGGTAGTGATGTTGCGGATATCAAAAACTTATAATATTCAACCGAAACGGCATAATAATATAGATTTGAGATCCGCATTAAATATCACGATTCCCACTACCCCCTTTTCTCTCACCCTTTGGGGTGCCTCTGCAAATAATGCACTTTTGCAGAGGAAAAATCATCACACTTTTTATGTGTGAGAGAGCATTTAATGCTCAGTGGTGTTAGGTGAAAGAGATGTGGGGGCCCACGATGTGGATGCCAGTTGTGTAAGTGAAATATATTCCTATATTTAATATGATTCAGTTACCTACCTGGGACATTAACTGACTAAATACTTAGAGCATTTAGTTAGGGTATTCAATGCCATTTTTCATCCTGAGCCCCCTGAATGATTTTTCATTCAATAAAAAATGAGTTTTTCAGGAAGGGTGTGATCAGGGACCTAGTGAATTTACATCAGGTTGGAACATTCTTTGATCAGTTTCCTGATTCTATGTCCAACATGCCCAGTTCTGCTTTCAATCTTGTGAAAGTGGGTTCATCCAAAGGTTTTGTGAAGATATCAGCTAGCCGATACTCAGTGGGGATGAAATGTAGTTCAATTTCTCCATTTGATATATGGTCCCTGATAAAGTGGTATCTTATGTCAATGTGTTTGGTTCTTTGATGAAGCACTGGATTGTTTGAGATGGCTATGGCACTTGTATTATCACAAAAGATAGGTACCATCTTATACTGAATGCCATAGTCACTCAGTTGGCTTTTCATCCATAGTACATTTGCACAACATCCTGCAGCAGCCATATATTCAGCTTCAGCTGAGGACATGGCCACTGACTGTTGTTTCTTTGTACTCCAACACACAAGTTTACCACCAAGAAATTGGCAGGATCCTGAAGTACTTTTCCTATCCATGTTACATCCTGCATAGTCAGAGTCAGTGTACCCTTTGAGATCAAATCCTGAACATTTTGGGTAATACAAACCAAGGTTTGGAGTACCCTTCAGGTACCTGATGATTCTCTTGACAGCAGTGAGATGTGATTCTTTTGGGTCAGCCTGGTATCTTGCACACAGGCAGACTGAGAATTGGATATCAGGCCTTGAGGCAAGTAAGTACATCAGGGAGCCAATCATTCCTCTATATTGGGTTTGATTCACTGATTTTCCAGTGAGATCAGGGCCAAGGTTGTTTGGAGGAACCATAGGAGTTTTTACTGAAGAGTAGTCAGTGAGCTCATACTTCTTCAGTAGGTTCCTGAGGTATTTCTCTTGGCAAATGGATATTCCTTTTTCAGTTTGTTTAATTTGTAGTCCAAGAAAGTATGTGAGTTCACCCATCATGCACATTTCAAACTTTGTGGTCATAAGTTTTTCAAATTGTTTGCAAAGTTTGTAACTTGTTGAGCCAAAGATGATGTCATCAACATACACTTGGACAAGAATGACATCATCCTTTGTTCTGTAGATGAACAGTGTGTTGTCAATTCTTCCTCTGACAAACTTGTTTTGGATCAGGAAGGCTGAAAGAGTTTCATACCATGCCCTGGGTGCTTGTTTCAGTCCATAGAGGGCTTTGTTCATCTTATAGACATGGTTAGGGTATTCACTACTTTCGAAACTAGGAGGCTGTTGCACATAAACATCTTCTTTGATGTTACCATTCAGGAATGCACTTTTAACATCCATTTGGTAAACTTTAAAGTTCATGTAAGTTGCATAGGCAAGGAAGATCCTGATGGCTTCCATTCTAGCAACAGGTGCAAAGGTTTCCTCATAGTCTATACCTTCCTGTTGATTATATCATTTGGCAACCAGTCTTGCTTTGTTTTTGATGACTGTGCCATTCTCATCAGTCTTATTCTTAAAGACCCATTCCATACCAATGATTAAAACACCCTGGGGGCATTCAACAAGGGTCATGACATCATTTCTGTCAAATTGTTCCAATTCATCTCTCATGGCCTGAACCCAACTTTCATAAGTCAGGGCTTCTTTGACATTTTTAGGCTCAATTTCTGAGAGATAGTCAGCATAAAGACATATATTGGCAATGGCAGCCTTGAGTTTGGCAGCCTTGCTTCTTGTGAGCATGCCTTCAGTGGGTTCACCAATGATGTTCACAAGCTCAATGATTTTGGATCTAGTCCAGCTATCCTGGGGTTTGGGATAGGAATTTGAGCTTGTAGGAGCCTGAATAGGTTCAGACTCAGGAACATGAGGTAACTCATCAATATGTACTTCAGTGACAACTGTAGGAACAATTTGTTCTGTGGGTTCCTGAACATTTTGTTCAGTGGTGTCAGTCTCATTTGAGACAGGCTAAGTTTCTATGAACTCACTGATAGGAGGTTGGGGTAGGTTGTGAGGGATGATGTAATAAGAGACATCAGCATCAGCTTGGTATTGAGTTGAGGGATTGTTCTCAGGATGATACTCATCAGAAGGATATCTTGATGAGTCATCAATACCAATCTCTTCTACTGAGGAATTTGAGAACCTGATGGATTCAGTGCTCTCATCAACAGTAATGTGATAAGTTTCCTCAGTTTGCTGTCTCCTTGTGTTGAACACCCTGAAGGCTTTAGAGACCAAGGAATATCCCAGGAAGTATCCATCATCAGCTTTGGCATCAAATTTTCCTAAGTGATCCTTGTGATTATGTATAAACACAGGACACCCAAATACATGAAAATAGCTGATGTCAGGAATCCTTCCTTTGAATATCTCATAAGGTGTCTTATTATGCCTTTTCACAATGATTGACCTGTTTTGAGTGCAGCAGGCTGTTTTAACTGCCTCAGTCCAAAAATGTTTTGAGAGGACTGAGCCATTCAGCATTGTTCTTGCTGCCTCAATGAGTGTTCTCTTTCTCCTCTCAGCTACTCCATTTTGTTCAGGAGTATAGGGAGAAGTGAAATTTTGAGAAATTCCTTTCTCATCACAAAAACACTCAAGGTCTTGGTTTTTGAATTCAGTGCCATTGTCAGTCCTGATCTGTTTAACTTTAACATCATTTTGATTTTCAATGTTCCTGACAAATGACATGATGGTTTCAGCTGCCTGACTCTTTTTAGTCAGGAAGTAAACCCAAGTATATCTTGAGTATTCATCCACTATGACCAGAGTGTACTTCTCATGGTGTATGGACATTGGACTGACAGGTCCAAAGAGGTCCATATGAAGAAGATGCAGGCAGCTTTTGATGGAAAAGGTTTGTTTGGTTTTGAATGATGCCCTGTGGTGTTTTCCTTTTTCACAAGCAGAACAAGGCTTGTCTTTGGTATACACCAGGGATGGAAGGTCCAGAACTTTGTTCTGTTTGGCCAGGTTGTTGATGTTTTTGAAGTTGAGATGAGAGAGTCTCCTATGCCATAGCCAGTTGATTATCTCACTTGCCTTTGAGAATAGGCAAGTCCCATTTTGAGTCAGGGATGACATGTCAAGGACATATACATCATCCCTTCTGGGGGCAATCAACACAACTTCCTTATTGGCATTAAAGATGGTCCCTCTCTTGTCATCAAACTGAACTATGTATTTGGCATCACATAGTTGGGAAACACTTATCAGGTTGTACTTCAGACCATTAACATAAGCAATTCTTGTAAAAACTATACCATTGCAGTTTACTGAACCATAACCCTCAGTGGGAGCTGATGAGTTATCACCAAATACTACTTTGGGTCTTGGTTTTTCCACATATTTGTGCAGAAAACTTTTCACACTAGTCATACTTCTGGAGCATCCACTGTCTAGATGCCAGGTAGGATCCTTGATGTGTTTCTGCACAAACAGTAAACTGGGTTAGTTTTGCTTGTTGACCCACCTTCTAGTGGGCTTAGTCCTCAGGGACTTTTTGAACTCAGTTAGTGAATCATGGTCTGAAGTTGTGTGACCTGAGCTTCCACATGTTTTACATTTTGTGGATGTTGATGCATCAGGTGACTGAGAAGTGTTGGTTTGGTTTTTCCTTCTGGACTGAATCACTTTGTCATGCCCCCTGGTTTCATGGGAGGGATCTCCACAGATGTCACAGCATTCTTTCATCATACAATCATCAGAAAGATGATCATTGAAACCACAGTGAGGACATGGTGAGAAAGGCTTAGCCTTCAGTCTTTGTTTGGAAGATGTGGCATACTGATAGCCTTGGGTTTTGTATTGACCCCTTGCCTTTAAAGAGGCAGTGTGGGGGATGTGATCACAAGTTCTGTGGTCCTCTTGTTTGCATATCATACAAAACAGGACTCTGTAGCATTTATCAGTGCTGTGATTTGGATAATTGCACAGTTCACATCTCCCTGAGGGTCTGGGTGTGGTTTTTGGTTTGGAAGAACCTGAGGATACTGAGGGCTTTGTAGATTTAGAGTCAGAGTTTTTTTCAGTAGACTCAATTTTCTCACTCAGCATCCTGACAAGTTCAGCAAGCTGATCAACCTTTGAATCAGTGCTTTCAGGCTTCACTTCAGTAGTTACTGAAGGTTTTTGGTGTTCTGTGGGTGCAGGAGTAGGTCTTTTCAGTATAGTCCTTCCTAACCCTGATTTCTCTTTAGGAGAATGTGGTTGAAAGACTAATGGTGCAAGGTCAGAATTGGGTTCTGCTCCCTGAAGTTGTTTCAGTGGAGGGAGTGGTGAATCAGACTTAGACTCTGTGATGGACTCAGTAGGACTAAGTTCATCAGTGACTCCTAGCAGCTCCTTGATGGCCTGACTTTCAGGCTCCAGGATTCTTCCAGTGTTAAAATTTGGTAATTTACTATCAGGATTGTTTCTTTCAATCCAATCACTGGGTTTGGGAGCTAGTTCTTTGCTAGAGAGTATGTTGGTTAATAGAAAAGTTGTGGAATTGCTACTCTCCCCTGAAACTTCAGTGAGTTGATCATCACCCAAACCAGCCTTATTGGGGCTGGGTGAGAGACTCAGTGTTTCATAAAGTTTGGGGTTTTTCTAAGTCCACTTCCAAATAATTTCCTTTTCTTTCTTAAGTTCTTCCTGAAGAGCTTGATTTTGTTTTACAAGTTCAGAGTTTTGAATTTGAAGTGTGACACTTTCAAGTTTGGCTTGTTTTAAGGCAAGTAATTCATCTCTACAATGATTTAATTCAAAACTAAGTTTGTTAAATTTTGAAAACAGATTAAGTCTTTGCTCTTCAACATACTTAAGATCAACATTAATATATTCTAAGTAAGATTTCCAATCATCATTATCATCCATAGAAAGTAAAAGATTTACCTTCCTCATTGTGATGTTGACCCATTCACCATTTCTTGCATGACTCTTTCCCACAGCAAGTCTGTTGTCTTCTGACAGAGCCATCAGGGCACTGATGTGAACTTCATCATCATCAGAGGACACTTCAACCTCATCCCAGTCATATGTTTCAGCAACAAGCCCTTTGTTCTTGGCTTGAGTAGGCTTTGGAGCCTGAGGAGGCTGAGAGACTGTTGAGGATGATTCAAGAAGGGCAAGCTTAGCTTTTGCCTTTCTGTACTTTGCTTCAAAGTCAATTTGAGGGACTTTTTCAAATCTTTGACTAGACTGAAGCATTTTTGGTTGAAATTTGCTGGGGCCTAAAAAAGAGTTATTTCCTGAAAATTTGAAAGATGGTTCTGAGGTTGTTTTTGAAAAACAATCTTTAGCAAAATGCCCCATTTTGCCACATTTAAAGCATTCAGTATTGTCATTAGCTTTAGAAGGAAATTTGTTTTTCTTAAAAAACCTTTTTGAATTAGCAAGGAGTGCTCTTTCATGAAATTCAATTTGAAGATCATTAAGATACTCCTCACTGGTTCTTTGGTCAACCTCATCATCAGATCCATCCTGAAAATCCTGCACAACACCTTTTGAATAGAAAGCAGTTGATATGGGTGTAATTGTCAAGGCCTTTTTGGTCTCCTGAGCTTTACCAGGGTATCTCCTGGTGATAAGATTGTCTTCATAGACAAACTTCCCATAAATGGCAGGGAGCTCAAGGTTTTGAATGTGGTTTGCATTTCTCAAACCCTGAGAGAAGTTTAACCACTTCTCAGGGAGACTGTTGACAAAACCAACATTGATTTCATGTTTTGACAGTATAACACCATCATTGGTCAGCTCATTCAGGAGGGTCTTATACCGAGTATAAGTCTCAGAGAGACTTTCAGAATCCTTGGCCCTGAAGGTATTGAATTCAAGCTTCAGGTCCATGATTCTATTCTCTTTGGTATCAGAAGGGCCTTCATAGCTATGAACCAGGTCAGTCCATGTTTGCTGGGCAGTGGGACAGTTGATCACTGATTCCATTATATCATCAGGAAGGCATGATATAATGATGTTTTTCAGGCGCTGGTCTTGATTGACCACCCTCCTTTCATCTGGGGTCCACTGAGCTTCAGGTTTGATTAAACCTTGGGCAGTTGTTGGGACATATGGACCCTCATTAATCAATTTGATGTAATAAGGTTCCATCCCAGTTAAGTAGCAAAGCATTCGCTTTTTCCACTTATTAAATTTGCCAGCTTCAAGTCGAGGGGCAGTTGCTGAATAACTTCCACCCTTTTTATCAACAAGCTGGGGAACATCTATGTCAGTCATAGTGGGATCTTGATTTTAAAAACTTGAGCACTCTTAGGTTTTGAAAACAGGTATAAGTTTTACAAATCAGAGGCTCTGATACCACTTGTTGGTCCCTTTTACTTGGTTATCAGTAACTAAAAAGCTAAAGTAACCAAGTTGTATGACATGAACACAAATGTATGAAAATGATTAACAATAAAGTAACGTAAAAAATAAGAGACAATATTTTCCAACGTTTAATTCTTTATTAGAAGTTAATCAAAAAGAATCGTACCCAAGTGTTTGCGGAATAACACTTGGGGTTGAATTGACAAGTATTGTATGGACTCCTCACCAAACTCAACTAAGTTGAGTGACAACTTAAATTACCCACTGAGCTATCTCAGGGGCTTGTGTTGTTCTTTGGAGGAGTAAAGTGATTTGTGAATGCTTTGCATTAATTGCACAAACTTGTCAACTTTTACTCCTCACATTTGCTTCCTATTTATACACAAGTATAGAACAACTAAATATACATTGGACCTAAAGCTTCCTTAACAATATCTTGAAAGATATTATTCTTCTGGAAAGGAACCTTCTTTGAGTTAGATCCAAAAGGCACTTTCTGATGACAGACTGGTTTTAACCATTTGGGGAAAGTTTGACATTAAAGTGATAAAGCACTTTAATAAAGCAGCTCAGACTTTCCCGCCCATTCCCGCCAAAACTTCAGTCTTCATGTCATCAGTCTTCAGTACGATTAAGTTGTTGAGGAGTCATTGGGGTTCAGTGAGTTATTGTCATCCTCATTGAACCCATCACCTTCTTCTTGGCTTAGATCACACTTCACTGAGTTCCGCCTCACTGAATGGAGAACCTTTCTTCTTAGGCTCGGTCTTAGCATCCTGAAGGTGACTCACTGAGTTACTGTTCACTCAGTGACTTGTTTGCACTTAGGTTATTTTACGTTCAAATCCTTGTTAGAAGATGTGGGGAATTCAGTGACCAAACACCTTATCTCACCATCTACATAACCTCGCTAACACCACGGAAACACCAACGCCACGACCTCAACCAACACCACAACCTCACCAACACCACGACCTTACCAACACCTGACCACACCAACACCATGACACACCCAACACCACGACCTCACCAACACTAGACCTCACCATCTCCATAACATCACCAAACACCTGACCTCACCATCTCTACGACCTTACCACCACGACCACACCAACACAACACTTGACCTCACAACCACGATCTCACCACCACGACCACACCAACACAATGCCTGACCTCACAACCACGACCTCAGCGACACCACTACCACACAATCTCTAGGACATCACCATCTCCACCACGACCCCACCAACACAACACCTTACCTCACCAACACCACGACTTCACCGTCGCCTGACTTCACCATCACCACGACCTCACCATCGCTTGACCTCACCATCGCCACTATCTCACCATCTTAACCTCCCCATCTGAACCCCACAACCACATCGACCAAAAACAACCAATCTTAACGACCGGACATACCTAAGGATCCTATAGAAAATGATACTAAAAAATCGCCAAAAAGACGATCTATAGAATCTTATTTATTCGAAAATTGAAACAAAATATTAAAATATCTACATAGAAGAGGGATTGGAGATTGTCTATATAAGATTATGATATTTAGATTGAGTATATATAAAATTATCTCTTAAAAATGTATCTTAGAGATTAAAAAAACTTTATATTTTTTTAGGTGCAAATGGTGAATATTAATATTAATCTCCAAACAGAATTACAAATATAGGAGTAGCACAAGCATTGGACAACCCCAATCTTGGCATTCAAATAGAAAACATATACTATTCAAACTATCACAACTTTATGTTATCTGATAACAGATACTACTAAATTCTAGCAGACTTATACTTCCTCAAACAAAACAGAGTTCATATTCACTTGCTAATGCAGGTTCATCAGATGCTAAATCAAAGAACACCATCAATTCACCATTTTGTGCACCAACCATCTAGCTCCATTTTCCCATATCTTCTCTACTAAACCACTCATCCTGCGACCACAACAGTAAAGTAGAGAAGGATTGAGGCTTCACTAGGCACCCATAACCCATCCATGGAGGCGCTCTTCCAAACAGGCTACATTTCCCTCTCAATGGAAGGCTTCAACTGTTTGGAAACACAAACCCCCCATGATGATCACCATTCCTCCTATGATGGTGTATTGGGGGGACCAAGAAGGTTCATCTTTCACACCTCTCTATTCCCCTCATCATACACTATCCACCCAAGCTACTTACCCTTCACAGTGATCACAATCTTTATTATGGTACATTTCACTGAATTAGACCTCCTTCCTTTCCTCATATCTCAATATTTCCTCCCAAGGCCAAATATTGAAGCTTATGGTTACTAGCAAGGTACAGTCACACCAATGAAACTCCAAGTACAAGGTTTGATCACTGTAGTAGCCTGCATAGATTCTAGAAAGCTAAAAAATTTCCAATAGAATTGTTGCAATGTCTATCACTACCAACCTTCTCAAACTTTCAGTCCTCCAAATTAAGTGCCAAATTCCATTTCTTTACAATCTTCTCCACATTACTGGTTTTCCTCGTCTTTAAACTTAGAAGCTGTAGCTTAATATTCTCCTCAACATTCTTCATGACCACCTCTATAGTCTGTATTTCACCCTTGAATAGTCTATTATTTCTCTCCTTCCATATATAATACACCACTGTTGCAAGCCTATTCTATATAACACACTGCCAATAGAATTGTTGCATGGTCTTTCACTGTAATGATCAATGATGTCCTCCCATATATTAGGCATTCTTCTTTCCTCAAGCTTATCCTCCAACTTGCTCCATATTTCTTTTGAAAATTCACAATCAAAAAACAAACGTTTGTGTGAATCATTAACCTTTTCACATAATGAGCATCTCATATCTGCATTGTTGTTCCACTTCATGACTCTATCTTGTGTTTGCAGCCTTCCTCTCATAGCCATCCAAAGAACAAATGCATATCTTGGATTGCACTGAGAAAACCACACAACTTTACTCCACTTTACCTCTGCATTTTGTTGTTCAAACATTTTCCACACCTGTTTAGTTGAGAATTCCATCAAATTTCCATTCACATCCTTCCATTTAGTTGCATCTTCTTTATCTTTAACAATGTTTGGGACTCTTATATTTCTGAGACTAGGAAATAATTCTAACCAATCTTGAGGCCATTTCCAAGTATCATTCTCCACCATATCATTCACACATGTATCATCTTTAAGTCTAGCATCATATATATCTCTTTTAGTAATGAGATTACACAACCTTCCACTATCACTCCATAGATCATACCACATATTAGTATTTTTTTTTCCATTACCAATAATCCTCCATATGTTGTTTCTTACCTTATCTCTTAGATCCAATAATGCTTTCCACATCCAGCTATCATCATTCTCTTTTTGAACATCCCAAATATTTCTTCCTTTCAATTTCACATTGTTCACCCATTTCACTCATAAATTCTCCTTTCTAGCAGCTATATTCCACAAATTTTTTACCAACACGGCTTCATTCCAAGTATCCAGCATTCTCAATCCTAATCCACCTTGACTCTTTGGACTGCATACAGTACTCCATGCCACTTTAGCTTGTCTTTCTATAATTCCCCTTTACTCCATAAAAAACCTTTCAACACTTTATCAATTTCTTTAATGACAGCTTTAGGTATAAGTGTAACACCCCCAAATTTTGGTACAGCGGAAGACTCAACAAGCTTTCGAGGTGCTACGGGGATTGGTATCCAACACAAGTCATAAAAGAACGAGATAAAGTAAACATAAGTAAAACACAACCAAACGGGGTTTTAAAGTTTACATTCATCCCAATTTTTCCAAAGTAAGGCCCAAAAGAAATAAACGTAGGTCCACAAATACATATCAGAGTTTGAGAAAAATAGATCCTTAAACCGCATTGCCAAGCCAAGCCTCCAATCCAAACATCCAAAGTCATTACTTAATTACCTGAGAAAACGTGCTAAAAGTCAGCTTTCGCTGGTGAGATCATAGGTTTAAGTTCATAATTCAATCAAGTGGACATATACGCAAAACTCTTGCTAGCTAGACTAGGCCTCGTTTCTCAATAACCAACCCTATAGGTGCGCACTATAGTCCAAAACCAAATCAAATCAATTTGTATGCGCAAGAATGCAACATACCCAACATTCGTAAGAATACGACATGTTCAACAACTTACCTAGTTCTAGACTAGGCCTCATTCCATAGCTTACCTAGTTCTCGACTAGGCCTCGCTCTCTAACTTACCTAGTTCTATAAGCATAGCAAGTTTTGAAATCAAAAGCGATAATAGTCCACATAAAGCAATTTGCACGTTTCTCACCCCAAGTATTGAAAGCAAAGTTTGAAAGTAAAAGTGGGGCTATGACTCACCTCAAGTCCAAATATCGGCACAAAGAACCAGTGGAAGTAAGATGTATCACAACTCAAAAGACAGCAACTACGGACTCGGCACTTCCTAACAATGTAAACTCTTTTCAGAATCATTTCCTCAAAATCAAATATTCCCAATCCCGAATGTATTCCTTTTTACTTTCCAAAAATCCATTTCTCGTATTATTTTAGTATTAGTTTGAAGTTTGGTATCCATGCGGGTGGAGGGTCGACACAACTCAACCTAAGAAATCACAACAAAAGAAATAATAATAATAATCTACGGGTCTAATATTAGTCCAATATATCATTTAAATAAATCATCGAAGTTTATCAAATCCGTCGACTTGGTATCCTTCCACAACTTATTTACCTAATATATTATTCCAAGATCATACCCAAAACCTAAGTCACATAGTACGTATGATACTATATAGTAAGTATCTAAATTTAATAAGCTCCCTAAATATATCGTCAAACTTACCAAATTCGTCAATTTGAAAAACCTCACGAGATATTTAGTAACTCATAAATCCCGTACACATACCACAACCTATGGGCGTCGTAGGACACAATACCCATTAATATACTCATTTTATATAACCAAATAGGTCCTATTTAATCCGTCGATCAAATAAGTTACGTAGTTATAGAAAATGGATGTATTAACGTCACATATCCGTGACAAGCACAAAAGTCATATAAGGAATAGTATGGCCCACTTGAACTCAAGTGACCATGATCTCGTATAACTCGTAAGTTTCCCGTTTTATTTTCCAAAAAGCATTTCATTTCGTATAACATCCAACTTTATAATTATATCGGCATTTATAATTGTTTATTCATAATGACGTCCCCGACATTTATTATACTATTTTTATAGCATAATATATACCGTTACGTTATTATACTATTACTCGTGATCGTTTTATTTTTAATATACACGCTTGTATAAATATATATACGTTTTCACGTTTATATATTTATATAAACGTTTATATTATTAATAATAGTATTACGAGTTTTTATTATTAAGTTTGATTATAATTTATATCGAGTTATAAAAGATGGGTCACATGTCCGAGTCATCACTCTCGGCTCATTGTCCAAGTCCAAGTGTTAAGGCGTTTTGCCGAAGTCAATCATTGACTAGAAAGTCAACGTGACCTCGACTCGCACAACCGAAAGTCCAAAGTACTATAATTAAATCTCAATCACCATAATCTATCTCCGTCAAACATCCCATTTCACAAGCTACAACAATAGGGTCCGACTACGGCACCCGACTAACCTATCTCCGTCATACTAGTTAACCGTCTCACAATCGGTCCCCATTACCACTTTGTCAACACTACTCAAAATAATATGTCCATTGCCGAGACCTCATGGGTCTCGTCTCTTCTACTCTTTCTCGGCCACAAGTAAACACAACAACAACAATAGCATTAACAACAACAAGAAGAACAATAAAGTATTAAGTCTCGAGTTAAAACATCGAGTCAAGTTAGGCTCAACCCGAGCATCAAACAATACCAATCAGACCCTTAGGGTCAAGGCATGCTCATACGAGCTCAAAACATCAACCAAACGGACCCTTGAGGTCGCGGCATGCTCTCGTGAGCTATCAATCAAGACACCGAGACCACGAGGGTCTCGACTAAGCTCAACCGAGCCTAAAACTCGCCCCAAGCAATATCAAACAAAACAATCTGAACACGAATCAGTCAAGGGTCGACACCACACGGATACCAAATCAATTTCATTCCAAAAACCCTTCTTATATATGTTACCCATTCGGTTTTGACCAAGAAATCAAGAAACAAATGGTTTGACTTTTCGAACAGTCAAACCTTCATGAAAACCACGTATCTCACCTTCAATACTTCGAAAATTTTTAAAATGGTGTTTGGGGTTGATACACGACGGCGGCAACGAAATAAAATGGTGGTGGAGGTGATTACCGGTGCGTGTAGTAGTAAGGGTGAAAGAGGAGATGGTTGGGATTGTTTTGGTGGTGGCGGTGTAGCAAGATGAGCGGCGGTGAGTTGGTTGCCGGAGGTGGCAGGCGGCGGCGGGTAAGAGAGGGAAAGAGAGTATTATTTGTTTGTTGGGAAGAAGAAAATGAGAGGGGAGGGATAGGGTTAAGGTTTTAATACCCGAAAATTGCAAAAAGGCCCCTCCAGTTTATTCCTTCTCTTTTTAGGCACGAGAATTAAGTTATTTAGTGTAGTTATTAATCGGTCCTTCCCGAAACTCGAATACTCATTCACGAAAAATATTAAATGTCGCCACAAACATTTGTACTCGTCGCTGTTAGTTCTAAATACGCTTTTCCGATAATTTTTAAAATCTATACGTTTATTTTAAATAAAATGCAATCGATTCCCATAATATTTAAATTATTAGGTTTTCTTAGTGCCGGAGTAAACGTAGTGCCTAATTAACCGTAACAATCAATAAATCATGATATAAATTCCATATCAAATCAATAATTCAAATTTAAATTCCACATAAACTTCATAATCCAAAACCACAGGTTTAAATTTTACAATTCCTTTGCGAATAAATTTCAACGTTTAAAAAGCATCAAACTTTATAGTAATGCGGGATTTTAAAATATCTCTCTAAATTGCCAGTTGTCACATCCTCCCAACCTCAGAAGAAACCCGTCCCGGGTTTCTCTCGGAACAAACCATCTATGAAGTGAAAAGTTTAGGATATCTCTTCCGAAACTCATCCTCACGTTCCCACGTAAATTCCGGTCCATGACGGGAATTCCAACGAACCTTGATGAGTGGAATACGACTACGCTTGAGTCGCTTAATCTCTCGATCCAAAATCTCAATCGGCTCTTCCACAAAGTTCAAATTCTCATCAATACGAATATGATTCATAGGTATCACCGGTGTTTCCTCAGAAAGGCACTTCTTCAAATTACTCACATGAAACACATCGTGAACTTTACTCAGTTCATGTGGTAGCTCCAACCGATAAGCTACGGGCCCAATCCTTTCCAGAATAAGAAATGGTCCAATGTAGTGGGGGTTGAGTTTCCCACGTTTCCCGAAACGTATCACTCCTTTCCAAGGTGAGACTTTCAGTATCACTTTGTCTCCAACCTGGAACTCTAGGGGTTTACGTCTCTGATTGGCGTAACTTTTTTGCCTATCTCGAGCTGCTTGTAACCGATCCCGAATTTGAGTCACTTTCTCAGTAGTCTCTAAAATAAGCTTAGGACCTGTGAGTTGGCTATCTCCAACCTCAGCCCAACAAATCGGCGAACGGCATTTACGACTATATAAAGCTTCGAATGGTGCAGCTTTAAGACTTGTGTGGTAACTGTTGTTATAGGAGAATTTCGCAAGAGGTAGATATTTCTCTCAGCCTTTACCAAAGTCTATTATACATGCACGAAGCATATCCTCTAAAGTCTGAATAGTTCTCTCACTCTGACCGTTGGTTTAGGGATGATATGCAGTACTCATATCAAGTCTCGTCCCCAAAGTGGTTTGAAGTGATCGCCACAAAGCTGACATAAAATGACTGTCGCGATCTGAAATAATCAATATTGGAACACCATGACGAGAAATAATTTCCTTCACATATAACCTTGCAAGTTTGTCGACACTCTCATCTTCACTAATCGCCAGGAAATGAGCAGACTTAATCAATCGATCCATAATTACCCAGATAGCGTCACAACCGCTAGCTGTCTTCGGTAATTTGGTAATAAAGTCTATTGTAATCCGCTCCCACTTCTAAATTAGGAGTTCTGGCAGCGTCAATAATCCTGATGTCTCTGGTGTTCTGCCTTAACCTTCGAACATGTCAAGCACTTGCTAACGTACAACGCTATATCTGCCTTCCTGTTTAGCCACCAATATAATTTCTTCAGATCCTGGTACATCTTATCAGATCCAGGATGAATAGAATACCTTGACTTATGCGACTCATGCATAATCAACTCACGAATTCCTCCATACAATGGCACCCAACTTCGGTCTCCAAAACATAATATTCCATCGGAACGCTTAACGAATCCCTTCTCATTTTCTACCATCCCAAATATATTTTCAGCAGGTCAGTTTTCTGCTTTCAACGCTTCCATTTGAGCTTCTAATATCTGAGATGGTAACGGCGATACGATAATCATTCCTAATGACCTAACTCGTAACGGTGGTATTCTCTCCTTTCGACTAAGAGCATCAGCAACGATGTTTGCTTTACTAGGATGATAGCGGATTTCGCAATCATAATCACTTAGCAGCTCAATCCAACGTCGCTGTCTCATGTTGAGCTCTTTTTTATTCAAGATGTGTTGTATACTTTTGTGATCAATGTATACAACACACTTGGTACCATACAAATAATGTCTCCATATCCTTAAGGCAAAAACCACAGCACCTAAATCCAAATCATGGGTGGTGTAGTTCTTCTCATGCTTCTTGAGCTGTCAGGAAGCATAAGCTATCACTTTCTCTCGTTGCATCAACACAGCTCCTAAACCTTTATGAGAAGCGTCACAATAAACAACAAAGTCTTCGCTACCTTCAGGTAATGCCAAGATAGGAGCACTACACAACATCTCCTTAAGTAGTTGAAATGCTTCCTCTTCCTTATCTCCCCATTCATATTTAACATTCTTTTGAGTCAATTTGATCAACGACTTTGCTATCTTCGAAAATCCCTTAATGAACCTTCGATAGTAGCCGGCTAAACCCAAAAATTGACGAACTTCAGTTGGGGTCGTCGGTGCGGCCAATCTTTAATTGCTTCAATCTTAGCGGGATCTACATGAACTCCCTGACTATCAATTACATGACCCAAAAATTGTGCCGTCGGAATCCAAAATTCGCATTTGGAGAACTTGGCATACAACTTCTCCTGCCTGAGCAATTCTAAGATGAGTCTTAGATGCTCCTCATGCTCTTTATCACTCTTCGAATAGATTAGAAAATCATCGATAAACATGATCACAAACTTGTCTAAGTAAGGCTTACACACCCGATTCATAAGATCCCTGAATACCGCCGGTGCGTTAGTCAACCCAAACGGCATCACTTGGAACTCGTAATGCCCGTAACGGGTTCTAAAAGCCGTTTTCGGAATGTCTTCCTCGCGAACTCTAAGTTGATGATACCCCGATCTCAGATCGATCGTTGAATACACACTCGATCCTTGAAGCTGGTCGAACAAGTCATCGATCCTCGATAACGGGTATCTATTCTTCACCGTTAACTTGTTCAGCTCTCGGTAATCGATACACATACGAAACGATCCATCCTTCTTATTCACGAATAAAACTGGGGCTCCCCAAGGTGAAGAACTTGGTCGTATACACCCCTTTTCTGCTATCTCCGCCAATTGTTTCGACAACTCTTCCAGTTCAGTCGGTGTGAGTCGATAAGGTGCCCGTGCTACGGGTGCAGCACCAGGTATCAACTCAATCTGAAACTTGATGAGGCGAAAAATGAACCACTTTTAGGGGGTCATTTAAGCCCGGAATTGAATTTATTTGATCAAATATTGCCCTAAATCGTTCCTTTTGTAATTTTAGGTACTTTGGGAGAGAAATCTGGAAAAGGAAGCAATTCGGACGTTTTTGGAGCATAAAAGTGAAGAAAACGCCAAAGACTTAATTTTCCTTGCTGGGAACAGTAGGTGACGGCGTCAAGAAGAAAATCCTGACGGCGTCAAGAGTAATTTTCATGACGACCCTGTACAGAATTGAAGGCGTCACGAGGTAGAGCGTCAAGAGTAAAATACGTGACGGCCTGGAAAATGTTATAATGTGACGGCGTCAAAAGTAGATCAAGGCAGTCCGAGAATTCTTTTGGCGGCGAGATGACGGCGTCACCAATTTGGTCTTGACGCCGTCAGCCTCAATTTCCTATATATAGTTTTCTAATTTTCATTCATAAAAAAAGAGAAGTTTTGGAGAAACCCTAAGGCCGAACTTAGTACGAATTTTACAGGTTTTTCAAGGGTTCTCAGCCCTTGAATCCTTTCATGTGTAATTGAGATAAGTATTCTTTTAATTCAATCAATATGTCTATGTGTTGGTTGTCTATATCTTGTTCTTGTCTTAATTCCTTCATGCTAGGCTAGATCTATCTTGTGTTTGCTTAGATCTAATGAAACCTAGATGTTAATTATATGTTGATTACTTGTTTATGGTTGTATTGGATGAATGATTTCGATGTTAGGCTTAAGAAAACTGGCAGATCTCCAAATGGTAACATGCTTGAACGTCTTAGGAAACATGAACTGACGTGCACTAGGTTTTATTGGTTGTATTTAATGCATGAGTAAATTCTAATGATCCCATGTTAGGAGCTTCTTAGCCGGCTCGACATAGGAGTGAAGTAGGCACTCATAGGATTGGGGAATTAAGTGCGCCACCCCATGAATGGTATTAAGGAATACAATCCATCATCCACACAACTATAACAAGTAATTAACGTGTAAAAGATATCTAGGGAGTAGTGAAATCTAAGTAAATACAACTTCTCCACTTATTGCTCACAATCTTAGTTTAATTTAGTTTATTTTCATTTCTAGTATTTTATTTTGATTGCATCTTTAGTATTGGGTTAGTTGACTAGCAACTAATTCCGCCCAAATCCTTCAAACCCGAGATTTTTACTTGCTTTCAAAAAAATATAAAAATACAAAAAATAATCATCCTTCATCTCTAGAACTAGTATTTAGGTTTTATAATCCTAGCGACACTATTCCTAGCTGAACGATCAATCCTCCGGTACTTGTCACTATACTATACTACAACGATCAGGTACACTGCCTGGTGGGGGTTGTAAGCTTCTCCAAGATCCCTTGAGAGGTAAAGCCTGTTGCGATTCCCACGTATCAAGTTTTTGGCGCCGCAGCCCGGGGAATAGTTATTGTCTAGGTTAGAATCTCTTTTTATTAGGTCTACTTGCTAGCTTCCTTTCTAGTAAGATTTTGTTTTTATTTTTAGGTTTTCTTTAGTCTATCTTATTTCTTTGTGTTTTTGTTCGTAACTCTTCACCACCCGACATCATGGACGATGGGAACATCTTTGAACCCGTCATCCCACCACAAAAAAACCCACCACTAGAACCTCTTAGGCCCCGAACCTTAGGAGAGTATTCCCGACCTAGCCACCAAGGCTACCAAAACACCATTGAGCTCACCGGAGCCAATGTGACCCCCTTGCGATCCGACACCATCCGGTTGGTGCAAAGCGGATGTGCATTCCATGGACTTCGTTCCGAAGATCCAAACCAACATCTTAAGGACTTCCTTAAAATCGTAGACTCCATAGACTTAGATGTTGAAACTAGAGAGACAACCCGATTACGCCTATTCCAATTCTCTCTACGGGATCAAGCTAGTCAATGGCTTGAGCGTTTACCCGCGGGATCCATCACCACATGGGATGATCTCACCACTCGTTTCCTTGCTCAATTTTTCCCACCGGGGAGAACTACTAAGCTTAGAAATGACATCTTGATGTTCCAACAACGTCAAAATGAATCTCTTTATGAAGCATGGACTCGTTTCAAGGACTTACTCCAAAAAGTCCCTCACCATGGCATAGATCATTGGCTCCAAGTCCAAATCTTTTATGACCATATCGATCTCTCCACGAGGCGAGCCATTAACCAATCGGCCGGTGGTAAGCTACGTGATCTAAGTGTGGAACAATCATGGGAACTCATTGAAGATGTTGCTCTCTATGACAACGAAAGTTGGAATGATCCCCGTGATTTGAACAAAACGGTCAAGGCAATATCTTTGCCTTCAAACAATTCTAGCACTCCCTCTTGGAAAAATCACCTAAACCTTAGGTGGAAACAAAATCAACCCAATTCTTCCAATCCGCCTAATCGTTACCAACCAAACGGTCCACCCTCCAACCGTACTTTCAACAACAATTCTTCTAACAATTATGGTAGTACCAACAATCTTGAAGGATTGATGTCTAAGTTCATGGCATCTCAAGAAGCTCGCATAGCTAGGTTTGAAACCGAATTCAACCAACAACAAACGGAGATGACCAACAAGATTGACAACTTGTTGAAGGCCCTCAACAACCAAGCGTTAGCCACACCTAGGAAGGACACTAGGGACACCAATAACGGAATCCAAATTAAGGACCCCTCATCATCCAAACATGTCCACTTTGTCAATGTTGTCACCATTAAACCAATAGATAAGGAGATAGAAGAAAGTGACAAGGATGAAGTTGGAGTAGAAACCGAGACTAGGGATGAAAGTAGGGAAGTTGAGGTTAATAAGGGGGAGGAATTAGAGGAATTAGAAACTATAGAGAAATACTTTGATGAGATGCCCACCAAGGAAGAACAGGAATACCATAAGGATTTATTCGATAGTCCCGAGAGACCATATATCCTTGGCACACCCCTTATCAAAATGGGAGACCCCTCTAACATTAACATACCATGCAATATTGGGCACATGCATACATGGAAAGCTTATATCGATCCTAGATCTCCTGTTAACATCATGACTAGGACTTATTACAATTGGGTGATGAAGAAACAACTTAATTTTAGGATGATGCCCAATAAGAATTTGATAAGTAATTTTGTAGGAAGAGTGAACGGATTGCATGTCATTATAGGTAATCTCACCTATGAGATCGATTTTATGATAGTGGAAGACACTCTTCCGGTGATAGATGATTGCCTAAGCCAAGTAATATTTGGAAAACCATTTGTTGAAGCCACTAGGATGAGTTATGACCCGACTCTAGGGATAGTTAGATTCAAGGAAGAAAATGATGAGGTTGCCTATCAAATGCCCTATAAAATTGAGCAATACCGCCTCCTCTCTAATATAGAAAAAGAACACAAGCAAGCGGCTTATTATAGGAATGAGGAGGATAGACGTAGAGGAGTAGAGTATGTGAAAAGTAGGATGCTTGGTTTCTACAAAGAATGTTTGCAACTAGGTACGGAATACAAAACTGGTTTAGAAGACGACCTAGAGAATGGAATCAACGATGAGGTCATGTAGTAACCCATGACCTTGAGTCTAGCTACAAGACTCGTAAATACAGAAAAGCGCTTCTTGGGAGGCAACCCATGTTTTGTGTGATTTTATTTTGTTTGTTTGTTATTTGCTTCCGTATGCATGCTTTATTTTTATTGTTGGTAGATCATGTTTCTCAATTAAATAGTAGAAATACTTTACTTTGTTGTTTTGCCTAGTCTTAACTCCACCTAAAAGTATTTTTGCAAAAGATAAGTGTAAGGGGAAACCCCAAATATGTTTTTAAGAAACAAAGCGATCATGATTCTCCAAAATATTATATGAACATGTATATTAGTAATTGTTAGAGTCAAATGCTTGTATTGAGTCATAATGAAGTTTTGCAGGATTTTCCAGGAAGTAGGACCAAGTTTTTCCAGAAATTTTCCGGAAACTTAACATAAGAATTTCTGCAGGTCACTTCTGACGGCGTCACGAGTTAACTCTTGACGGCGTCACGTGTAAAAATCTGGAAATTCTACCGGTTTTGTTTTTCTAATGGAGTCTTATGGTTTTTGTGAATTATTAAGTTCTATAATCTCCAGGAAATCTGCAAACTTCATTCCACAAGCATTATATCTTATTTTGTTTTCTAGAATTTAGTGACTTATGTAGGTTGCCGCCGATTTTATGCGAGGTTGTCTTGTCTATTTTCTCAGGATTCACAGGTTATGTATGACAAGAAGATGATTTATATTCTGGAAGGGAAGCTTTGATTGTTCATTTTCTTGGAGGAAGATTTAACCTGGCCACCTAATTATCCATACCGAGCGAATCAGGAGAATATTTGATTTCATTCTTTTTATTTATTTCACTTTTACATTCTTTACTTGAACATTGGGGACAATGTTCATCTTAAGTGTAAGGGGAGGGTAAAATGATGATACCTTACAAATACACTTTCGCTTGAGTTTGTTTTGTTTAATGGTAGATGTGTAATAAAACTATGAGAAATACTTGTTAGTGCAATTTTAGCGCCAAATTTAAATTTTTTTACAACATTTAGGAGTGAAACTTTAGCCATAGCAAGCGTCTCATAGATAGGAGATTATATGACTAGCACATAACCGTATATTCAAAAAAAAAATTCCACCAAAATATGTGAGGTTCGCCTTTAGATTTGCTAGTAAAAGCATTTACTATTAGTGCTTATGAGTGTACCGGTAGCATTTAGATTCTAGAACTTGCGTTAGTGATGCATCCCGAGACCGCTAGTGAGACTACATTCGTGTGGTAGGATTTACTACATGATAAGAGGCATTAGGATCACCCTTGTGTTAAACCCGTATCATAATTAATTGACCATTTAAGTCATATTACTTGGCTAGTTAAGTCAACTAATTTTTCCCACACCCTTAGCGTTGTACTCATTTTTAGTACACGAAACCCCTAGTACACCCCTCCGAGCCTATCTTTTCGTTTCTAACTTTAAGCATTTTACTTAAAGGAAGAATTTGTTACACCCCACTTAAATGTACACCCAAATCGCCTTAGCCTTCCGTGTATGCACTCATCTTTAGTGCATTATTGTTATTTGTTAAACCCTAAGTTAACTTTCTAATTGATTACATGGTTGCTAAGTCGAGTCATATCTTTGTAAATATTGTTTTGGGACGATTGGGACTCATGGGTAAAGTACTTATTTTATGGAGTAATGGGGAAGAACATCATATATTACCCCCATATGTACGTTAATCTTAAAAGTACTCCAAGTGTTTTGATTTTCTTAATTCGAGTCGTTAGATTAGTTATTGTAAAGTATGTAAAAATTCAAGTGTAAGGGAAATGTTTATTCCCTATGATGTATTATTTTGGATAGTAGGGTAAGAGTATATGCAAAAAAAAAAAAAAAAAAAAAAAAAAAAAAAAAATCGAAAAAACAAGAAAAAGAAAAAAAAATAGAAAAAAGGAAAAGAGAAAAAAACATACGGACTACCATCCCGTTTCATTCTATGTTTATTTTATGTTTTTGTTATTTTTCATTTATTAGCTTAAGTCGAGTCTAGTCTTGGCTTAGCAACGCCATATTGTACATGTAATTAACCAAGATTATTAACTCGCCACCAGTAAAAACTTCCTTTATCCAACAAAACCGTGTATTTCATATCCCTACATCTAACGTTACAACCCTTTAAAAGACCTCTTTGATAGTTTATCCTAGGTGCTTACGCCATGTGGGGGAGGTTTGATCCTTTCCCAAGCCTGTGGTAATCTATTTTGCTATGACAGGTAGTGAGAGATATCTTCCGTTTCCATATTGTAATTTATACTTTATTACACCCGAGAGATGTGAGTATCTAAACACTATTTGTGAGGTACTAGTGTATGACCTCCGTGCTTGTCTATTGGTCTTTAGTGGAACGATTATTTGTTGTAATTACTTTTATATTAGTGTTAAATGACCCCTAACTTGTATTTTGAGTAGAATAAAAGCGCATTTTCTTGAGGACAAGCAAATCTCAAGTGTAAGGGTATATGATGAGGCGAAAAATGAACCACTTTTAGAAGGTCATTTAAGCCCGGAATTGAATTTATTTGATCAAATATTGCCCTAAATCGTTCCTTTTGTGATTTTAGGTACTTTGGGAGAGAAATCTGGAAAAGGAAGCAATTCGGACGTTTTTGGAGCATAAAAGTGAAGAAAACGCCAAAGACTTAATTTTCCTTGCTGGGAACAGTAGGTGACGGCGTCAAGAAGAAAATCCTGACGGCGTCAAGAGTAATTTTCATGACGACCCAGTATAGAATTGAAGGCGTCACGAGGTAGAGTGTCAAGAGTAAAATACGTGACGGCCTGGAAAATGTTATAACGTGACGGCGTCAAAAGTAGATCAAGGCAGTCCGAGAATTCTTTTGGCGGCGAGATGACGGCGTCACCAATTTGGTCTTGACGCCGTCAGCCTCAATTTCCTATATATAATTTTCTAATTTTCATTCATAAAAAAAGAGAAGTTTTAGAGAAACCCTAAGGCCGAACTTAGTACGAATTTTACAGGTTTTTCAAGGGTTCTCATCCCTTGAATCCTTTCATGTGTAATTGAGATAAGTATTCTTTTAATTCAATCAATATGTCTATGTGTTGGTTGTCTATATCTTATTCTTGTCTTAATTCCTTCATGCTAGGCTAGATCTATCTTGTGTTTGCTTAGATCTAATGAAACCTAGATGTTAATTATATGTTGATTACTTGTTTATGGCTGTATTGGATGAATGATTTCGATGTTAGGCTTAAGAAAACTGGCAGATCTCCAAATGGTAACATGCTTGAACGTCTTAAGAAACATGAACTGACGTGCACTAGGTTTTATTGGTTGTATTTAATGCAGGAGTAAATTCTAATGATCCCAAGTTAGGAGCTTCTTAGCCGGCTCGACATAGGAGTGAAGTAGACACTCATAGGATTGAGGAATTAAGTGCGCCACCCCATGAATGGTATTAAGGAATACAATCCATCATCCACGCAACTATAACAAGTAATTAACGTGTAAAAGATATCTAGGGAGTAGTGAAATCTAAGTAAACACAACTTCTCCACTTATTGCTCACAACTTTAGTTTAATTTAGTTTATTTTCATTTCTAGTATTTTATTTTGATTGCATCTTTAGTATTGGGTTAGTTGACTAGCAACTAATTCCGCCCAAATCCTTCAAACCCGAGATTTTTACTTGCTTTCAAAAAAATATAAAAATACAAAAAATAATCATCCTTCATCTCTAGAACTAGTATTTAGGTTTTCTAATCCTAGCGACACTATTCCTAGCTGAACGATCAATCCCCCGGTACTTGTCACTATACTATACTACAACGATCAGGTACACTGCCTGGTGGGGGTTGTAAGCTTCTCAAGATCCCTTGAGAGGTAAAGCCTGGTGCGATTCCCACGTATCAAAACTCCACTTGTCTAGTAGGCGGGATTCCCGGCAAATCATCGGGAAATACATCCGGAAAGTCACGAACTATAGACACATCTCCAATGCATCTGACTCCTCCTAAACTAACCAGTCAACCGGGTGCGGTCAATAGGTCACCCCAGGAGAAAGTGCAAGATAACCGGTGAAGAATAGGGTTTCCCCGGGTGTTTATGTCCCAGCGAGGCGTACAAAGGTATTAAAACGGGTTTGTGATCGGGTGAATTTGGACCGGAAAGGGTTTTGATGATATTTATAATCTTACGAAAAGTAATTTTACACTAGTAAACAACAATAAAGCATATAAAACAATAACGGAAAGCACAAATAACATAAAACTTAATCTAAACTTAAAACGGGCCTAAAACTAAATGATTAAAGTAAAGATAATAATAACACTAGTACCAAGTAAATAATATAAAGTTAACGATAAAAGATCACAACTAAAAATAACAAACTAAATTATGTTAAGCAAGCAACTTAGAAATATTTGATAAAAAGATATACTTGTTAAGCAAATTATCAAGATCCTTAAGTGTGGTTTATTATTTCAATTAAGTCCTTTATTGATGAATTAATATCTCTTACAAATAATTATTTTCTCACAACGTTGGTTTATTTTGAAAACAATTTTTCATAAAGAGATACCAATATCTAGATTAAACCCAATTATTTTTACAGCTTTTGCCCGCTCAAACAACCAAAATTTTAATCTAGGTAACTTAAAAATTACTAATCAATATATTTGCTAACATTTATAAAATCACACTCAATTCACGGAATAGTCTACTCAACAAGTATATAAAAAATCTACTCACTACGCATGACTACTAAGCTAGCAAAAACAAATAAGTCAACAATAATAAGCATATTTCTAAACTAACATATATAAACTACTCGCACATAATTAAAACTACGCTACAACCAACAAATAAAACAACAATAATAACTACTAAGGTAAACATGGCAATAAATATAAACATACTAAAATAAAGAGACAAAAAGATTAGAGATAACCAAATGAGACGAACAATGTAAAGATAGCGAGATGAGACCTACTCCATAAGTCCCAAACACCCATTTAATAGCTCCATGGATTAAACCCAAAATAATCAATCTCGAATTACCTATAATCTCCACTGAATTTAACATATGACCCACTAAGCTTAAAAAAAGAAAAAGGTGAAAACTATTGTTGTTTCATTTTATTCGTAAAAAAAAACAACATATATAAGAAAAGTTAAAAAACTTGGATCATTAATTAAAATATTATAAGATAACATTTGATCCAAGAGAGACATGGAAAGATTTGCAAAAGATGGAATTTTAAATTGATTGTTTTAAGGAAATCAAGTAAAATAAAAGAAAAAAAAAACTACATTTGTTCTTTGAGTTTCGGACAAAATACAACTTAAAAAGCTTAAGACATGAAAGAAAATAAAATTTTTGCAAAGGTTGTTAAAAGCTACGGGAATCAGATAGAACAAGAACAACAAGATAATTAAATTGCAAATGATTGATCCTAGTACTTATCAAAATAAAAAGTTACTACATTAAAAACAATAAAATTTGTAGAGAAATATTAAAGATGATAAAGGCTGGATGATGGAACCGACCCTCAGATGGGTGTCGGCTGCTGCTCCTTTTTTCATGATAAGATGTGGCCTCTTCTTATAAACCAATTTTCTTCACCAAACCCTATAGCATTTGTGCAGATTTTTTTTTCATCACAAGTTGGGCTTTTTAACTGGTCTTTATTTTCAGTTGGACCTCATCTTCAATTCGAATCTTGGACATCTTTTTTTTTTTTCTTTATTATGACTTCGCAAATCATCTTTTTTTTTTAAATGGGCTTCGTTTAGTCATTTGAACTTTTCAACTCTTGCCCCGATGCTTCAAATAAAATTATCGTTGATCCCGTAATTTCATGCTCTTTCCAATCTCGTGCTCGGTTTTGTCCACTTTTGCCCCATTTTCAATCCTTTTGTACCTAAAATACATAAAAACACAATCCAAGGATATTTGTAATATAATTTGGCATATTTGTATGTTTTTGGTATTTTTACAGTCAAATATGGGTAAAAAATGATGAGTATTTTCACACTCATCAATCCCCCACACTAAACTATTGCTAGTCCCTAGCAATCCAATCATATAAAGTAATGAAAGAATATCAAGTATACCCCGTTTCGACTTTTTATTTAATGCGAGACATTTAAACTAAAACCAAAGTAAACAAAATGCTTGATTTTCCAAAAACGGTATTATGGAACGGGATTCACACAAACTGGGTGTCTCCAGGGAATTGTAATCGTCATCCTCTTTTTTATACTCCCAACTAAATTCAAAAACCGTTGCGCAAATGTTTTTGTAAAAATGCTAACACTACTTATACTAATAATCTGTGTAAGACAAGTCTTAACTTTTTACTCCCGCAATTTATAAAGTTTAGGTGTGTGTGCTTATTTTTAAAAGTTTAACCACCAAAAATCGGAGCTCGTTATGGTTGTCACTTATTTAAGCTCAATCCTAACTCACCGGGAACCTCAGAAATTTAAGAGTCAAAAAGAGCCTTTTCCATGTAGCGGCTTTCTTCTCGGCACATCCCAACCAGTTGGTTTAGGTGACCAGGCTTTTGACACCCCACAGAGAATAGTACCGGAATTGGCGGGATTTCGATTCAAAGATTTTTGATATCCCCGACACATTAAAATCAAAACATAAATAGATAACAACAAACGATTATTTAGAGATTAAAGATTCAAAGGTGAGATCACTCCATGTTGCGACTTTCTTCTCAGCTTGTCCTTTTAGCCGAGGCTTAGGAGGCTAGATTTTTACACCCTCGAGAATAGTATCGGAGCTTTCGGGGTCTTTGATTTCGACAATCTCTAAATTTCCGCTTAGTCGTTACACAAAATCAACGAATACTAGCTCAACTTTCTATTTAAATTTGAGAACAAGCAACTTCTATTTATTTATTCTAATTCTATTCAACACATTTTTTTTTCTCATTTTTTCAAATTTTCTTTTCTTTACATCATTCATTTTTTTCTTCTTTTTTTTTCTTTTTTTTTTCAATACTTTTTATTTTCACATCATTTAGCAATTTTACTTGCTTCACTTTGCAATATTATTTAGATTTTAGGGAAGTTGCTTGTTTCAAAATTTAAATAAAAATTTGAACTAGTACTCTATATTAACCTTGCATAAAAACTTTTTTACATAACGAAAACTTTTAATGGTCAAAAGTTTGAAAACAGCACGTATTTAGATCCAATTAGGAGCTACTGGGAAAAAAAGCCACAGATTACTCATATAAGCTCTAATGAGAACCAACTACTCTACGCTTAGCATTTTCATTTGCACAATTCGTTAAGAATTTAGTCTAAAAAGTTAAGGAAGCAGCCAGATCAACACTCTGGCAGAGTCAGGATTCCCCTTGTTCTAACCTAATCAAGACTAAACAACTTCTTTTATTATATTTTTGTGTGCAAAGCACTTTTCTTTTTATCAAAAAAAAAAAATTAATTTTGCCAAAAACGGGGGTACTAGGGCACTAACAGGTACAATATATGTGACAATTCGACAGAATTCCCCCCCCCCCCTCCCCCCACACACTTAGAATTGAATATTGTCCTCAATATTCAAAGTCCCGGCTATTATGCCGACTCTTTGAACGGAAAAAGGCAATACTAATGTCTAAGTGTGAAACGGAAATCTGTTTTTCACAAAAAAGGATTAAAAAGATATCCTTGAAATAAACGTTAGCAAAAGGATAGGATATTGACCGGCTGGATTGAAAACAGGCGCGCCAATTATCACGATCCAAAGGGTACCTGCAAAAATGAGCAAACAAAACATGGCAAACAACAGCAGAGGAAACTCCCCCACACTTAGTGTTAGAAAATAGAAAGAAGTCAGAGAGCATGGGTGAAAACCCATGTGATGCTAATGTTTTTGTTTACCGAGTTACTAGCTTGACTCGACCCCGAATTCATTTGTCCTTGGGGAAGCATGATGTGGAAGAAACAATCTCCATCGGACTTTCATTCAAGATGTTTGGACAAACATTTGAAGCACGTGAAAGTTCCACACCGATGAGATAAGTACCCGGCTCAAGATAATGGTAAATAAAAATGCCAGGATCAAAGATGGTATCTTCATTCCCGAAGGAGTGAAGAATAGGAGAAGTCACCTGATAGGTGAAGAAAGGAAGAAAGATCTTGATGCCAATCAAGATTAACTCATCATCATCAGAAAGAAAATTCATGATTGGTGTATCATGAATCTCATCATTTAGGCTCGTATGATCTAGACATATTATGGGTGGGAGGGTTGGGATTTTGATATCAATCAAATTCTCAAGGTTGAGAATATTTTCCTCCGGAGCACAAAGATCATCTTTGTCTAGATCAAAGTGAAAGTTATCATACTCCGGTGGAGATATGATATGAGTGAGCTCACCGGAGAACTCCTCAAAGGTGAATAAATCATATTCGGGGAGAGAAATTTGAGAATGAGAAGTGGTACTGCCACTAATCTTCTCTCCCATATGATCAAAAGTAAAGGCTTCAAACTCCGGAATAGGATCATCGTAGACAATGTCACTATCCTTTATGGGGATAGGAGATGAAATAGGTTTCATATTGAAAGCCTCGATTTTAGAAATGAGGAGATCGACATTCAATAATGTTGCACGAAGTGCTTCATCCTTGATTTCAATGTCAATCTCATCATTCTCTTCTTCTAAGCTAACTAGCTGAGAAGGTAATTCTTCATAAAAATGATGTCTCCACAAGATAACCTATCGTCATCAGTAGAATTGGAGAACATCTCAACATGATCAGTTGGGAAGAATAGAGGAGGAGGAATATCACACAAATGATCAAGAGTTCCCTGTGACTCTCTTGGGATTGGGACAAGGTCCTCAACACTAGACTTTATGAATTCGTCCGATTCCTTATCAGGAACAGTGTCAAGATGCTCGTCCCCCATGATCAAAGAGTGAGTGGGAACCTCGGGTGTGATAAGAGTGGGTTGAGATGGAATCTCAACTGATGGTATCTCATCTGATGAATCTTTATAGAATTGAAGAATATCAAGGATATCCTCATCATCACTATCATCAGGAATGAAACGAAATCGAGAGCTAGATCTGGCTGCTTTTTCTTTTGCAATTGATTCCCTAATAGAGTTTTCATAAGCATCTTGGGAATTTATTTTAGCAACCTGTTCTTCAGCTAACAATTCTTCCATCGATTTTTGATTTGGATTATCTGAGGTATGTGTGATTCCTCTCAAATGTTTCACTAAATCCAAAAGATCAAGGAGAAGACTTTGAGGAATTGGCTGAGATGGAGGTTCGTCATAATACAATGTGTCAAAAGTGTTACAAGGAAATGGATTCCTTGTTTGACAATCGGAGTTGAAGTGTGGACCTCCACAGCGATCACAACAGTAAAATTGATGTGGTTGTGGGTTGTATATGCTAGAGTCATAATCGTTATCAGGAAACTGCTCATAGACAAGCGTGGTTTCCGATTGACAATCAGAACTGTAGTGTGAACCACCACAGTACTCACAATAGTAAAACTGTTGAGTCTCATGGTGTGGTAACTGATGGAATGAATCAGTCGTATCATGGTAAGAATAGGGATCCTGGTTATAGACAGACCCATTTCCTGACTCTACCATGCCACAACTGGGGCAATTACCACCATTGTGAGGATTACCACACCATTGGCAAATAAGAAAGTGTGGATGAGACATAGAAAGAATCAAATGTGTATAGAGGGGTAGGGATGAAGAATCAAAGATGTGAGAGGGTAAAGATGGATATTTTTGTGGTTTTTGGAAAACATTTTATACAAATGATAAAGAAAATGTTTTTGTGTTTTTGTGTTCGTCGAAAACTGATTTTAAATTGTTTTCGGGAACAGTTTTGTTTTTATATGATAATAATAAGATAATATGAACAAGGATGGGAAATTTACAAAGGATTGAATTACAAAAGCACTAATCAGCAAACCGTTTTTAGATAAACGCGCACAACCTCCCCGGCAGCGGCGCCAAATTTTGACTCCTCCTAAACTAACCAGTCAACCGGGTGTGGTCAATAGGTCACCCCAGGAGAAAGTGCAAGATAACCGGTGAAGAATAGGGTTTCCCCGGGTCTTTATGTCCCAGCGAGGCGTGCAAAGGTATTAAAACGGGCTTGTGATCGGGTGAATTTGGACAGGAAAGGGTTTTGATGATATTTATAATCTTACGAAAAGTAATTTTACACTATTAAACAACAATAAAGCATATAAAACAATAACGGAAAGCACAAATAACATAAAACTCAATCTAAACTTAAAACGGGCCTAAAACTAAATGATTAAAGTAAAGATAATAATAACACTAGTACCAAGTAAATAATATAAAGTTAACGATAAAAGATCACAACTAAAAATAACAAACTAAATTATGTTAAGCAAGCAACTTAGAAATATTTGATAAAAAGATATACTTGTTAAGCAAATTATCAAGATCTTTAAGTGTGGTTTATTATTTCAATTAAGTCCTTTATTGATGAATTAATATCTCTTACAAATAATTATTTTCTCATAACGTTGGTTTATTTTGAAAACAATTTTTCATAAAGAGATACCAATATCTAGACTAAACCCAATTATTTTCACGGCTTTTGCCCGCTCAAACAACCAAAATTTTAATCTAGGTAACTTAAAAATTACTAATCAATATATTTGCTAACATTTATAAAATCACACTCAATTCACGGAATAGTCTACTCAACAAGTATATAAAAAATCTACTCACTACGCATGACTACTGAGCTAGCAAAAACAAATAAGTCAACAATAATAAGCATATTTCTAAATTAACATATATAAACTACTCGCACATAATTAAAACTACGCTACAACCAACAAATAAAACAACAATAATAATTACTAAGGTAAACATGGCAATAAATATAAACATACTAAAATAAAGAGACAAAAAGATTAGAGATAACTAAATGAGACGAACAATGTAAAGATAGCGAGATGAGACCTACTCCATAAGTCCCAAACACCCATTTAATAGCTCCATGGATTAAACCCAAAATAATCAATCTCGAATTACCTATAATCTCCACTGAATTTAACATATGACCCACTAAGCTTAAAAAAAGAAAAAGGTGAAAACTATTGTTGCTTCATTTTATTCGTAAAAAAAAAAAACAACATATATAAGAAAAGTTAAAAGACTTGGATCATTAATTAAAATATTATAAGATAACATTTGATCCAAGAGAGACATGGAAAGATTTGTAAAAGATGGAATTTTAAATTGATTGTTTTAAGGAAATCAAGTAAAATAAAAGAAAAAAAAAACTGCATTTGTTCTTTGAGATTCGGACAAAATACAACTTAAAAAGCTTAAGACATGAAAGAAAATAAATTTTTTGCAAAGGTTGTTAAAAGCTACGGGAATCAGATAGAACAAGAACAACAAGATAATTAAATTGCAAATGATTGATTCTAGTACTTATCAAAATAAAAAGTTACTACATTAAAAATATTAAAATTTGTAGAGAAATATTAAAGATGATAAAGGCTGGATGATGGAACCGACCCTTAGATGGGTGTCGGCTGCTGCTCCTTTTTTCATGATAAGATGTGGCCTCTTCTTATAAACCAATTTTCTTCACCAAACCCTATAGCATTCGTGTTGATTTTTTTTTTTCATCACAAGTTGGGCTTTTTAACTGGTCTTTATTTTCAGTTGGACCTCATCTTCAATTCGAATCTTGGACATCTTTTTTTTTTCTTTATTAAGACTTCGCAAATCATCTTTTTTTGTAAATGGGCTTCGTTTAGTCATTTGAATTTTTTGACTCTTGCCCCGATGCTCCAAATAAAATTATCGTTGATCCTGTAATTTCGTGCTTTTTCCAATCTCGTGCTCGGTTTTGTCCACTTTTGCCCCGTTTTCAATCCTTTTGTACCTAAAATACATAAAAACACAATCCAAGGATATTTGTAATATAATTTGGCATATTTGTATGTTTTTGGTATTTTTACAGTCAAATATGGGTATAAAATGATGAGTATTTTCACACTCATCAGTATCTTTCTTTCTTCTCCTTCCTTTCTTTCTCAGAGATTTGAGCTAAGAAAAGGCAACATCCTTTTTCCATTAGCTTCGGTAGCTTAGTGCAAGAAATGACCGCTAATCTGGATGGGCTCCTCAAACCTTTTCGATCTCCTTGTATATTCAAGGTCTCCCTACCGTAAGGCACACGTACAATCTTCTCATCGCAAAGTATGTTAGCACGATACTTCGACAACCAATCCATACCAATGATGACATCGAAACTTCCTAACGTGATGGGTAGAAGATCTATGTTGAAAGGGCGATTCAAGAAATTTAACGTGCAACCGCGAATGATAGTTTTAATCCTTTCTATGTTTCCGTTAGCTAACTCTACATCATAACCAACTCCTAAGGCAATCGGGGGGTTTTCTAGTAAGGGTGCAAATGTAGCGGACACAAAACTTCTATCGGCACCAGTATCAAATAGTATGGAAGCATAACGATTATTGAGAAGGAACGTACTGGTAACGACGTTCGGGTCTTCTCCTCTCTCGTTCCCAATTGCATACACTCTCCCATGAGCAGCGCCTGCTTCCACACGTTGGTTCTCATTGTCTTGACGCCCACGGTTTCCTCTAGCTCCACGGTTTCCATGATTGTACCCATTACCACCCGATCCTTGATTTCCTCGGTTCCATGATTCCCTGCACGCATTCCTATAGTGTCCCTTCTTTCCACATCCAAAGCAAGTAACATTCGCCTTACTCATAGTTTCAGGAGTAGCTTGAACCATTGCAAGTGGTCGAACTCTACAATCCTTAGCTATGTGCCCAGTCCTTGAGCAGTTCTGGCACATCACAGTACATCGTCCAGAATGATTCTTGTAATAGCGGACACATTTGGGTGCATTACCATTGTGGTTCCTCTTATCTCCATCCCCTATAGCATAAGCCTTGGCAACTGCTTGTCGTTTGTTTCGGTGATCATTACTCTTAGAGTGATTGTCTCTCTCCCTCTTTCCATTCTTTCCTTTTTTAGTACTTTCCAATTCCAACGAATCCATCAATTGTTGAGCGATCGTGATAGCCTCATGAACATTTGCAGGCCTAGCAGCAATCACGTTGTTCCTTGTAGCCACAGGCAACCCATCGGTATACCGCTCAATCTTTTGAGTCTCAGTCTTAACCATATCTGGGCAAAGCAAGGCCAACTCTTGGTAACGACGATTGTAAGTCACCATATCGGTACCCTTCACTTTGTGATTCCAAAACACAATCTCCAACTTCTTAACCTCATTCCTTAGGCAGTAAGTCTGAATCAGCAAAGACTTAAATTGCTCTCAAGTCATGGCATAGGCCACTTCACTCCCAACCAAATTTCGGTAATTGTTCCACCAAGTTAATGCTTCGTCCTTAAAAGTAAAAGAAGCAAATTTTACCTTTGCATTCTCTGCACAATTGCTGACATTGAACACTGACTCAGTTTTCTCTATCTACCTGACCAAGTAGACCACTCCTTCAGTCCCACCAAACTCAATGGGTCCACAGATTCGAAACTTTTTGTAGTTACATCCATTAGTACGAACAGGTGGAAAAGTTCCAGCAGAGTTGTTGGAATGATTCGACTCAGCTAGTAGTTCAGCAACACGTTGTTCCACAAGTTGGTTGATCATAGCTTGATCCACAGTAGGTGCATTCAGTGGAACATGATCATTGTCTCCCTGAACATCAACATTTTGATTCTTGTTGTTGCGATTGGTAGTGTCCAGGATGTCAGGAGTAGGGGTTTCAACATTTCGAGTAGGACGGCGTCCTCGGCGACCAGGGGTAGTCGCTGCAGGACCAGTTCGAGTAGCTCTGACAGGGTTTCGTCATGGGGCCATTGATCTGAAACATAATACAAGGTTCATAAGTCTCCGATAATATTTATCATACGCTCAACAAGAATTGGATAAATGAAGCCAAGACATCGGAAGAATATCAACAATACACCACAAGACATCAATAAGACGAATAGGAACTCAATTTCCACGACATCCAAAACCACATAACCTCATACATAATAACCATCATCCATACAAATAGCGATCAAGACATCGTTCCAACTACAAAAGACATAAAAGATACTAATCGTTCCAAAACGAGACGAACATACAACTGAAATACATCAAAGATAAGATAACTAGCTTTTCTAACCAAGCACTCCTCGGTTCAGAAAGCAACATGACGACACAATCCAACTATCTAGCCACTATGCTGGCGTAGACTCCTCAACTCCTGTCTCAAACCATCCAACTCTCCCCATAACGATCCCAACTCGACACTATGAGTATCACTATCTCTCTTGACGTCTGCTACCTCCTTCTCCAACTCCGTGTTCCTCTGCCACAGCTTGCGATCTGCCTCACGAGCCGTGATGAAACCTCTCTGCAAACTCTCTATCTGCTTGATGAGGCGAAAAATGAACCATTTTTAGGGGGGACATTTAAGCTGGAATTGAATTTATTTGATCAAATATTGCCCTAAATCGTTCTTTTTGTGATTTTAGGTACTTTTGGAGAAAATTCTGGAAAATGAAGCATTTTGGACATTTTTTGAGCATAAAAGTGAAGAAAACGGCAAAGTCTTAATTTTCCTTACTGGGAACAGTACCTGACGGCGTCACAAGCTTCTTCATGACGGCGTCAAGAGTAATACAAGAGGTGGAAGTGGATAAAGTCCGTGACGGTCCAGAAAGTTTTGTGCGTTGGAGATGACGGCGTCACCCAAGGCCGTCACGTGTAAAATTAAAGAGTGATGGCCTAGAAAATTTCCTGAAGGCGTCACGTAGGTTGTCACGTGTTAACTTGTCAAAACTTGCGCGCGAAGTAGCTGATATTGTTTTGGTCATAACTTTTGCATACGAACTTGGATTTAGGTGATTCAAAAGCCCACGCGAAGAGGACGAAGAAATCTACAATTTGGTGAAGAAAAATTAGTCATGACATCGTCACTCTTTACGAGGTGACGCCGTCAAGCCTTGCCGACAGAAAACTTGCCTATAAATATAACATCATAACTTCACTTTTTGTAAGCCCTAAAACCTAAGGTCAATTCCTGGGTTTAGGTAGGTGTTTTTCCAGCAACTTAGAGGGTTTCAATCACTCCATTAACAACATGTATTGGTTTGTTGATTCTATCTTAATTATGTTTTCAATTATCATTGTTGTTTGCTCTTCTTTGATGATGATTTACTAATTCACCTTGTGTCTACTTATGATTGTGTGAAACTTGTATATAATTGATTAGATCTTATTGATTCCTTGTTGATGTTTGTGTCTATCTTCATCAATTAGGGTGTGACACTTTGATAGGTCTAGTTGATTTAGCTTATAATTCTTGATTCCTATTGTCTCTTGTTTGGTTGATTGTATTCGATGTTAGGCTTAAGAAAACTGGCAGACTTCCATAAGGTAACATACTTGAACATCTTAAGAAACATGAACCAATGCGTACTAGGTTATTATGGTTGTATTTAATGCATGAACGAATTCTAATGATCCCATGTTAGGAGCTTCTTGCAGGCTCGACATAGGAGTGAAGTAGGAGCTTATAGAGTTGGGGAAGTACGTACGCCACCCCACGAATGGTATTAAGGAATACAACCCGTCAATTAAAACAAGGTGTGACAATTAAATAGGTAGAATTGGATAGCTAGCAAGGAGTAACATATCATAGGTAGACATGCTTCACTTATCTTGTAAAACCTTAGTTTATTTTTCTTGCACATTAGTTTGATTAGTAGCTTTTGGGTTAGTTGATTAGCAACTAATTCCGCCTCTCCTTCCAATACCCGAGATTTTTACTTGCTTTTCATAAAATATAAAAATACAAAAAGAATCATCCTTCACCTTTAGACCTAGTTCGATTAATTTCAATCCTAACGACACTATTCCTGAGTTGAAAGATCAGTCCCCCGGTACTTGTCACTATACTATACTACAACGATCAGGTACACTGCCTGGTGGGGGTTGTAAGCTTCTCGAGATCCCTCGAGAGGTAAAACCTGGTGCGATTCCCACGTATCAAGTTTTTGGCGCCGCTGCCGGGGAATAGTTATTGTTTAGGTTGAAATTTATTTTGATTAGGTCTACTCATTAGATTCCTATCAAGTGAGATTTTTTTTTTCTTTTTATTTTGTAGCTTTCTCGTAGTCTATCTATTCTTTGTGATTTTGTTTGTAATTTGCTTCAAATGGACTTTACACTTAGACTTCTAAGATTGCAAGATAAGGTTGAGCGGCTAAGACACCAAAGAGTTCAAAATACCTCATTTAAAGCTTTTTGTAATGATTTCCAAAAATGAGACGTGAAACGACTGTCACGATCTGATATAATAGAAATTGGCACTCCATGTCGTGACACAATTTCTTTCAGATATATCTGAGCAAGTGTGTTCGTTTCATCAGTTTCTTTGATTGGTAGGAAATGAGCTGACTTGGTGAGACGATCAACGATAACCCATATCGTATCGTAGCCAGTAGAGGTCTTGGGAAGTTTGGTGATGAAGTCCATTGTAATACGTTCCCATTTCCACATGGGGAGTTCAGGTTGGGTGAGTAATCCGGAGGGTTTCTGGTATTCTGCTTTTACTCTTGAACATGTTAGACATTTACTGACGTACTCAGCGATGTCGGCTTTCATATTCGGCCACCAATATAGTTTCTTAAGATCCTGGTACATCTTGTCGGAACCTGGGTGAATGGAGTATTTTGATTTGTGAGACTCATGCATGATAAGGTCACGAATACCTCCGAAGAGAGGAATCCAGCTTCTTTCCTTGAAACAAAGCATTCCATCTGATCTTTTCACAAATCCGTTTTCGTTTTCTGGCATACCAAAAATCTTTTCAATTGGTCGATTTTCTTTCTTGAGAGCTTTGCTCTGGGCGATAATGATTTGTGTTGGGAGGGGTGAACAAATAGTCATGCCTAACGATCTAACCCTGAGAGGTTTTAGTCTTTCTTTCCGGCTTAATGCATCTGCCACTACATTAGCCTTTCCTGGGTGATACCGGATTTCACAATCGTAATCGCTAAGTAGTTCTAACCATCGGCGTTGTCTCATGTTTAACTCCTTTTGATCTAGGATGTGTTGAAGACTTTTGTGATCTGTAAACACGGTACACTTGGTGCCGTATAGGTAGTGTCTCCACAACTTAAGAGCGAATACTATTGCTCCTAGTTCTAGATCATGGGTTGTGTAATTTTCCTCATGTTTCTTCAGTTGACGTGAGGCATAAGCTATTACCTTATCTCGTTGTATCAAAACTGCACCTAAACCATGGTACGAAGCGTCACAATATAGCACGAAATCTTTGCTTCCTTCTGGCAATGCTAGTATTGGAGCTTCACAAAGCTTTTGTTTTAATAGTTGGAAGGCTGATTCTGCTTCTTGTCCCCAGACGTACTTTTCGTTCTTTTGGGTCAACTTGGTCAATGGTTTTGAGATTTTAGAGAAACCTTCAATAAATCTCCGGTAGTAACCTACAAGACCTAAAAATTGACGTACTTCTGTGGGAGTTGTAGGTGATGACCATTCTTTAACTGCCTCTATTTTTGCAGGATCCACGTGTATTCCTTGACTATTGATTACGTGTCCCAAAAATTGCACCGTGGGAATCCAAAAGTCGCATTTTGAGAATTTTACGTACAACTTTTCCTTCCTAAGTAACTCTAGGATTGTTCTCAAATGATTGGCATGCTCCTCTTTGTTACGAGAGTAGATCAGAATGTCGTCAATGAATACTATCACGAATTTGTCTAAATATGGCTTGCATACTCGGTTCATTAGGTCCATAAACACAGCGGGTGCGTTCGTTAGACCAAATGGCATTACCTGAAATTCATAGTGTCCATAACGGGTTCTGAAGGCTGTCTTGGGAATATCTTCTTCCCGAACTCTCAATTGATGGTATCCTGACCTTAGATCAATCTTCGAGTATACACTCGATCCTTGTAATTGATCAAACAAATTGTCTATTCTAGGTAAAGGATATCGGTTCTTTATAGTGAGTTTGTTTAACTCTCGGTAATCTATGCACATTCGGAATGATCCGTCTTTCTTTTTAACAAATAGAACTGGGGCTCCCCAAGGTGATGAACTTGGTCTAATGAAACCTTTATCGGATAATTCCTTTAGTTGTTCCGATAGTTCCTGAATTTTGGCGGCCATGGTTTCTATGATTTGGTCTCGGTCTCTCTCCCTAGCTTGTGTTTCTTGTTGTGCACGTCGCAGAGACATGACTTGGGCTCTTGTGGTGTCGAGGGCTTGATCGATGTCACACATGATGTCCTTGTTTATGGTGTTAGCAGAGCAAAGTAATCCGATGAATTCCATAGCTTCACCGAACTGGGTACTTAGTTGTTCAATCATGGTTCTCATCTCTAGGTGTCCCATCACAAGTTGTTCTATCTCAGCTGACATAACTTCTATCAGTTCATTAGGGATGTTGTTTACCAAGGTGGCTATGGCGTCTAACCTGTCTTCATGTCTTACTAACCTAGCTGCCAAGAGTGGTATGGTATGGTGAATGGGTTCCCCAGTGACTGAAAGGATCTTAGATGCAGCAAATGATGATCTTTCACCAAGTTCTCTGTTGGTGGGTGTACCTTCTTGAGATCTCCAATACTTAAGGATTGGTAGTAGAAATGACCATTTGCGAGCATTGACCCGCTTACGAGCCTTATGGTTGGTTCTTGCATAATAGTAAGGATCTGAGGAGGTAGGACGAATCTGGTAATTCCTTGGTTGATAAGTCAGAGGAGCACTGGAAGTTTTCACAGGTGGTGGACTGTTGATTGTCACTGGTACAGTAGTAGTCTGCTGATAAAATATACTAGGTAGTATCACTGGTTCTGCAGTTGGAGCAATTTCCTTTTTCCATTTAGTATCATTCCAGATGTCTTTTTCTTCAGCATATGAAAGAGCTTTTCCAGCTGTGGCTGGTTCATAAGGCTGGAATGGAGAAGTTTGCTTACTGCGTCTGATTGGACCAGATGATGCTTGAGGTGAAGTAGAGGATTGCTGACTTTCCTTATTCTTGTTTGTTGTAGGTGACACAGTCATTGGAGCAAGAGTTGGTACAATAGGTGTAGAGCTCTCAGTTTCCGAATCCGATAACAAAACAATGAAGTTGGGTTTGGAAGACATGGTACTGTAATAATCCCGATTAGTAAACACAGTTATTAGCATAATCATAACATGTAAGCATATCTCAAGTTATATAAGTAAGAAATAATGAGAAGTAATTTTTCTACCAGATGTTGGAATGTAGGCACGGAGGGCATGAAGTGGTATTTTGTAAAAATGGTCCAGTTAAAGTGTAGTTATAGTCCAATGTTTAAAAACATCTGGTTCTCTATAACCGTGGCTCTGAATACCAATCTGTAACACCCCCAAAAGTCGTTAATAACAGCGGAAGACTTAACATGTCAGCGGTAGACTTTCGGGGTATTACTTCAAGGATCTTTGTCACAATCATAGTAAACAACACAAAGTGAAGTATTAAAGTTTAACTTATTTCAAAATACCAAATATATGAGATACAAGACATTATTAAGTTAAGAACGTGTTTTATTCTGAAGGAAAATAGGTACTTTATTATGGTTCTTGTCATGCTTTTGCCCACTCCGTGCCATCCAGATCCGTCTTGTTTAGTTACCTGAGATAAACATGCTAAAGTCAACATAAAGTTGAGTGATATTCATAGGTTTGAGTTTAAGAGTTTGAATCACAAGTTAAGAGTGTATTGTAATCACATACAATCAATATGTTAAAAAAAAAATCAATGTTCCTGTTATTGCCTTAAGCTCATGATACTCAACGATTAACAGCCAATCATAAGTATGTATTATGATGGTAAGTAATAGGCCCCCAAAGATAGGTATTTGTCAATAACCTATTTATAAGAACAATAAAGTGCGCCTGGTGTTTTCTCCAACAACCAAACGAGGATTGTCAATCACTAATAGTACTATCCACAATTATTTACGTTCACCCTTCAGGTGATTAAGGTTCATGATCGAGGGACTTCTGACAATAGTAACTTAAGCAAATAACATTGGCCTGACGGTATTTCAATACCCGGTATAAAAGACTTGTGATCGAGTTTTAAGCATGTATCTCCCCACGGGAAAATAGTTAAAGAGTGGGCTATGAAATCACCTTAGTAGTACAGTGGTATTGTAGTCTCAACGAAGTAAGGAAACGGCTTCACACAACACAACCTAAAAGATAATGCAAGTTTCAGTTGATAGTCTAAATCTGGTTTTATCGCGATTACTTGTTATTTAGTTACGAATAAATCTCGTGTGTAGAACACTAATTAAGTTGGAAACATGATTAAGTGGTGATGAGTTAGGCGTAGAAATGGAAGAAGGGAGGAGAGGAGAGAAAGAGTGGAACCTTGAAAGAAAAAGGAAAAGATTAGATTGAAAATGTATGAAAGGTCCAACCCTCTCCACATGTGGAGAGGGGTATTTATAGTTACAATATAACGCCCACTCCCAGGCTGTGGATCAGGCATACAGTGGGTAAAGACCCGTTCCTTCTTCCACGGTGTTACTTAATCTAATACTAATTAACTAATAAACTAACTAACTACGAGCTACCTTAATGCTATTACAATCATGAGGTGACCGAGACTTTTACAGGAATATTTGTATTCCTAACAATCTCCCCCTAAGCGAGGTCACCTTTGAAGTTAAGAACTTTGGTCTTTAAGCATTCTTTAGTCTTTGTAGCTCGTAGGTTCTGATTCTTCACTTTTCAGCACACTTTGTACATCCAGCAATGAACTTGTGATTTGAGTTCCTTTGTGATTTGTGACCTTTGAGCTTCCCTTGAGATCATCAGCCAAAGTAAATCTCCAAGCTCATCCTTTGTAGTATTGCCTTCATGTGATGTAGTGACTAAGGACCATCATGCTCACACCCTTCTGTATCTGGAGACGTTGCATTGGAGTTTGTGGATTATGAGACCTTTTCATCAGAGTTGCGGAAACGTTGTTAGTAGTCTCTCAACATTTGTTGTAGCAAGTCTCTCATCTTCATTGATAGTGTGGAGGATGTGTGAGCATGAGGTATGGATTGACCCGATTCAACTGGAAACTGGAGCCATCAACGCCATCTTTATATGTGTCCCTGAAATAAAACAGTTAGCAATAAAGATAGAGAACGAATATGGCTTTGTCATTCGTTCTGCGAGGACAGACTACCCTCCGGTTTTGTGAAAACCGACCTGTGATCAGGTAGAGTCCTTTTTAAAGAAGACTCTCCTTGACAGGAATTTCCAGCTTGTAGTAATGAATTTTCCAAAGAATCCACTTCGGAATCTTCATACTTAGCATGTTCTCATACCGGAACGTCTCAAAGCAGACAGCACGATAGAGTGAATCGGTGAATAGATATTCACGGATTGATGAGAAATTGATTTCTAGAAATCACTCGCGTGTCATATGATAAACATTTTTGAGACACGACGAGAGTTTTATACTTTGAATCACATTTCCATCAAAAATACTTTTGTTTGAAAGATATTACGCAATCAATGTGCTCGAAAGATAAGTTGGTGAGCACATTGAGAGGTTTTGGCAAAAGTATCCGTCAATCCATATCCTGGAACAAGTTTGATTCAAATTTGAATCGCACCATCGTTGCTTTCCAGTTGTCACTTGATCATTGATCCAAGATGGATCTCACATGTCACCTACCAAGAGCTTGAGTGATGTTCGCTCTAGAAGGATTTCCATCGTCATTGTGAATATTTTCATATCACTCGGATGTTCTGGCAATACCACAAGGATAATGCGTAGGACTCTAAATATTTTGACTTATTTTCCACATTGTGTGAAACAATAAGCATATTAGGGAGTGTGTCCTATCGAGATTTATGGATGATCTCATGGCTCTAGACTCAATAGTGCGTTTTGATCCGCTCCTGGAGACTGGGGAGGCGTCTCCTGTTTTAGGTATCAACATAGCTCGCAATGAGCGGTCGATACATTGCACAGGGTTCCCCGTGAGAATGAAACAAGCTCTTTTAAGAGAACTTGAGTGGTTGGGAAGTTTTGGTGCAGTGCGTCACTGGGTCCATGACGTCTTGTCTTCAATACTGGCGTTACCTTAGTAATCGCCAGTAGCATATGTATTGAACCCGGTTTCTGCCCTAAGGTTGAATAATTGGAGGGCTATTTCTTTTCACCCTTTCTCATTATATTTCTTTTTCATTCTTCAACCCCTTCAGTGCTTACCGAGATTTCATCACTAGAACCTTGTTGGGTTTGTTCCAGTCCTAGCTCTATCTCAGTCCGCACTCTTCCCTTTCTCACTTTACTCCTTTTTTCATAATCATTCCTAAGGACTTCTAATCTATCTATGGATTGTCCCTGGGAAGATCCTTCCGGTTCTGGTGGATCATGGGAACTTATACCTATCCTTAACCAACCTTATAACTCCATGCATAAAGATAAATGGTCGGTCTTTGGTATAACTTCCACAAACGCCTTTTGCTCCCCCTCAATATGTGCATCGATATTCGAAAGTGTTTAGCACATATGTGGGAGCCTATTATTGATTATCAGATTTCATATTTAAATCACATTCTCTCCCCCGATCAAAAATTTCAAATCTTTCGAGATTTTTGATCTCAATTGATTTAAATAATTTAGAAAGCGTTTTTGGGAGAGAAATGCGGTCAAGTTTAATATTTTCTGATAAAAGGAACTTTTTCATGCTCCCCCTCAAACTGTGAGGGAGGTTGTTATGTGTCAGATTTGAAGAGTTTGCAAAAGATTCGAAGTTTTAATGAAAACTCTTTGAAAAATTTACTCATTCTAACACATAACCATCATAAATCGGATTGTTGTTTTTGTTTTGTACAAAGTGTGGGGAGTTTTGTTGATACATAAAATTTTGAGAAATCACTCTCCCCCTCAATCAATGACGGATGTTAAAGCATAAATATTTTCAAAGACTATTAACGTCATTGATTGAGTGAAATTTTATCAAACTTTTGAGTTCAATTTGATTTTCATTCAAAATTTCATGGTACCACCAAGTTTTGCACAAACACTTTCCGGAAAAATCATAGAAGGGAAAGTATTTGGCGATAAAAAGAAGACTTCTCTTCTTTATCAAGAAATAATGCACTGAAACGTACATTAGATCGAGGGTGCATGAATATAAAGTAATTCACGCTCGGATGAACGGCACCCTTTGTTAGGAACAACCGTCTTTTTGGCGACGTGTTTTCCTGAATTTTGAAAACCGGGTTGCTATCTGAAGTAATAGCAAACCATATTGAAAGAATGTTTTGAGAAATGACATGTTTTTGAAAAGAACTTTATTTGAAACCGAAAAACTCTTGCTCAAGCATATGTATGATTCCGTGTCATTATTGAATGACATTTCTAGAAACGTACATAATATTGATTACACAAGAGACATGTCGTGAGAAGAATATTTTTGAAATTTTTGTAAAATTTTTTTTTTTTTTTTTTTTTTTTTTTTTTTTTTTTTTTTTTTTTGATTTGATACTATACAAGGATATTTGAAGCAACCCCTTTACTCCTCTTGATCTTCCAGTAGACATTTGAGATCCTCAGGTGTGAGACTCTTCATACCAAGGCGTGGGAGGATGAAGTGAAATCGTTCCCTAGAAAGTGCTTTGGTGAAGATATCGGCTAGTTGGAACTCAGTCCTCACAAAGTAAAGTTCCACAATTCCTTTCTCAACTTGTTCTCTGATGAAGTGATGTCGAATGTCAATGTGTTTAGTTCTTGAATGCTGGACATTGTTGCAGCAGAGTGCAATTGCACTTTTGTTGTCACAGTACATAGGAACCTTATTGCAAATGAGCCCATAGTCAGAAAGTTGAGATCGCATCCAGAGGATCTGAGCACAGCATGAAGACATGGCAATGTATTCAGCTTCAGTGGAGGAGATGGATGTACTCATTTGTTTCTTTGAAGACCAACTGACTAGCTTATTTCCTAAAAACTGTGCGCCCCCAGATGTACTGCGACGAGTGTCTTGACATCCAGCATGATCAGCATCCGAATATGCTGTGAGAGCCATAGAAGTTTCTTTAGGGTACCAAAGGCCCAAGTGGATTGTTCCTTTAAGGTATCGAAAGACTCTCTTGACAGCTTCCAAATGTTTCTTGGTGGGTTTGGATTGATACCGGGCACAAATGCAAACTGCGAACAGAAGGTCGGGTCTGCTTGCAGTAAGGTACATTAATGAGCCAATCATGCTTCGATACATGGTTTGATCGACCGGAATTCCCACATCATCTTCGTCAAGCTTTGAACGTTCAATCATTGGAGTATCAACTGAATCACTGGAGTCGAATCCAAATTTCTTCAATGTTTCATTAGCGTATTTGGATTGATTGATGAATATGCCATTGGGGTTTTGAGAAATTTGCAGTCCTAGAAAGAATGACATTTGACCCATCATAGACATTTGGAATTCGGAGCTCATCTCTTGAGAGAAACGATCACATTCTGATGGATCAGACGAGGCAAAGATGATGTCATCGACGTAGATTTGTACATGTAGAAGGTGTTTGCCTGTTTTTCTGGTAAAGAGGGTAGGATCAACAGCCCCTTTGGAGAATTTGTTGGACAGAAGAAATTTAGACAAGGTGTCGTACCACGCCCTGGGTGCTTGTTTAAGCCCATATAGAGCCTTCTTTAATCGATACACGTGATTAGGGCGTTCTGGATCCACAAAACCTTCGGGTTGAGATACATACACCACCTCTTTCAGATCCCCATTTAAGAATGCGGTCTTGACATCCATTTGATAAACCACCATGTTTTGACTTGCAGCATTAGCGAGAAAGATCCTTATGGCTTCTATTCTAGCAACTGGGGCGAAGGATTCTTCAAAGTCAATACCTTCTTCTTGTCGATATCCTTTTGCCACGAGCCTAGCTTTGTTTTTCAGAACATCTCCATGCTCATCAAGTTTGACCTTGAATATCCATTTGAGAGCAATGATCATAGCACACTCGGGAGGTGGTACTAGTTCCCAGACGTCCAGTCGGTCAAATTCATGAATCTCGTCCACCATAGCAGTGAACCATGAGTGTTTAGACATTGCATCCTTGACGCTTTTTGGTTCAGCTTTAGAGAGAACAGAATTGAAGAAACACCATAATGCGTCAGTTGCAAGTTGCTTGCGGGTTGATACTGGACGTGAGGGGTTCCCAATGATGTTGTCAATAGGATGATCATTGGTCCATTTTCGAAGGTATTCATGGGGTTGAAACTGTGGAACTGAGGTAGCCGTGTTAGATTCATCAGAGGATGTTGTTTCATTTGATGGTTCAGGGGCAAAGATATTAACAAATGGCTCATTATCAGGTGGAGCAAAAGGATTAACTTCAGATGGATTAACTACATTTGCCGCTCGATGTGCAAGTGAAGGTTGGACATTGGACGTGCTGACCGATTGACTGATGGCGGGGGCTTCAGAATCCCATGACAATGAAGTGGATGGACCGTTATGGTCATCTTGATCATTCACCACCCCATCTGGTGGTTGAACCATTGTAGCTTCGGGAGCATTCATCTGTTGAGGCTCAAAGTATTCATCAAACATTGGGTCAAACAATTTCTTCCAATCTTCACTCGTAGGGGGTACAAAAGGAGCAGCAGGAATGGAATTCTGTACAAGCCTGGAACTAATTGGTCCAGGGGACAAAAGGTTAGGTACGGGTCCAGAACTTGATTGTCCAGGAACCGGGTGCTCAGTCAGCTCATCGAAAGTAACGTGGATTGTTTCCATTATATCTCTGGTACGTTTGTTGTAGATTCGGTACCCCTTTCGCTCTGGAGCATAGCCAACGAAGAAACCAATGTCGGCCTTGGCCTTGAGTTTCCCAAGGTCTTCACTGTCATTTGTAGGATAACACAGTGCACCAAACACTCGAAGAAACGAAAGGTCGGGTTTTCTGCCATGGATCAGTTCATAGGGAGTTTTGCAGTGGAGGGGATGTATCAAGGATCGGTTCTGAGTGTAACATGCGGTGGCAATTGCCTCAGCCCAAAGAAATAGAGGAGCTTTGGAAAAGATGAGCATAGTCCTTGCAGCTTCAACTAAGGTGCGATTGCGTCTTTCTACAACTCCATTTTGTTGAGGAGTTCTTGGTATGCTCTTTTGATGACTAATCCCGACACCTTCATAAAATAGAGTAAGTTGTCTGTTCACAAATTCTGTTCCATTATCAGTACGAACAACTCTAACTATCTTGTTGAGACGGACTTGCAACATCTTGATGAGTTTGATGATGGTTTCAGGAGTTTCATCTTTTGATCGTAGAAACTTCACCCATGTGAATCGAGAGTGATCATCAACAATAACCAGCACATATTTCTTTCCATTGATACTTTGAATCCTCATTGGTCCACAAAGATCCATATGAAGGGTATGAAGAACTTCCATGATAGAATTGACGGTTTTGGGTTTATGGGTATGCTTTTTGCTTTTGCCCATTTGACAGGCGGAACACAGATGATCTTTTTCATACTTGAGTCTGGGCAAGCCTCGAACAAGATCCTTTCGTGTAAGTTCATTAATGGTATCGAAGTTCAAATGGTTTAAACGTCGATGCCATAACCATGACTTGTTCTTGGATGCTTTAGAGAGCAGACAAATTGGAGAGGACCGTAGCATATCTTCGATGGAGATGGTGTAAAGATTAGTGCCCCGACTCCCCTTGAGAAGATCAACACCATCTAATTTTCTAACAAAACAGGTGTGCTTTCTGAAGGCGACTTCGAGATCTGAGTCACAGAATTGACCAACAGAAAATAGATTGTGCCCGAGACCTTCCACGTAGTAGACTCTGGATATGACACTGTCTCCAAAGACATAATCACCATAACCCATTATAGACCCAAAGTGGTCATTCCCAAACCTAACCGTACCAATAAATTTTTCCACGAAATTCTTGAGCCTTGAGCGATCACCAGTCATATGTTTTGAGCAGCCTGAGTCCAAATACCAAAGGACGATTTGTGCGACCTGCATTTGAAACCAGACAATCGTGGATAACTGAAAAAGTTGGAGCCCCACACACAATTGGGGTCCGTTTGGTTAGAACACACAAATATTGGATTATCATAAGTAACAGGTATCTCACTGAAGTGTTCACATTTTGATGCACTAGAACTAGAGGTGGTATCTATTGCTTCTATAGGAAATAGTCTACCAGTAGGTCTCCACTTCCTAATAGGCATATCTCTAGAGTTAGTGGTCCTAGTTACTGGGCACATTTTCCTCGGAGTGAATTTCCTTCCAGTAGGTCTCCATTGATAACCAACATTAGTGAACACTTTTCCTGTTTTATTCCAGACTTGTTTTGCTCGTTTAACACTAGAAACATTCATATCTGGTGATCGTATAATAGATTTAAGAAAAGGCACAGCACATGCATCATGATCACCATAAAATAAGCATTTGTTACATGTTTTACAAATAGCATCAGAATTCGAATTAATTACATCATTGTTCACACAAATGTTTGAAATAACTCGATTCCTTTCACTAAGCAACACTTTATTGTTCCTAGATGATTCTTCTACTTCCTTCATAAGTGAGCTCTTAGCCGGCAAAGTCCTATCATTCTTTGTATTGCTCTTAGGCTGTGACTTGCTAGCATAAGATACACCTTTTACTCCTGTAGAAGCAATGATGGGAACATTAGTCTGATTAGTTGCTACTTGTTTACTGGTGATCAAGATGGAGGATTGAGGCATGATTTGGGGAAAGTTAACTGTGACATGCTTGTTGCCACTGAGAGGGTGCAATGCAGTTGTCCTATCCAACTTGGTATCATTCTTGGGGCATGATCCTATGGCATATTCTAACAATTCCTGGGCCCTATTAGTGAGAAAGCACGCACCAATAATACCATCATCAAGTGGTTTAGCAATCCTCTCATCTTCAATGGTTTCTCTAAGTATGGCCAGACAATCCTTAAGATTTCTAAGATAGTTATTATGAACTAACTTATTGTTCCTGAGGGGAAGAGAAACATTCACAGCATCGCACGCATATTTATTACAAGCAGGTATCTTGGACATTGCATGATCACATGAAACAACGGGCATTTTACCCTTTACCATGGTCTTTAGATTCTCAATTTCATTTAACAAAGAAGTGACTTTCTCATTGTTTTGGTCACGTGTTGTTTTGATTGACTCGAACAATTCTTTATAACGTTGTTTAGCGTTGGACATTTCTGCACGAAGCCACTCATTTTCATGTTGTAATTCATTGATAATGCCCTGTTTTTGAAAATTTTGAGAATCCATAGACTTCTGGTAATTGGTATTGATCACATCGCTTCTGTTCGATTTTAATTGTGCAATTTGGACCTTCAACTTCCGAATCGTGTTAGAGTGAGCTTGAATTACTTCATCCTTTTTGGCTAATTCAAAACATGTATCAAATTCAGGAACATCCGAAGATATCTTGGCATTTGATATTTTTATACTTTCTTCTAGGTGTTGATATTTTAATTGTAGGTTCAAATTATCAACTTCTAGTTTTGAGAAATTCCTGACCATGTTATCATGATCATCGTTTTGAATTTTTTTAATAAGTTTGTAATTCTCCCCCTCAAGCTCAATCACACGATTTTGGAAGACATTCAGAGTAACTGACATTTCATGAAATTGTCGAGCAGATAGCGCAGAGTCGGTAACAGTATAAAACACATCTTTAGCAATGCAATTAGCAATCAAATTATCATTCATGATGAGAATGTTTTTCCTGTCAATTTCATTGTGTTTGAGATCAATAGCAAGTTGGTTACCCTCACTCTCCACTTCATCAAAAACCTTTTTCATTTGACTCACATCATCATTAATGGTGTTTTTAAGTCCCTCAAAATGTTCTTTTAGAAGTTTAAAAAATGGCATAACTTCAGTTAGGTAACACTGTTTTGTTTGCTCAAAACCCCTTTCCCCTTCTGTAATCCCTGTAGGTGTAATTCTTATTTTACAGGTTTTCTCAAAGTCATTGAACAATTGACCAAGCACATACAGCCCAATTAGAGTATTACATTGTGTGGGAAGAGTGAGAGGGACAAGGTGCCTGGGTGTGTTCAGGGGATAGGCAGTTGGGTGAGCAATTCTAAACATAGTGCGTGTGTTGCCTACAACTCTTTCAGCTTGCAATTTCTCAATGTCAATATTCCAAAACACTTTTTCAGGACAAATTCTCTTTTGAGGAACAAAAATTGCAGTGTGATTGTCATTGGCATAATCATAGTGAAACACAAGATTCTTAGCAATGCATTTAGGATCCTTTAACCGTTCAGCAAGTTTTGCCCTAGTTCTATCCTCTGCCTCATTGATGTGGTCATAGGATCGAGTATCAGGAGGTGCATGGTTCGGTTCAAGCATAGTTTTTGCATCATATAATGCTGGTTGTGCACCTAGACCTATTTTAAGGAATCTTGCTTTGGGTTTGGAGGTATAATGTTCACTAAATTCATCACTTAACTTCCTGTGGTTTTCCAACATTTGAGCAGATTGAATGGTTTGGCCCTGTGTGTACAACTTATCTTCCAATTTATTTTTTAACGTTTTTAATTTTGAGAAGTCATTTAGAAGTTTAGTTTCTTTATCCTTGAATTCTTGTTTGATTGTAGTCAAACCTTTTTGAACCTCAAGTTTTTGTTTGACGGTTTGATTCAATTGGTTCCTTAAAGAAACTAGTTCCCTTTTTAATGATTCTTGTTTGGAATTATTTTCAGATATGTAAGTACGCAGTTGCCATTCCATTTTCTGCTCACGTTCATTCAACTCAAACTTAGCACGCTGCTCATAAATGTTTACTTGATCCTTAAGGGCGTTAATTCTAGTGATCAGAGAATCATCAGGGTTGTATATAGAGTGCTCATACATCTCATGGTTACTAGAATCAATAGACGGCATGTCACTCGGTACAACTTGGGTTCCATTGTCATTCACATACATTTCATATGGGATATTATTGGTATTACCCATATTTGTGATGTCTGTGTTGACAATATTCTTGAGTTGTACGGAGCCACATGCCCCCTGTACAGGTGCAGAATCATTCAGATCATGTATAGAAGATGTTGGTACCTCAGAGATAGCAGACGTGATGGATGAATCAGGATGCTGTGAAGAGGATGCTGCTGCAGACAGATTAGCCATGAAGATTGTTTGAGCAGTTGGTTCATCATCCACGTCTGAGTCAAATGCATCACACTCTTCAACTTGAAAGATATTTGGATCATTAAGAGCCATGTCCTGAACAGGTTGATCGTCCACATCAGCGTCAAAGGTGTTCCCATCATTACCAGCCAGAAAGAGCAGAGCTTCTTCATCCAACACAGTCCCATTTTCTTGTGCCTGCATTAGCAGCATCTTGTCTTTGAAGTACTCAGAGTTTTGGGGACGTTTTGGGAGAGTGCAGTTCCTAGCAATGTGGCCCAACCCTCCACAGTTGTAGCATTTCGGTTGCTTAGCTTGTGCTTGAAGAGCATTCCCAACTCTGTACTGCCCATTCTCTCTACCAGCATTTCTTTGGTTGAAGTTCTGTCTTCCCTGCACATTCTGCACCACTACCCGACCATCTTCAATGACTGCCTGATTACGTGGATTAGATGAGATTCTGAGCTGGTTGTTGGTAGATGGGAGTGCAGCCCTGAACTGTTGGACCAGTAAAGACACTTGGTTGGAGAGATTATCAATCATCATGTCAGTGTGAGAATACCCAGAATCAAGTTGAGTATTCAATGCAGATGGTGAGGAAGTTGATGATTGACTAGGGGTTGGGGTAGACTTGGAGGATGATTGAACTTGATCTTTAGAGGTTTGACTGGGTTGTTGAACATTGGAGACAAAAGCAAGAGATTCATTTGTTGCAGACGGATTGAGCTTTTCTCGCATTAGCCGATCATAAGCTGCATGTTTCTCATGTTGCTGGAGATACGCATACAGCTGTTCATGATTGGTATGCCTGAGACCCTTGTTGAGCTTCACAGCCGTGACGAACCTATCCCATTCCGGTGCCATGTTGTTCACGAATTTTGAATTGAGCTGTATGTTGGGCATTGTCATCTTGATAGCTCTCATGTCATTGACCAGCTTGTGAAATCTGACGTAATAGTCAGTGATGCTTTCACCTGGATTCATTTTGAAATGCTCAAATTCATCGTATAGCTGTGACTCACGATCTTCTTTAGTTAATTCAGACCCTGCAAGAAGCATTTTGACATTATCCCAGACCGCCTTTGCTTCAGTGTTGAAGTTGATCAGTTTGTAGACATCTTTGGGAAGGCCTTGAATGATGATATTAGATGCTCTGATGTCTGCATCATAGCGTTTCTTTTCTTCTTCAGACAACTCATTGTAAGTGCGAGGTCTATCAGGACCAAACACGGCCGGTAATTGATCAGTTGCTTCTGAGATTGTGTCTCTAGTAGTACCCACTTGAAAGGGTCCCTCATCGATGGATTTCAGAATGTTAACCTCATTATCTTTACCTAGACAGTACAGTCGTATCCTTTGAGCCCATGATTCATAGTCAGTTCTGTCCAACATCGGAGGTCGAGTGTCAGACCCCGCAGCTTGAATGTCATCGGAAGAAGTCGACATCACAAATAAGTTAACCACAACTTAACCACAATAAAAACCAACCGCAACTTAACCACAACTTGACCAAACCGCAGAACACAATCCAACCGCAGTATGAGCTAACCGCAACCAGAGCAAACCGCAGGCCCAAGATACTAACCGCAGAGTACTAACCGCAAGTTATACCAAACCGCAACAAAATCCAGTCGCAATATAAACTAACCGCAACCTACACGAACCGCAGACCAAAAATACTAACCGCAAGACACTAACCGCAGATTATAACTAACCGCAGAAAAAGTTAACCGCAATGCACTTGAACACAAGACACTTAACCGCAATGAATTAACCACAACACACTTAACCGCAGAGAATCTAACCGCAGTACTTAGAACCAAACGCAAAATATTTAGCCGCAGAACCTAGACGCAATACGCAGGCTGAGGGAGACTTAACCGCAGAATCTAACCGCAGAATCTAACCGCAGAGACAAAAGTCCAAAACTGTCACTTTCGTTGCGTTTTGTTTGTATTCCCGAAATAGTAAACGCAGAAAGTTAATCGCAGCTAGCAGGACTTAACCGCAACTAAGAAATGAACCAGTGGACTTAACCGCAACTAAGAAAAACGCCTAAAAACAATTCCAAACTTCCAATAGCTTGATGATCTTGTAACACACTCTACACTACAATGTTCCACAAACACTAATGAACATAAAAGGACATCACAAACATGTATAACAACACTAGATGGATGAAACCAATATGTATTCCAAGAAAGTGGCACTAAACTCACAAAACCACTCAAAACATCATCAAATTCGATTCTACAAGGCCCTAAGATGAAACCTTGGCTCTTGATACCAATTGTAGAACACTAATTAAGTTGGAAACATGATTAAGTGGTGATGAGTTAGGCGTAGAAATGGAAGAAGGGAGGAGAGGAGAGAAAGAGTGGAACCTTGAAAGAAAAAGGAAAAGATTAGATTGAAAATGTATGAAAGGTCCAACCCTCTCCACATGTGGAGAGGGGTATTTATAGTTACAATATAACGCCCACTCCCAGGCTGTGGATCAGGCATACAATGGGTAAAGACCCGTTCCTTCTTCCACGGTGTTACTTAATCTAATACTAATTAACTAATAAACTAACTAACTACGAGCTACCTTAATGCTATTACAATCATGAGGTGACCGAGACTTTTACAGGAATATTTGTATTCCTAACATCGTGTTTGTTTAAGTGCCTAAAGTTTAAAAAAAACAACGTTATATATAATTATATCTCGTAAGTAAAATTATCGATGATTGATATAAAGTTAGTTTTTATAACGGAAATAAACGTATCGTTTTACAAGAAATAAATAACGTATTGTTATATCGTTCAAATTTTATTATCGTTATATAAGTTTTATTCGTATTATATATATATATATATATATATATATATATATATATATATATATATATATATATATATATATATATATATATATATATATAATAAGTTACGTTTTATTATTCATCGTTTTAATATATAATCAAATATATATAATAAATATAGAATTTTATCAAAAGTAAATATTTCACTTCGATCCTTAATGTTTTATCAATCTTACACTTTTTACCCTTAACAGAAAATATTTACGCCGTTAGTCCAAAAGTTATATATATTTACATTTTTAGTCCAAATATCAAATCTATACATTTATTATCCTTAAGTTTTAATATTTACAGTTTATACCCCTTAGAAAATAGTTTTTATATTTTTCACTAAAGTTTACCGATTTGGCAATTTTAGTCCTTATCGCTCGTATTTTTGCAAAAATGGTCCCAACTTTACCAAATTCAAAATTTAAAAATTTTATTATTTCATTAAGCTCAAAACATTTTGAAAAGCTTATTTTCGCAGCTTATTTTCTTAAAAAGCACTTATTTCACTTAAATGGGCTTAACGTGACAATATCAAGGCCCGTTAAGGTTTCGTGATCCAATGGGCTTACGAACGGTTTGGGCCTGACCTTGGACTCATTTTAGGATACCAAAAACACTGGAGTTGGGCTCCCAGGCCCAGTATATCACATAAGCTTAGTGGGCTTTACATAAGCCCACGTTGGCTTATAAAAGTTTTGTAAAACCTGGTTTTTGTCGAGACAAAAGGGGTCGAGCAAAGTAGTTAAACGAACTAGTTAGGTCGAATGAAAAGTGTTTCCCAATTGTTGGTCATGTCAAAAATGAGGTCGAGCAATAAAACATATAGGTTATGTGTCGAATTTGAATTTAACGAGACCAAAGTGTTTGTGAAAACTCACTTATCAAAACTGTTTTCAAGACTTAGAAATATTCTAAGTCTTTTCCATTTATACGAAAGGGTCAAGTGACATATAGACGTGTGATTTTCTTTATGTAAATGTTGTTATTATGATCGAAACTTGTTACCTCTTGTTAGACAACATGTCAAACGTTATATAGGTTGAATAATATTCATGTGTTATGTTTTGTATTAACGAAATAATGAATCAAAGTGAACGTGAGAAATCAATAATAAAATGTAACAAAGTTCTCCGTGTCTCACCTCACCACTTGGGGTGGAGTTCTCGTACGTATGGTTCGAAATGGGTACGTGGGATCAAGGTACTATGGTTCACTCCTAGCAAGGTTCACAACGAGCAAACTTGGTTCCTCCTTGGATCACTTGTGCACCTCGTACTTGTTTTCTACTCCTTGTCCCGATCTTGGCTTGCAACCTCCACGTAAATGTATGTTGGTACGTTTTTGAGTGTGTGTGTTTGTTTAGCTTGCATGGGATTGTTTATATAGGAGATTTAGGGTGGTGAGGATAAGTACAAGAGTCACAAGACTCATGCGTTGGCTAGTATACACGATGGCACCAATTTCTTCACCAATCGAGACTTAGCAATAATAGGAAATGTTGCATGCAATCTCTGTTCACTATCTGACATTCTACTGTGCATTTGAGTTGGTCTAGAAGTCATTGGGCAAATGTGGTGGCGTCTAGGAATATTTGCACACGTTTTGAGTTATCTTGTGATATGGTTTTTGCGTTTTACTTTGGTCCTTTCTAGGGTAGTAAACGAGTGTGAGGAAGTGTAAGTTTTATCGTTCGTGATTATTGGGCACTAGGTGAATTGAGATGAGCAAAAATATATAAGTGTTGTGTATAGAAATCGTATGAAATAGGGTACGTTTGGTTGTGTATCGCGACAGAAACAAAACAAGAAAAAAAAAATATAAAGGGTGCGTTTGGGCTTTGAGCCCTTTGGGCTTGCGTTTTTGTCTGGCCCAGCAGAAAAGAAAACAATATATATAAAAAGGGTCCGTTTGGTTTGTTAGTTGGGTTAAGTGGCCCAATGATCAACGGGGCCCACCTGGTGTGTTTTGTGAGTCGGGTTACGATCAAATAATATTAATGAGTGATCTCGGGAATTTTCGTAGGCTCCGGGAATATATAAATATCGTACTTTAATTATATGAAACGTATATTATATAAAAATATAAATGTTTTTAATATATATATTCGCGATAATTTAGACTATCTAGGTTTGTGTGCAAGCAATGTTTCTAAGCAAAAGATAATTCAAAGTTTTACCGTTGTGATTTATATATCAAGTCTAATAAAAAAAAATTTATACGTAAAAGTGGGTATTTAAATAACGTAATAACTTGTAAGTATTTACTAACCGTTGGGAAAATTACGAGAGGCTACAGGAAGTAAGGCATAAGTTTTTCCAGAAATTTGCCAGAAACTTAACATGAGATTTTTGCAGGAACATTCTGACGGTGTCAGGCGTTATAACCTGACGGCGTCAGGTACAAAAATTCTGAAAAATTTTGCAAGTTTTGTTTATACTGGAGTCTTAAAGTTTTTGTTGATTCTTTAGTTTTATAAACTCCAGGAAATCTGAAAATATTCATTCTACAAGCATTATATCTTTAATTGTTTTGTTTTTATTCCTAAGTCTGGAATTACATCTAGTTGTGAGTTTTCTTTGTTCGGATTGATGCTTTGGGTTTTTGTGATTGTTTTCTCAGGTTTAACAGGTTATGTATGACAAGAAGATGATTTGTTTTTTTGGAAGGGAAGCTTTGATTGTTCATTTTCTTGGAGGAAGATCTAACCTTGTTACCACACTATCCACACCGAACGAATCAGGGGAGTATTTGATTTCATTCTTTTACCTATTTCACTTTTACATTCTTTAATTGAACATTGGGGACAATGTTCATCCTAAGTGTAAGGGGATGGTAAATGATGATACCTTATAGGATACACTTTCACTTGAGTTTGTTTGTTTGATGGTAGGTGTGTAATAAAACTAAGAGAAGTACTTGCTAGTGTAATTTTAGCGCCAAATTTAAATTTTTTTACAACATTTAAGAGTGAAACTTTAGCCTTAGCAAGCGTCTCATGGATAGGAGATTGTATGACTAGTACAAAACTGTACCATTCAGAAAAATTTTCCACCCAAATATGTGAGGTTTGCATTTAGATTTGATAGGAAAAGCATTTACTATTAGTGCTTATGAGTGTACCGGTAGCATTTAGATTCTAGAACTTGCGTTAGTGATGCATCCCGAGACCGCTAGTGAGACTACATTCGTGTAGTAGGATTTACTACATAATAAGAGGCATTAGGATCACCCTTGTGTTAAACCCGTATCATAATTACTTGACCATTTAAGTCATATTACTTGGCTAGTAAAGTCAACTAATTTTTCCCACACCTTAGCGTTGTACTCATTTTTAGTACACGAAACCCCTAGTACACCCCTCCGAGCCTATCTTTTCGTATCTAACTTTAAGCATTTTACTTAAAGGAAGAATTTGTTACAACCCACTTAAATGTACAACCAAATTGCCTTAGCCTTCCGTGTATGCACTCATCTTTAGTGCATTATTGTTACGTGTTTAAACCCTTGGTTAATTATCTAATTGATTACATGGTTGCTAAGTCGAGTCATATCCTTGTACATATTGTTTTGGGACGATTGGAACTCATGGGTAAAGTACTTATGTTATGGAGTAATGGGGAAGAACATCTATTATTACCCCCATATGTGCGTTAATCTTAAAAGTACTCCAAGTGTTTTGATTATCTTGATTCGAGTCAATAGATTAGTTTATTGTAAAGTATGTAAAAATTCAAGTGTAAGGGAAATGTACATTCCCTATTATAAAAAAAAAAAAAAAAATCGAAAAAATATATAAAGAAAAAAAAAAAAAAAAAAAAAAAAAAAAAAAAAAAAAAAAAAAAGAGAGAAAAAACATACGGACTACCATCCCGTTTCATTCTATGTTTATTTTATGTTTTTGTTATTTTTGATTTATTAGCTTAAGTCGAGTCTAGTCTTGGCTTAGCAACGCCATATTGTACATGTAATTAACCAAGATGATTAACTCGCCACCAGTAAAGATTGCCTTTATCCAACAAAACCGTGTATTCCATATCCCTACACCTAACATTATAACCCTTTAAAAGACCTCTTTGATAGTTTATCCTAGGTGCTTACGCCAAGTGGTGGAGGTTTGATCCTTTCCCAAGTCTGTGGTAATCTATTTCGCTATGACAGGTAGTGAGAGATATTTTCCATTTCCATATTGTGATATATACTTTATTACACTCGAGAGATGTGAGTATCTAAACACTGTTTGTGAGGTGTTAGTGTATGACCTCCGTGCTTGTCTTTGGTCTTTAGTGGAACGATTATTTGTTTTAATTACTTTTATATTAGTGTTAAATGACCCATAACTTGTATTTTGATTAGAATAAAAGCTCATTTGCTTGAGAACAAGCGAAAAATGATCCATTTTTAGGGGGTCATTTAAGCCCGAAATTGAATTTATTTGATCAAATATTGCCCTAAACCGTTCCTTTTGTGATTTTAGGTACTTTTGGAGTGAATTCTGAAAAAGGAAGCATTTTGGACATTTTTGGAGCATAAAAGAGAAGAAAACGGCAAAGTCTTAATTTTTCTTGCTGGGAACAGTACCTGACGGCGTCACAAGCTTCTTCATGACGACGTCAAGAGTAATACAAGAGGTGGAAGTGGATAAAGTGCGTGACGGTCCAGAAAGTTTTGTGCATTGGAGATGACGGCGTCACCCAAGGCCGTCACGTGTAAAATTAAAGAGTGATGGCCTAGAAAATTTCCTGAAGGTGTCACGTAGGCCGTCACGTGTTAACTTGTCAAAACTTGCGCGCGAAGTAGCTGATATTGTTTTGGACATAACTTTTGCATACAAACTCGGATTTAAGTGATTCAAAAGCCCACGAGAAGAGGACGAAGAAATCTACAATTTGGTAAAGAAAAATTGGTCATGACGCCGTCACTCTTTACGGGGTGACGCCGTCAAGCCTTGCCGACAGAAAACTTGCCTATAAATATAACATCATAACATCACTTTTTGTAAGCCCTAAACCCTAAGGTCGATTCCTGGGTTTAGGTAGGTGTTTTTCCAGCAACTTAGAGGGTTTCAATCACTCCATAAACAACATGTATTGGTTTGTTGATTCTATCTTAATTATGTTTTCCATTATCATTGTTGTTTGCTCTTCTTTGATGATGATTTGCTAATTCACCTTGTGTCTACTTATGATTGTGTGAAACTTGTATATAATTGGTTAGATCTTATTGATTCCTTGTTGATGTTTGTGTCTATCTTCATCAATTAGGGTGTGACACTTTGATAGGTCTAGTTGGATTAGCTTATAATTCTTGATTCCTATTGTCTCTTGTTTGGTTGATTGTATTTGATGTTAGGCTTAAGAAAACTGGCAGACTTCCATAGGGTAACATGCTTGAACGTCTTAAGAAACATGAACCAATGCGTACTAGGTTATTATGGTTGTATTTAATGATGAGCGAATTCTAATGATCCCATGTTAGGAGCTTCTTGCAGGCTCGATATAGGAATGAAGTAGGAGCTTATAGAGTTGGGGAAGTACGTACGCTACCCCACAAATGGTATTAAGGAATACAACCCGTCAATTAAAACAAGGTGTGATAATTCAATAGGTAGAATTGGATAGCTAGCAAGGAGTAACATATCATAGGTAGACATGCTTCACTTATCTTGTAGAACCTTAGTTTATTTTTCTTGCACATTAGTTTGATTAGTAGCTTTTGGGTTAGTTGATTAGCAACTAATTCCGCCTCTCCTTCCAATACCCAAGATTTTTACTTGCTTTTCATAAAATATAAAAATACGAAAAGAATCATCCTTCACCTTTTGACCTAGTTAGATTAATTTCAATCCTAATGACACTATTCCTGAGTTGAACGATCAATCCCCCGGTACTTGTCACAAAACTATACTACAACGATCAGGTACACTGCCTGGTGGAGGTTGTAAGCTTCCCGAGATCCCTCTAGAGGTAAAACCTGGTGCGATTCCCACGTATCACTACTCATATATCTCCATCATACCTCTCCTAATTGCTGTCGTCCTGCGCACGACAGTAGTCAAATCAACTCTCAACTCAGCAATAAACTCTCCAATAAACATCTCAAGTCAATAAGGACAAACTGCTTAGAGTCAATGCTCCATGGAATATAGGGTTTCCCCGGGTCGTTATGTCCCGACGAGGTGTGGATGGTTATCAAACGGCTTCGTGATCGGGTGAATTTGGATGGAAAAGGTTTTGTGTGCGATCAGCCATCTGCGAGATCCTCTCGCCCTGTGTAGTAATTCGAGTCCAAATCCTACCAGTCTCACCCAAATCTGCAGGCTCAGCAGATATCTCAGATGGCTCTTTCGACGCCACGGAACTACCAGGTGGTGAATCAAACAAAAACGAGTGATCAGGTGAAACCGGCTCTAACGGATGTATCAGAGAATCGGGCTCCTCAGCGTGAGCTGGATATGCTGGCGAACCATCATCATCAGACATCTCCTCCTCCTGAGGATCATCCTCCTCCTCACCCTCCTGTGGGTCATCATCCCTCTGCTTAGCCTCCTGAGGGTCATCAGCCTCCTCCTCACCCTCGTACTTCTTGATTGGCTCCAAACGGTCAACCTAAACTGACCAGGTGATGGTCAACAAGGTCAAACTGCTTAGAGTCAATGCTCTGTGGAATATAGGGTTTCCCCGGGTCGTTATGTCCCGACGAGGTGTGGATGGTTATCAAACGGCTTCGTGATCGGGTGAATTTGGATGGAAAAGGTTTTGTGTGTGATTAAACTAGGGAATCTACAAAGAAATAGCTTAAACAAGCTATATGAATAAGATTATGAAATCAGAAAAACCAGAAATGATTTAAACCTAAAAACGCGTACGTTCAGTTTTAAGTAACGTAAACGTACGAAATAAAAAGTGAAAACTGAAATCTGAAAACCCCCAGGGGGTGAAAATGACTTTTTTACAAACTAAAGGACAAAAGAAAATTTTTAGGAAAAGAAAAATGATTTTTACACTATTTACTAATTTAATATTAATTAAATACTAATTATTACTAATTATTAATATTTGAAATACTTAAATACAATATAATGTTAAATAACACTAGAAAATTGAAAATAAAATTTCTAAAATTATAAAATAACTAAAAACAAGTTTTAAAAATAAAAATATGTATTTTTGTCTTTTTGTGAATTTTCTATTAATTAATTATTAATTACCTAATTAAATTATTTTAAATTAAGAAAAATAGAAAATGAACAGTAAAAATTACAAGAAAATTCCTAAAATTATTTTATAACATATAAAAGATAGGAAAAATATAAAAACTAGGTTTTGCTTAATAAAAACTAATTATGCTATTTTAAACTAATTATTAATTAATTATTAATAAAACTAAGATTAATTCTAATAAATACTTAATGACAAAATAAAAATCTGAAAAAATTATTATAAATACTTTAATATATGAGTAATTTAATAAAAATATAAAATAGCTAAGTTCTTAATAAAAATATAAAAATGAAAATTAAAATTAAATTACATTAAATAGAAACTATCACTTAAATTAAAACTTGGATTTTTTGTTAGTTTTCTTTTTGAAACTTGTTACACTACTGAAAATAAGAAACTTATACAAAAACCACTTTCTTAGAGCTTAAAAATAAGCAAAGTAAAAGCTTATTTGGTTGACAGTTGACTTTGGTCAACTGTCAAGAGCAAAGGCTGATGTGGACTACTAGAGGGGCCCACAAAGGTAAAATAAGATGTGAATAAGCTAAAAGGACCAAAATAAGGTGGAAGGAACAAGTACAAGGCCTGAATAAGTCAAATAAGCTGGATAAGCTAATCCAAAACCAAACTGTGAACTCAGTCAAGGGACAAGATTGGGTGCCCTTGCAGCCCAAGCAAATGGGGTCTAAACCTGCAAACAAGCCTAGGGACAAAGAGAAGAGCTTATTGGCTTTTCAAAAAGCCAATAAGCTCTCTGTGGGGCCTACTAATGAGTGCATGAGGGACCTTGGAAGTTGGGGGTCTGAACTGCTTATCTGTGTTCAGGGGTGAACCTTGCCCTGCAAGTGACTTAGGCAGGGTGTGGGGCCCAACAGAAAAATCACAAAAATATAAGCACCATGGAACCTTTGAGATGACCTGAGATACTTTGAGTAGCAACTTGTTTCAACTCCTAAATCAATACACACAATTCTAATTAAATCCTTGAAGTTTTGTAAAAATCTGAATTGCAACTTTTGACTTTTTCTAAAAAACTAGGTACTTTGACTTATTTGAATTTCTGATGGACAATGCAAGCTAGAAAAGTTGTAATAAGCTATATTAAACTTAAATCAAGCTAAAACTACCAACGCTAAGTTGAAATGAGGTTTTGTGGGATTCAAATCCCTCACAGTCAACTGTGAGGGGATCTTAATTATGATTTTGACTTTTACTGAGATTGAGACCACAAGGATGAACAAAATAAGTCTACTTAAGCCTAAGGAACTTAATTAAACCAGCAAAAGTCACAAATAACAACAAAAATACACCCAATCAGTGTTAACCAAACACCCCTTTTGAAACTGAAAGTAGAAATTTAATGAAATAAACTTACAATTTATCCCATGAATCTGAACCAGAACCTACCCTAATGTCCCCCAAGGGACTCTAAACCAGGACCAATCACCATCACTGCCATAGCTCCTTTTCTTTTTCTTTTTATGATTTTTCTACAAATTTTTTAGATTTCTTTTGGTACATAGGTGAAACTGACTGATTTGCTTCCAAACTTTTACAAGACTTATAATTAAGCTCCAGTGAGCATAAACTAACAAGAAACAACACCTTAAAACACCACAGAATCAATATTGAGCTTTTACTTGAAAACACAAATTTAACATTAAAACTTAGATATTGAAATTAAAGCTTCACAAAAGTTTTGAACTCACTAAAGCTACTCAGTACAATGATTCCTAATTGAAAATTACAACAGAATTTGAAATATTTAACTAAAAATGAAAGCTACAATACACTAAAACTAACACTAAACTACTACTCCCTCTTCTCTCTTTCTTTTCTGTTTTATATTGACTTCTAGGGTTCATGGAGCCTTTCTCTTTCTTCCCTCATCAAATTTGGACCGTTGGATTGGTTCTTGTGATCTTGGCCGTTCAAAACGGTTTTGGCGGGAAAGCAGGGGTTGGGCAGTTGGGGAGTTTGGTGAGTTATTAAATGAGGAGGGGGGATGAATGGGTGTAGGTGAAGGTATTTATGAGGGTTGGTGAGGAGGGGGGAGACAAGGGCCTGAAGATTAGGGATGCTAATGGAGGTTAGGGGAGATGAATAGTAACTGGGGGTGAGGGTGTTGACTGGTCAACGACGGGGGAGTATTATTTCTTTTGGAGTGGGCTGGTTTGGTAGTTGGGCTTGGGTGGGCTAAAATGTTGGATCAGGTTATGGTTTTGGGTTTAGTAATAATAAAGGGTCCAATTTGGTACATAATAAATCACAAGGTTCACAATTGTAACTTTGCAAACCTTAGGGACTGAAAATGATACTTTCCAAAATTTATGATAAGGACCAAACTTGCCAATCAACAATATTTCAAAAACCATTTTTTTTTTGCCATTTTTAGTTTTCAAAATTTCCCGGGAACTAAAAATGATATTTTTCAAAGTATGGGGACCAAACATGAAAATTTCTCAAACTTCACCCCGAGGACTAAAAATGATTTTTGTAACTTCCCAAGGACCCAAAATGATTTTTCATTCAAAATTATCCCACCAGGGACTGAATCAGCCAAAATCTGTAACTCTAGGGACTAAATTGTAATTTTCCAAAACTTTTCCAATTTTTCACCAAAGGACAAAATATGACAACTAATGATTGTAAAAGGACCTTTGGTGATAATTTTCTATATTTTGAATATCCAGGGACTAGTTGTTTTGTAATTTTATGAAAGTTGAGGGACTGAAACTGCCAATTTTGCAAACTTTGTGCGTTTTTCATTTGTTTTAGATCATTTTGCATCTAAAACATATAAAACACAATTTTGAAATATTTTTAGTATTTTGATGCATTTCTGAGTGTTTTTGTATGTTTTGCAGTTCAGATTTGACCAAAAATGATGAGTGTTTGAGCATTCATCAATCCCCCACACTAAACTATTGCTAGTCCCTAGCAATACTGTTTTGAAAACTTGATGGATTTTAAACTCTTTACCAAAAGCCATCACTTCTGGAGTAGCCAGGTGTAAGAACTGTGGCACACCTGATAACCGTGTGATTTTGAGCAAACCACCAGCTGTCAACGGATTTGAGTAGTCTTTACCAAAAGCTGTTTGATTCTGGACTAGCCAGCTCTTGATGGACAACGTCAACATCTTGGTGAGCTGATTACCAATTATGGATTTTCCACGGCCTTTACCACAAGCCATAATCTTGTGGGCTAGCCAACTCATTCGCTTTATGGGATATGGGGAGTTGATGAACCATACAATTTTGGGCAAATTACAAGCCGTAAACGGATTTGAGATGTCTTTAGCAAGAGCCGTTTGCTCCTGGACTAGCCAATCCCTTTTGTCGGTTAGACAAGGCGGACTGATAACCACAAAAATTTTGAAGCACCAGTGAAAATTTTTTGAAATTTTGGCTAAAAACGGGGTTATTATATAGTAAAATGTGATAAAATTCGCTAGAATAGCGAATACCCCCCCCCCCCCCCCCCCCCCCACACTTAGCACGAATATTGTCCTCAATATTCAAAGTCCCGGCTATTATGCCGACATTTTGAACGTAAAAGGGCAACATTACAAGCTAAGCGTGGAAAACACCATTTTGTTTTTCACTTTTGTAATCATAGCATGGGGGACTCCCCCACACTTAGGGTGAAAACCCTAAAGGCATGCTACTGTTTTTGTTTACCGAGTCGCTAGCTTGACTCGACCCCGAATTCATTTGTCCTTGGGGAAGCATGACGTGGAAGAAATAATCTCCATCGGACTTTCATTCAAGATGTTTGGACAAACATTTGAAGTACGTGAAAGTTCCACACCGATGAGATAAGTATCCGGCTCAAGATAATGATACATGAAAATGCCGGGATCAAATATTGTGTCCTCACTCCCGAAGGAGTGAAGAAGAGAAGAAGTCACCTTATAGGTGAAGAAAAGGAAGAAAATCATGATAAAAAGCATGATTTGATCTTCTTCCTCGAGAGCAGGCTCATTAGCCTGAGTTTGGATTTCAAAGGGTAAGCTCGTAAACAACCCGGGAGGGTGGGTGGGAATTTGCAAATCCTCATGATATAGTGCATCTCCCCCCGGGCTATCAAACTCCGGAGGAGTCATAATATGATGAGTGAGTTCACCGGAGAACTCCTCATGTTCCTTTGTGGACTCATCACAATCCTCATTCTGAATATCAAAGAGTGGATTATCAGAAATCAAAGTGAATTCAGATTCGAATTCAAATAGAGGATTAGTGAGATTAGTATTGAATGCTTCAGGAACAAAGTGATCAATATTCTCTATTGGATTGTCGGGATAAGAAGTGAGTGACAGATCATGATATAGGAGACTTTCAATTTCTCCCAGATCGGCTTGGAAATCAAGGAGACCATCATCACTTTCCAATGAAAGTGGATTGATGTGAGTAAGTTCATCGGCGAACTCCTCAAGAAGAGGATCAGCATCATATTGTGGGAGTGATGCCTCAATATACTCAATGTCTCCATGAGATGTACAATCATCGCTAAAATCTGAGAAAGTCTCAAATTGATCTTTAGGACACTCAATGGGGGAAGGTAAATCACACACATGATCCAAAGTTCCCTGTGACTCTCTCGGGATTGGGACAAGGATCTCAACACTAGACTTTATTAATTCGTCCGATTCCTTATTAGGAACAGTGCTAAGATGCTCATCCCCCATGTTTAGAGAGTGAGTGTGAACTTCGGGTGTGATAGCAGTTGTTTGAGAATGAATCTCAACTGCCGGGATATCCACTGATGAACTTGATGGATCTTTATAGAATTGAAGGATATCACGTGTATCCTCATCATCACTGTCATCAGGAATAAAACGGACAAAGAGCTAGATCTGGCTGCTTTTTCTCTTGCAATGGATTCCCTCACGGATTTTTCATATGCATCTTGGGAATTTATTCTAGCAGCCTGCTCTTCAGCAAGCAGTTCTTCCATGTATTTTTGATAAGTATGTCTTTGGGCAAAGTCGTTAACTAAACCCTTAAGCTCATCAACGATTTTCATCAGATTTTGCATTTCTGGAAGAAGTGCTTGATTCATATCGTACTGTGGAGGTTGGTCGTAATAAGGTGTGTCAAAACTGTCACAAGGATATGGATTCCCCGTTTGACAATCTGAGCTGAAGTGTGGACCTCCACAGTAATCACAATAGTAAAACTGTTGAGTCTGGACTGGTGAGTCATATGGGTATTGGTCATAACCAAAGTTCTGATTGTCTCCCGAAAACTGTTCATAGACAAACGTGTTTCCGGCTTGACACTCAAATCCTTGGTGAGGACCACCACATAACTCACACAGATATGTCAGTATCTCATGATGTGGTGGCGGGTAGGATGAATCAGATGTATCATGGTAAGGGTAGGGAGCTTGGTTATAGACAGACCCATCTCCTGACTCTATCATGCTACAACCGGGACAATTCCCGCCATTATGAGGACCACCACACCATTGGCAACCGCAATGGTGTGGATACGACATAGGAAGAATCAAAGGTTTACAGAGGGGTAGGGATGAAGAATCAAAGATGTGAGAGGGTAAAGGAGAATGTTTTTGGGTTTTTGGAAATATATTTTGTACAAATGATAAAGAAAATGTTTTTGTGTTTTCTGTGTTCGTTGAAAACTGAGTTTAAAATGTTTTCGGGAACGGTTTTGTTTTGATAAATAGAAAATATGAACAAAGGATGGATAAATGTACAATGGAACGAATTCCAAAGACACTAATAAGAAAAACCATTTAGATACGCACACAACCTCCCCGGCAGCGGCGCCAAAAATTGATTGGCTCCAAACGGTCAACCTAAACTGACCAGGTGATGGTCAACAAGTTCAAACTGCTTAGAGTCAATGCTCCGTGGAATATAGGGTTTCCACGGGTCGTTATGTCCCGACGAGGTGTGGATGGTTATCAAACGGCTTCGTGATCGGGTGAATTTGGATGAAAAAGGTTTTGTGTGTGATTAAACTAGAGAATCTACAAAGAAATAGCTTAAACAAGCTATATGAATAAGATTATGAAATCAGAAAAACCAGAAACGATTTAAACCTAAAAACGCGTACGTTCAGTTTTAAGTAACGTAAACGTACGAAATAAAAAGTGAAAACTGAAATCTGAAAACCCCCAGGGGGTGAAAATGACTTTTTTACAAACTAAAGGACAAAAGAAAATTTTTAGGAAAAGAAAAATGATTTTTACACTATTTACTAATTTAATATTAATTAAATACTAATTATTACTAATTATTTATATTTGAAATACTTAAATACAATATAATATTAAATAACACTAGAAAATTGAAAATAAAATTTCTAAAATTATAAAATAACTAAAAACAAGTTTTAAAAATAAAAATATGTATTTTTGTCTTTTTGTGAATTTTCTATTAATTAATTACTAATTAATTATTAATTACCTAATTAAACTATTTTAAATTAAGAAAAATAGAAAATGAACAGTAAAAATTACAAGAAAATTACTAAAATTATTTTATAACATATAAAAGATAGGAAAAATATAAAAACTAGGTTTTGCTTAATAAAAACTAATTATGCTATTTTAAACTAATTATTAATTAATTATTAATAAAACTAAGATTAAATCTAATAAATACTTAATGACAAAATAAAAATCTGAAAAAATTATTATAAATACTTTAATATATGAGTAATTTAATAAAAATATAAAATAGCTAAGTTCTTAATAAAAATATAAAAATTAAAATTAAAATTAAATTACATTAAATAAAAACTATCACTTAAATTAAAACTTGGATTTTTTGTTAATTTTCTTTTTGAAACTTGTTACACTACTGAAAATAAGAAACTTATACAAAAATAACTTTCTTAGAGCTTAAAAATAAGCAAAGTAAAAGCTTATTTGGTTGACAGTTGACTTTGGTCAACTATCAAGAGCAAAGGCTGATGTGGACTACTAGAGGGGCCCACAAAGGTAAAATAAGATGTGAATAAGCTAAAAGGACCAAAATAAGGTGGAAGGAACAAGTACAAGGCCTGAATAAGTCAAATAAGCTGGATAAGCTAATCCAAAACCAAACTGTGAACTCAGTCAAGGGACAAGATTGGGTGCTCTTGCAGCCCAAGCAAATGGGGTCTAAACCTGCAAACAAGCCTAGGGACAAAGAGAAGAGCTTATTGGCTTTTCAAAAAGCCAATAAGCTCTCTGTGGGGCCCACTAATGAGTGCATGAGGGACCTTGGAAGTTGGGGGTCTGAACTGCTTATCTGTGTGCAGGGGTGAACCTTGCCCTGCAAGTGACTTAGGCAGGGTGTGAGGCCCAACAGAAAAATCACAAAAATATAAGCACCATGGAACCTTTGAGATGACCTGAGATACTTTGAGTAGCAACTTGTTTCAACTCCTAAATCAAAACACACAATTCTAATTAAATCCTCGAAGTTTTGTAAAAATCTGAATTGCAACTTTTGACTTTTTCTAAAAAACTAGGTACTTTGACTTATTTGAATTTCTGATGGACAATGCAAGCTAGAAAAGTTGTAATAAGCTATATTAAACTTAAATCAAGCTAAAACTACCAATGCTAAGTTGAAATGAGGTTTTGTGGGATTCAAATCCCTCACAGTCAACTGTGAGGGGATCTTAATTATGATTTTGACTTTTACTGAGATTGAGACCACAAGGATGAACAAAATAAGTCTACTTAAGCCTAAGGAACTTAATTAAACCAGCAAAAGTCATAAATAACAACAAAAATACACCCAATCAGTGTTAACCAAACACCCCTTTTGAAACTGAAAGTAGAAATTTAATGAAATAAACTTACAATTTATCCCATGAATCTGAACCAGAACCTACCCTAATGTCCCCCAAGGGACTCTAAACCAGGACCAATCACCATCACTGCCATAGCTCATTTTCTTTTTCTTTTTATGATTTTTCTACAAATTTTTTAGATTTCTTTTGGTACATAGGTGAAACCGACTGATTTGCTTCCAAACTATTACAAGACTTATAATTAAGCTCCAGTGAGCATAAACTAACAAGAAACAACACCTTAAAACACCACAGAATCAATATTGAGCTTTTACTTGAAAACACAAATTTAACATGAAAACTTAGATATTGAAATTAAAGCTTCACATAAGTTTTGAACTCACTAAAGCTACTCAGTACAATGATTCCTAATTGAAAATTACAACAGAATTTGAAATATTTAACTAAAAATGAAAGCTACAGTACACTAAACTACTACTCCCTCTTCTCTCCTTCTTTTCTGTTTTATATTGACTTCTAGGGTTCATGGAGCCTTTCTCTTTCTTCCCCCATCAAATTTGGACCATTGGATTGGTTCTTGTGATCTTGGTCGTTCAAAACGGTTTTGGCGGGAAAGCAGGGGTTGGGCAGTTGGGGAGTTTGGTGAGTTATTAAATGAGGAGGGGGGGTGAATGGGTGTAGGTGAAGGTATTTATGAGGGTTGGTGAGGAGGGGGGAGACAAGGGCCTGAAGATTAGGGATGTTAATGGAGGTTAGGGGAGATGAATAGTAACTGGGGGTGAGGGTGTTGACTGGTCAACGACGGGGGAGTATTATTTCTTTTGGAGTGGGCTGGTTTGGTAGTTGGGCTTGGGTGGGCTAAAATGTTGGATCAGGTTATGGTTTTGGGTTTAGTAATAACAAAGGGTCCAATTTGGTACATAATAAATCACAAGGATCACAATTGTAACTTTGCAAACCTTAGGGACTGAAAATGATACTTTCCAAAATTTATGATAAGGACCAAACTTGCCAATCAACAATATTTCAAAAACCTTTTTTTTGCCATTTTTATTTTTCAAAATTTCCCGGGGACTAAAAATGATATTTTTCAAAGTATGGGGACCAAACATGAAAATTTCTCAAACTTCACCCCGAGGACTAAAAATGATTTTTGTAACTTCCCAAGGACCCAAAATGATTTTTCATTCAAAATTATCCCACCAGGGACTGAATCTGCCAAAATCTGTAACTCCAGGGACTAAATTGTAATTTTCCAAAACTTTTCCAATTTTTCACCAAAGGACAAAATATGACAACTTATGATTGTAAAAGGATCTTTGGTGATAATTTTCTATATTTTGAATATCCAGGGACTAGTTTTGTAATTTTATGAAAGTTGAGGGACTAAAACTGCCAATTTTGCAAACTTTGTGCGTTTTTCATTTGTTTTTGCTCATCTTGCATCTAAAACATATAAAACACAATTTTGAAATATTTTTAGTATTTTGATGCATTTCTGAGTGTTTTCGAACAGGTGAACCATGTGGTGATAGGGTAGGTGATCTAGGACGACGACAGAATGATGTGGGTGGTGCATCTGACAGAAGAGCGTGAGCATCAAAATGCATGGGTAGTGACGAAGGGCGCACAGACATGCGTGCCGTAGCTCGGTGGGCAAAACGTGGAGCCACACGAGCCAAAGCCTGATGAAGTGTAAGTTGTCTCGAAGTACCAGGGAGCCCTAAAGAAGATGAGGGTCCCTGAGAAGTAGATGAAGCAGGTGGTGCAGAATTAGCTGCTGTCAGTGATGAAGTAGTTGAATGCATGTCAATCCTTAAGGATCATCAGGAGCCATGGTGATCTGTGCTGGGTGGAAAGGGTCAGCAAGAAGATCCTTAGTAATATCGAACGTACGGGAGGCCATAGTCTGTGACAACGGCGTAGGGTAGGTGTAAGTGTTTCAAAACAACTAAACCACGAACTCAAAATACCATATAAAAATCATCATAAGATCCCAATCATATAATCTCAAGAAGGATTTTCAAATACCGCATTACTAAAATATTTATAAAACAATTAAGCCATATAATTCCCCAAAACGCCATCATATCACATAATCAACATATCCAAGGTTCTCAAATCATCTCAAAATCTCATATCTAATCATTATCTCATAATACCTCAATAAAATCGAAGATGCTTCGGCTTGGCGGGCTGGCGGGCATTGGTTGAGGATCGTATTCTATAAAAATCGGTTATAGTTTAGGTGTTTATTACCTAGTTCTCTATAACCTTGGCTCTGATACCAATCTGTAACACCCCCAAAATTTGGTACAGCAAAAGACTCAACAAGCTTTTGGGGTGCTACAGGGATTGGTATCCAACACAAGTCATAAAAGAACGAGATAAAGTAAACATAAGTAAAGCACAACCAAACGGGGTTTTAAAGTTTACATTCATCCCAATTTTTCCAAAGTAAGGCCCAAAAGAAATAAACGTAGGTCCACAAATACATATCAGAGTTTGAGAAAAATAGATCCTTAAACCGCATTGCCAAGCCAAGCCTAGCCTCCAATCCAAACATCCAAAGTCATTACTTAATTACCTGAGAAAACGCGCTAAAAGTCAGCTTTCGCTGGTGAGATCATAGCTTTAAGTTCATAATTCAATCAAGTGGACATATACGCAAAACTCTTGCTAGTTAGACTAGGCCTCGTTTCTCAATAACCAACCCTATAGGTGCACACTATAGTCCAAAACCAAATCAAATCAATTTGTATGCGCAAGAATGAGACATGCCCAACATTCGTAAGAATACGACATGTTCAACAACTTACCTAGTTCAAGACTAGGCCTCGTTCCATAGCTTACCTAGTTCTCGACTAGGCCTCGCTCTCTAACTTACCTAGTTCTATAAGCATAGCAAGTTTTGAAATCAAAAGCGATAATAGTCCGCATAAAGCAATTTGCACGTTTCTCACCCCAAGTATTGAAAGCAAAGTTCAAAAGTAAAAGTGGGGCTATGACTCACCTCAAGTCCAGATATCGGCACAAAGAACTAGTGGAAATAAGATGTATCACAACTCAAAAGACAGCAACTACGGACTCGGCACTTCCTAACAATGTAAACTTTTTTCAGAATCATTTCCTCAAAATCAAATATTCCCAATCCCGAATGTATTCCTTTTTTACTTTCCAAAAATCCAGTTCTCGTATTATTTTAGTATTAGTTAGGAGTTTGGTATCCATGCGGGTGGAGGGTCGACACAACTCAACCCAAGAAATCACAACAAAAGAAATAATAATAATAATCTACGGGTCTAATATTAGTCCAATATATCATTTAAATAAATCATCGAAGTTTATCAAATCCGTCGACTTGGTATCCTTCCACAACTTATTTACCTAATATATTATTCCAAGATCATACCCAAAACCTAAGTCACATAGCACGTAGGATACTATATGGTAAGTATCTAAATTTAATAAGCTCCCTAAATATATCGTCAAATTTACCAAATTCGTCAATTTGATAAACCTCACGAGATATTTAGTAACTCATAAATCCCGTACAAATACCACAACCTATGGGCGTCGTAGGATACAATACCCATTAATATACTCATTTTATATAACCAAATAGGTCCTATTTAATCCGTCGATCAAATAAGTTACGTAGTTATAGAAAATGGATGTATTAACATCACATATCCGTGACAAGCTAAGGAATAGTATGGCCCACTTGGACTCAAGTGACCACGATCTCGTATAACTCGTAAGTTTCCCGTTTTATTTTCCAAAAAGCATTTCATTTCTTATAACATCCAACGTTATAATTATATCGGCATTTATAATTGTTTGTTCATAATGACGTCCCCGACATTTGTTATACTATTTTTATAACATAATATATACCGTTACGTTATTATACTATTACTCGTGATCGTTTTATTTTTAATATGCGCGCTTGTATAAATATATATATGTTTTCACGTTTATATATTTATATAAACGTTTATATTATTAATAATAGTATTACGAGTTTTTATTATTAAGTTTGATTATAATTTATATCGAGTTATAAAAGATGGGTCACATGTCCGAGTCATCACTCTCGGCTCATTGTCCAAGTCCAAGTGTTAAGGCGTTTTGCCGAAGTCAATCATTGACTAGAAAGTCAACGTGACCTCGACTAGCACAACCGAAAGTCCAAAGTACTATAATTAAATCTCAATCACCATAATCTAAAAATGTCAAACATCCCATTTCACAAGCTACAACAATAGGGTCCGACTACGGCACCAGACTAACCTATCTCCATCATACTAGTTAACCGTCTCACAATCGCTCCCTATTACCACTTCGTCAACACTACTCAAAATAATATGTCCATTGCCGAGACCTCATGGGTCTCGGCTCTTCTACTCTTTCTCGGCCACAAGTAAACACATCAACAACAATAACATTAACAACAACAACAACAACAACAACAACAACAACAAGAACGATAAAGTATTAAGTCTCGAGTCAAAACATCGAGTCAAGTTAGGCTCAACCCGAACATCAAACAATACCAATCGGACCCTTAGGGTCACGGCATGCTCATACGAGCTCAAAACATCAACCAAACAGACCCTTGAGGTCGCGGCATGCTCTCGTGAGCTATCAATCAAGACACCGAGACCACGAGGGTCTCGGCTAAGCTCAACCGAGCCTCAAACTTGCCCCAAGCGATATCAAACAAAACAATCCGAACACGAATCGGTCAAGGGTCGACACCACATGGATACCAAATCAATTTCATTCCAAAAACCCTTCTTATATATGTTACCCATTCGGTTTTGACCAAGAAATCAAGAAACAAATGGTTTGACTTTTTGGAGAGTCAAACCTTCATGAAAACCATGTATCTCACCTTCAATACTTTGAAAAATTTTATAGAAAATGGTGTTTGGGGTTGATACACGGAGGCGGTAACGAAATAAAATGGTGGTAGAGGTGATTACCGGCGCGTGTAGTAGTAAGGGTGAAAGAGGAGATGGTGGGGATTGTTTTGGTGGTGGCGGTGTAGCAAGATGAGCAGCAGTGAGTTGGTTGCCGGAGGTGGCAGGCGGCGGCAGGTAAGAGAGGGGAAAAGAGAGTATTATTTGTTTGTTGGGAAGAAGAAAATGAGAGGGGTGGGATAAGGTTAGGGTTTTAATACCCGAAAATTGCAAAAAGGCCCCTCCAGTTTATTCCTTCTCTTTTTAGGCACGAGAATTAAGTTATTTAGTGTAGTTATTAATCGGTCCTTCCCGAAACTTGAATACTCATTCACGAAAAATATTAAACGTCGCCACAAACATTTGTACTCGTCGCTGTTAGTTCTAAATACGCTTTTCCGATAATTTTTAAAATCTATACGTTTATTTTAAATAAAATGCAACTGATTCCCATAATATTTAAATTATTAGGTTTTCTTAGTGTCGGAGTCAACGTAGTGCCTAATTAACCGTAACAATCAATAAATCACGATATAAATTCCATATCAAATCAATAATTCAAATTTAAATTCCACAGAAACTTCATAATCCAAAACCATAGGTTTAAATTTTACAACTCCGTTGCGAATAAATTTCAACGTTTAAAAAGCATCAAACTTTATAGTAATGCGGGTTTTTAAAATATCTCCCTAAATTGCCAGTTGTTACAATAAGAAAGACTGCAGCCCAATATATGTGCATAGAAGCCAACACAAATGCTATGAGTTGTAATCTCCCTGCATATGATAAGTAATTATTTTTCCAATCATTCACTTTACTCTTCACTCTATCTATCAACTGTTTTCGTTCTTTTGCTCCAATCTTTTTAGTAACAAGTGGGACACCAAGATACTTTACTGGAAGTTTGCCAATTTGAAATGGTAATATCCTAAGGATTTCATGAGCTTCTTTATTCTTCACATTCCTAAAGAAAACAGTGCTTTTGTTCATGTTAGGAATCAGACCAGATGCATTGCTGAACTCAGTTAGGGTGTCTTTAATAACACTTATGGATTTCACATCACCATGGCTTGAAACAATCAAATCATCTTCAAAACACAAGTGTGTCAGTTGGATCTCCTTACATCCTTTGTGGTACTTAAAGTCACCATTTTGTTGAGTATTCTTCTTCATCATCCTAGTAAAGACCTCCATGACAATAGTGAATAGGTATGGAGAGATTGGATCTCCCTGCCTTAGTCCTCTTCCACTAGGAAAATAACCTCTTCTTTCACCATTCAAACAAACAGTGAACTTGGCTGTTGTAACACAGACCATAATCCATTTAACCATTTTCTCATGAAAACCAAACTGAATTAATGTCTGTTCAAGAAAGTCCAGTCCACTGTGTTATAGGCTTTAGCAATATCAATCTTTAAGCAGCATCTCTTTGGCCCATTCTTCCTATCATAACCCTTGAGAAGCTCTTGTGTAATGAGAATGTTGTCTTGAATTAGTTTTCCTTGAATGAATGCACTTTGATTTAAGCTAACCAACTTCTGCAACCCATTTTTAATTATGTTTGTCAAAATTTTGCTGATACATTTGTAAACCACATTACAGCATGCAATTGGTCTAAATTCAGAGACTTTGCTTGGATTGTTAACCTTTGGGACAAGTGTGATTAGAGTAGCATTCAATTCACCAAGAAGTTATCCTGTATTGAAGAATTCCTTTATAGCCAGACACACATCTTTACCCACTATGTTCCATGCTTTCTTATAAAATGTAGAGGTATAGCCATCTGGTCCAGGAGCTTTGTTCTCACCAATGTCAAACATAGCATTCTTAATTTCATCATCAGTGATATCCTTAACCATTTCATTAGCTTCAATCTCACTTAACTTTATACCAAACAGGCCCTCTATATTCCAACACTGCACACCAGATCCTGTCTTTCCAAGAAATTGTTCAAAATGCTTTACAAACCGATCTTTCATAAGTTCTCCTTCCAATCTTACTCCATCTTCTGTGTTAATACTCATGATCTTACTATGTTGTTTTCTACTCTTTAAAACTTTGTGAAAATACTTATTATTTCTATCTCCTTTACTTATCCACTCCACCTTAGCTTTTTGATAAAGGAAACTTTCTTCATCATCAAATGCTTCATTGTAACTCCTCAAAGCTTCACTTTCAATTAGTTTGTACTCACTTGAGTGTGGATCTTCATCAACCTTCAATTGAGCCTTTTTAAGATTTTCTCTTCTTTCTTTTACTCTTTCAAACAAATTACCATTCTTCCACATCAGATTATTTAAAGGCCTCATAAGTGTCTTCATTTTCTGCACAAGCTTATACTGTCTATGACCTTGAACTTTCACATTCCATTCATCACCCACAGTAGATAAAAACACATCTTTGCTAGCAATGTAGTTAGCAAATCTAAATGATTTCTGCTTTTTAGACAAACACTTTGGAAACTTCACAATAATTGGACTGTGATCAGACACCAAGTATGGTAGAAACTCAGCATTTGCTAATGGATATTCTGTCATAAATTCTTCATTGACCATTGCTCTGTCCAACTTCTTTAAGATGCTTGTTTGAGGGTTTGAAGGAGACTTAATCCATGTGAAGAAAACACCACAGCTGCTTAAATCTTCAATTTCAGCTTCATTCACGCATTCTATAAAGTCCTGCATATCGTTAGTAGCATTTGATCCTCCAGCTGAATGTTCATTTGGCTTCAAATTTACATTAAAATCTCCAAGAAGCAACCATGGCATACCACCAGTAATTCTCTTTGCACTAATAATGTCTCTCCATAATTCCTTCCTTTCTCTGCCTGTGTTTGCAGCATACACAAAACAACATAGAAATTTAACATTGTTAAAAAGATTTTCTATCATACATACCATATGTTGTCTAGATGTATGTATCAGCATCACATTCACCATATCCCTATCCCAACTCACCACAATTCTACATCCATTTGACTATGAACCACATTAGAAATCCAACTCCAGTTCCCAAAAGCCACTTCACAAACTTTAGGCAACTTATGAGGTTTCACATGAGTTTCCAAAATAGCACATACATGTATTCCTTCCTCTAAGATTAATTTCTTCACTTCTTTTTGTTTTTTCAGTTTATTCATACTCCTAATATTCCATGTAGCTAACTTTAAATCCATTAAAAAAAACTATACTAATATATGTACACTGCAGTTATCACTGCATTCCTCAATTCAATATATTCTTGCTCAAACCAGTGACGTTCTCCTTTGTCATAGTTTGAGACATTTCATTCCTACCCTCCATTACATCCTCTGCATTCACCTCCTCACTTTCCTTTTCCTTTTCTCTGTCAATATCCCATTGCCTATTGAAGCAATTCTCCATATCTTTAGTCCATGTTTTGATCTTTGCACAAGTAGGCTGTATTTTCTTATTCAGATATTCATCTACCACCATCCTATCATTAATTATTCTTAATTCATCAGTGTTTTCAACCATTGTCTCATTCAAAGTTTCATATCTATTAGAGTTTGCTGTCTTATCTTGTTTTCCACTAATAATAGTTTTAGATGTTGATGCAATATCTTGAACTACACCTTTCCCCTTCTCATTTGCACCACGCTTCTTTCTATATTCCTGTCTTTGATTATTATTGTAGTAGCTATTCTTAAACCGCCAATTCCTGTTCTGCTGCTGTGTATATTTCTTCCTGTTCTGCACTGGAGCAAACTCATCTGGCACTTTACTCTTATTAGCTTCGTGTGTCTTAGCCTCATTCACTCTTTTTTCTTGAATTTCTTTCTCAGTTCTTGGCCTAACATTACAAGCTTCAACTGTGTGTCCAAAGACTTTGCAATGAGAGCAACAGTCAGGCTTCCAATCATATTCAACCTTAACCACTTTCATACCTTTCAAGCACTTATTCCCATCAGTATACTCAATCTTGATCTTGTTTCTCATCTGTTTCCCAGCTTCCACCTCTACTAACACTCTTGCATAATCTGCCCTTCCCACTCCATACTGACACATGTGAGCTGTAACAGAGTCCATCACCATTCGTTTTCCTAATAAACTTGCCATAGCACTAATACCTTCCACACTACATGCTTCCATTGGAATGTTCATCATTTTGATCCGTAGTGGCAGTTTTGTTGGTTCAACTTTCATTAATCCAATCTCAGGGTTCCATTTTTGTACAAATAAGGGCCTATTATTAACCATTCATGGACCTTGTTTCAGAACATTATTCATCCCAGTTTCATTATGAAATTTAAACAGATTCACCCCACTAGCATTCACAATCACTTCTTTTAGCCCAAATCTACTCCACATTCTCCTGATGTGATACCTCAACTCATTGATCATCATGTTTTGTCCCACAAAATATCCACATATAGTAAATTGCCACTTAAAACATCCTTTCTTCACAATATCCTCATCAAATAAAACTGTTTCCTCACCATTATCATTCACTTTAGGTGCAATAAACATCATATTTTTAGTCACTGTTATTTCATCCTTAGTAACCATTTTTGCATAAGAGTTCACATTTTTATCTAATTTTTCCTTGTTATTATCACTGTCCATAGTTTCTTTACTAACAACAGTCACATCATTATTAGCAGATAAATTAGAAGTACTTACAGCATCATCCTACTTGTTCAATTCTTTATTATGTTCACCCTTATCACTACATTCAGTCGCATCTTCCATCTCCTTAGCACCTTCCTCATTCTTATCCAATTCACTTTCACTTTCAGCATCACCTTCCTTATTCATCTCATTCCCCTCAACATCCATCTTTTCCCCCAAATTATGTGCCCTAATTTCTTCCTCAACTTCATCATTTTTCCCGTTAGTACGCATTTGACTCAAATTACCCATAATATGATCTTTGTATCTTGTTGGATGCTTGATTCTCCTTTTATTCTTCCTATTCGACATGTTTAACAGCAGTACTTATTCGTAATTTTTGCTCAATTGATTAATCAAATTTTGGCGCCAAAATTGACAAACTCAATTACATGGTAAATTTTGGGGAAAATTATACGAAACTATGTAGAATTGAAAACTGAATCGAATGATCAAATTTGATTATTGAAATACGTATACAGCTAACAGGTTAAATGTTTGATTAAGTAAAAAATAGTTAATTATGTTAACAAAAACCTATTTAATCAAAAGTTCAAAGACGAAAAAAGTAAAGATACATTGGTGTGTTACCGGAAAAATAAGCAGCTTCGTTGGATCAATGAGCTTTAGAAACAAGATGAAAGTTGATTTCATCTCTTAAAAAAAAAGAAAAAAAAAAAGAAAAAAAAAACTTTATATTTAATATCAATTAAATGAATCAAATAGTTACCAGGGGTATTCTTTAATAAATAAAGCTTTGAACAGAATGTGCACTTTGCTTACAAGTCGTTACACGAAAACATGATGCAAAACACTAAAACAGATAAACATATACACGAGGCCCAAATATAAATGGGCTTGCTCATTATACACCAGGTCTAGTAAACAAAAGCTAGCCATTATAACATTCAAATCCATTCAAATTTAAGTTTTAACAAAAGACCAAGCTTTTCTAGCGTATGCTTGTAACTTTGTAAGTTGTAGCGCAAAAAATGTAAAAGAACACAGGAGGATTCAGTATTAAGGCAGTGATTGCAATGCCAATAAACTTTTATTTATCGTGACTCACTGCAGTCGGATGAATAAATGTATTTTTGTATGTAACAGACCAATAGAAGTACGAAATTGTAGCATATGGCGTGTATGACATTAAATTTTTTTAGTTGTTGGTGGGTGGCGCGTACATACTGAACATATTGGAAAAAAATTCTCGTGAATATGTCAATGTATTAGTATTTAGTATTTACGCCATTTTATGTTTAGTCTCTAAGTTTAATATCATCGAGCCATTCTCTAAGCATTCATTGAAACATGATTGTTTTGACCAAATATTCATAAACAAAAGAAGTAAATTGAACCCCATGGTTTTTGGTGATGTTGTTACAATTTAAACCATAGTGTATGTTGCGATCAATTAGAAAATCGTACTCGCTCAAAGCTTTCTTGTGCTTGTTGACTTGTCGATTAAGTTACCATTATGTCACAACCCGCTCGCTCGATAGAGTCATTTCCGAGGTTGGTCGGGATTCCGGATTGTTCTAGACTTACTTAGAAGTCTCTATGGAATTCTAAGGAAGTTGCAAGAATGTCTTGGAAGATATTGGAAGGTCTTGGAAGTTCTTAGAAGCGCTAGAAGCTTCCTCCCATGGAAGGTTGTAGAACTCTCAAATAGAAGGTTGCAGAATCTTCTAGTTTGTACATAGTTGTAGTATAAATAAGACATCCTCATTTGAGGAAGACACCTCTTAAATCACTTGTAATCTCTTGTAAAGTTCTCTCAAGCAATACAAAGTATTTCCCATTTCACTTGTACCATTCTTTAAAGCTTTCTCTAGTTGTCTAGATAATTGAGTATTCGAGCAAGGCTGACTTAGTCGAGACTAAGTGCCGCACGGAAGAACCTTGTAGAGACAAGTCCGTGACAAGTGGTATCAGAGCCAGGTTGATTCAAGGAGATGGAAAACGAAGGCAACAAGAATGTGGGTGGTGGAAATGATGTTGTGATTGATGAGAACCGTGGTCGGGAAGAGTCTCGCCAAGGAGACAAGAGGAGTAGCGGTGCGTCTAGAGACACGGTAGCAAGTTTGGCCAAAAGGATGGAGAGTGTCGAGACATCCATGGCGGAGTTGAAGAACCAAGTTGAGGGCTTGGTAGGTCTAGACTCCGAGTTCAGGGGCATGAGGGATGACTTTAGGGTGGTCATCAATACTCTTAGCGGCGACTTGAGACGTGAGATCCATGACTTAAGAGATATGTTCATGGGTGAGATCATGAAGTTGCGGGAGGTTGGAGAAGAGATCTCTGTGATTCATCAAACCATTGAAGGCTTGCAAACGGATATAGTATTGTGCAAGCGATCGATGGCTAGTGGAGGAGGTAACACTAGCAACATTGCTTCAAAGTTAGAGGTCCCTAAACCATCACCGTTCATGGGAAAGCGAGAGGCTAGGGCGGTTGATGATTTCTTGTGGGAGATGGAGCAATACATGGAGAGTGTCAACATCAGTGTTGCAAAAATCGGCCTACAAGGCCGATTAATCGGCGATTTCAAGCAGAACAGCCTTGGACCTTGGAGCGAATTACAAGGTAATTGGCCGATTAATCGGCCTTGGACCTTGGAATCGGCGATTAATCGGCCAAAAATCTCTACACGGCCCTCGACCGCCTCGGGACCGATTCACGATTTTTGCAACATTGGTCAACATAGTTGACGATGCATCAAAGATCAAGACGGCGACGCGTTACTTAAAGGACACTGGGGCGTTATGGTGGCGACGTCGATATGGAGATATCGAACGAGGTACATGTACCATCAATACTTGGGCCGATTTTGTTCAAGACTTGAAGAAGCAATTTTATCCGGAGAATGCTAAGTACGAAGCAAAGAGTCGACTTCGCAAACTTACGCATTACGGGACGATCCGGGAGTATGTCAAAGAATTCACAACTCTTGTACTCGAGATTCCGGATCTTTCTGAGCAAGACTCTCTCTTCTATTTTCTTGATGGGTTACAAGGATGGGCCAAGACGGAGTTGGAGAGACGAGGAGTCCAAGACCTTGCTACGGCTATTGCGCATGCAGAGGCACTTATTGACCTTGATGAGCGGAGGTCGCTTAAACCCACAAATGAAGATAGTGGCGGTGAGCAAGGTGGGGGAGAGAAACAAGTCTGAGATTGGGATGATGGAGCACGAAGATAGCAACGAAAAGAGAAAATACCATATAAGAGTATAAAGTGTTTCGTGTGTGATGGACCACATAGAGCGCGAGATTGTCCTAAGAAAATGAGTCTCCAAGCTATGATGGCAAATACGGAAGAGAGTCCGTGTAAGGAAGAGGATGTGCACTTGGGATCGTTGTGAATCCTCAATGCCATTAATGCATGGAAGGAGTTGCCCACAGTTGAGGCGAAAAACAAAGTAAGAGTGATGTCGTCCAAGATAGATGCTAAGAAACAACGAGCACCTATGGTAGAGACCAAGGGTAAACCGAGGACAAAGTCAAAGGCAGATGCCAATGGACTTCGATTTGTGTGCACAACTGTAAATGGGATATCCACAAGAGCCTTAGTCGATACAGGAGCAACTCATAACTTTATCTCGGTAGATGAAGCTAAGAGACTTGGGCTTAAGACAATGGAGGATAGTGGATGGATCAAAGCTGCAAACGGAGATGTCAAACCAATTAGAGGGGTTGCACGAGGCGTGAAGGCTAAGATCGGGGAATGGGAAGGAGAGTTAGACTTATCGGTCGTTCCTATGGATGATTACAAACTCGTACTCAGGATGGAATTCTTCGATAAGGTACAAGCCATTCTCATCACGTTTACTAACACATTGTGCATTTTAGATAAAGGTTAAGTGTGCATGGTGACAATGGAGAGAGGCACAAAGAGTGGAGCCAAGATGATGTCTGCAATGCAACTCGAGACCAGCTTCATGGAGTTGAAGCAAAATACGAGCTGTATATCAAGCGGCGTAGAGGTGCCAAGAGACACCCAAGATGTCTGTGCAAAGTTTAGAGGTGCAACATCGAGTGTTTTACCCGAGCGACGTGCACAAGAGAGTTGCCGCAAAGGTAAAAGATGTATGAGGAGGAGAAATCATGTTACAAAGCACGAAAAAGGATCAACCATGTAAGATGCCAAAGGAGAATCAAGTATACCCCTCAAGGCATGCCATGGACGAGATACAACAGTGTTGAAAAAAATACACGACGAGGACGTCGCGAGCTTAGGTGGGGGAGGATGTCACAACCTACTCGCTCGATAGAGTCATTTACGAGGTTGGTCGGGATTCCGGATTGTTCTAGACTTACTTAGAAGTCTCTATGGAATTCTAAGGAAGTTGCAAGAACGTCTTGGAAGATATTGGAAGGTCTTGGAAGTTCTTAGAAGTGCTAGAAGCTTCCTCCCATGGAAGGTTGTAGAACTCTCTAATAGAAGGTTTTAGAACCTTCTAGTTTGTACATAGTTGTAGTATAAATAGGACATCCTCATTTGAGGAAGACACCTCTTAAATCACTTGTAATCTCTTGTAAAGTTCTCTCAAGCAATACAAAGTATTTCCCATTTCACTTGTACCATTCTTTAAAGCTTTCTCTAGTTGTCTAGATAATTGAGTATTCGAGCAAGGCTGACTTAGTCGAGACTAAGTGCCGCACGGAAGAACCTTGTAGAGACAAGTCCGTGACAATTAGCCATGTTTCATTTCAAAGTTGCTTTAGAAAGAGTAATCGATTAGCTATTAAATTAGTTGTTACAAAATTTTAAAAGTTTGTTAGCATTAAAAGTGATGATCATTATTGTATCAACGAGTCTTGTAATAATGTTGTAATAGTCTTGTAGTTTAGTTAAGGGTAAACGGGCTTGGTTTAATCTAATATTGTATAAGTTTAGGTCTAGCTCATTACAAAAGCCCAAGCCCGGCCCATCTCTTTATCTTAGCTATATAAACCTCCAAATGCTACCATTTGGAGGTGGTGGTTCTATGTGTAATTCTATGTGTTTCTCTCTCTAAACATAATACATCTTTCCTTTCTCTCACTAGAAGTATCCATCTCTATTCTCCATCTCTCTCTCTCTAATTATCTCTTCTATTATCTCTATATAACTTGTGTAAGATATAAGATCGAGGGTCCTAACAAGTGGTATCATTCGCCGGAAGAAGGTGTAGTAGGTGGTTTTTGTTAAAAAATCGATTAAAAAACTTGTTGTTCTTCTCGTGTTTTAAAATTTTTGTACTTTCGTGTTTGTTTCTTGGTTTCTATCACATCTTTGCTTACAAACTTGTGCTACAAATCATAACAAACAAAAAGTTTCAAACTTTCTTTAAAAAAAAATTACGATTTGAACTTTGTACTATTTTTCGAGATCTTTCAAATATTTTGAAAAGTGGTTCAAGTTTGCAACTTTCTTTAAGATTTCATCATTTTAAGGATAGTTGTACAAAAATCTTGGATTAAAAACTTGTTCTTGGATAGCTTTCTTTCAGTATAAAAACTGCCAAAATTTCGAGAACAACAAAAGACACATTTTCGAGATTTCTCTTCGTTGCTACTAAAGTGTTACCGATCGTGTACTCAGTGATTTCTCTCTTGTATAAGAAAGAAAACACTTCGACTTTTGGCATATTTTCGAAATTGTACAATTTCGAAAATTTTGAGTGATTGTATTCTCGAAATTGCAATTTTTCGAGAAAACACTAACTTTCGAGAACCTTGAGTATTTTTTCGAAAACCTTCAAACTTTCGAGAATACATAAGTTTCGAAAAATTCAAAAATTTTCGAGATCACAAACTTTCGAGAACCCACATTTTCGAAAAAAAAATCGAGATCACAAATTTTCGAGATCACAAGTTTTTCGAGAACACATATTTTCGAAAAATTTCGAGATCAAAAAGTTTCGCAAACCCAAAGCTTTCGAGAACTGCTTTCTGACAAAGTTTCGAGAACACATTTGTGCAAGTTTTCGAGAATTGGAATTTCATCTATACCTTCTATAAGATCCATTCATCTACACAAGTTATTCTATCTTCTTGGCGGGAAAAGTCGAGTAAAATTTATTTTTTACAGGAGACTAAACGTTCAATTTTTACGCGAAATTCAAATTTTGGTATAACGGTGAAAATTTTGGCCCAAAATTCAAATTTTTAGGCCAAAATTCAAATTTTTTTCGGTAAAATTTGGCGTCAAAATTTTTCAAACTCAAATTTTTTCTGTAACCTTAGAATTGCATTTCTAGGTGTTTTCAAAATTCTGGGAGAGAAAAATTTTCAAACTAAATTTTGGAGGGAAACGTCGATCTCTCTCGAAAAGCGTTTTAATTAAGCTTCACGTTCATGGAACATCTCAAAACTTTCTTTCCATCAATGGACGTGGAACCTATCAATGGAAACTACCTCTTTATGGCAAATCATCAGGCAACAACATCAAGCAGTGATTCTGATCTTCCTCCTACTTATGATTCAGATCCATTCCATGAGGTACCAAATTATGGTAATAATGCTAATCTGTTTGCTCATGAGAAGCCACATTATGTGCCACCTGAACCTAATTATGATACATATGTGGGGGAGCAAGTTAATACCAATGCTAACTATGCAACTCCATACATGGATCCTAATGGAGTTCAAGTTGCACAAAATGATGCTAATGATGAGGAAACCCGTGCTTTGTTTGAATCATTATTGAATAATTGTCGTATTGAAATCGAGAAAGTGAAAAAGGTCAATCGCGATGTTAAAACCGCGAATGTTAAATTGACCGCTGAGCTTGAGAGTTACAAAGAAAACGTTAAAGCTTTTGAATTTCATAACAAAAGATTATCTGAATTAGAAACTGGTTATCAAAATTCCGTTTCAAGGGAAAAACAATTGCAACTCAAGTTTGATACACTTGATGTTAATTCTTTCAAGAAGATAAAAGCTTTAAACGCGGAAATTTCTGATTTGCAAAACCAACTTTCTAAACAAAAATCAGCTTATACCAATCTTGAAAAAGAAAGGGACGAGTTGAAAATGGAATTTGCAAAGAAAGAAGACAAACTTTTGGCCGAAATCGTAGATTCAGAACACATGATTGCTCATTTAGAAGAATTGGTGGTTAAGTCGGGTCAGTCGAGTCAAACAATGAAAATGATTTCAAATCAAACTAATCCGATTTACCATACGAAACATAAAGTGACTCTTGGTAACAACACCCCCAGTAATCTCAAGAAAGCTCAGCAAGAACAGAATGTTTTGTATAATGGTAATATGATTTACACCAAACATGATCCTCCCGTCGTTCGGGATTCTGTGCAAACGATAGAACATGTCGAAGAGAGCATTACTAAAATGAAACAAAAGGATTTGAAACCCATTGATTACAACAAATTAAACAAACTTTCGGGAATTACTTTTGTTCCACAAAAAGAACCATCTGTGTTTTCCATAAAACGACCATTCTCAAAAATGTTTTCTAAGAAAGTAATTGTTTCCAAATCTCTTTCAAAAATGGAACAAATTTCTTCTAACAACACTTTTAATACAAGTGAGGCTAGAGAAATTTTGGATGACGTTAAAAAGAGAATTCAAGAACTTCAAAATATTGTTGCTTCTAAAACTACAATCAATATTAACAACTGGCATTCCAGTTTTCATATTGAGCAGAAAAAGGTTTTTGAAAACGAAATTACTATCCCACTGAATAACATCAGTGCGAGGGTAATCCATTTTGAACAAGCTTTCTTAAAAGAAACGGCCGACTTTGTCAAGGACCACAAATCCCTGGTAAACAAAGCTAATGATACTCGTGAAAACATGAATGTTTTGGAAAACCTAAATGATTCTCTCTTCGAAGCTGTTATGACGACTGACATTATGTCCATCATTTTACAAACATATTCTGTTCAAGACGATGAAAGACTGCGAGCTGAGACATCTGAAATTGTTTCAAAATATGAAAATGCTCTTGTAAAACTTGAAAAAGAAAACATGTCATTTTTCAAACAACTTGATCGAAAATCAGAGGAATGCAAGTATGACAAATTGTCGTATGAGCATGCCTACAAGGACATGAAAAAGGAAAATGATTTTTTAAGAGCTCAGCTTGATAGTATAAAAGGGAAGGGTGTGGATACTAAGTTTGCAAAACCATCGACTTCGGAGAAACCAAATGTTTCTAACACGGTTCAAAAACCAAAAATGTCAATTTCTCGGTTTGCTCCAAAAGTCGATGAGAAAAAGGATTTGTCAAAACCAGTCACTCCACAACCCTTGCTCAAGAAAAAGGAAATGGAAAAGATTGTTGAAAAACGAAAATTGGTTGTTGAAAGAAACACAAATGTGAGTGCACCTGGCTCTTCTAGGAATAGTACACCAAATGTGACTTCAAAAACTGTTAAAGAGTCTGTTGGTTCTAATGATATTGTTCACAATCACCATCTAGAAGAAGCTAGGAAAAAGGCACAACATCGAAAAGACGGAATTTTAGGTGCAAAACCTAGTGTGATGAATTCTACAAGATTCCAAAGCACTGCTAGTAGTAGTAAACCATTACCTAGGAACAATCTACAAATTACTAGGGATTGGCTTGCATCTAAGAGTTGTGGCACAAAAGAGAATGCTAGGAACGTCGAATGCAACACAAAGAATTCCAAAGTCTCATCGAACAACAAACAATTTCCAAACGACTGTCGTGACAAAATTAAAATTGTTGTGTTAAACAAGAATGTTGAATTTGTCTGTCCTACATGTCAAAAATGTGTTTTTTCAGCTAATCACGATGCATGTATTGCACAATTTCTCAAGAAAGAAAAGTCATGTGTCAAGACACAATCCACTAAGACACCAAATCGAAACAAACTCGTTGATAACAAGCAAAATGGTAAGAAACCTAATAGGTGGATATCTAAAGGATGTAGTTTTTCCAAAACTGAGACTTCCGCTGCATCTGATAAGAAAAATATGTCTAGATCTTACCTTAGGTGGATTCCTACGGGAAAAGTTTTTCAAACAGTTGGTCTTAGATGGATTCCCACAGGAAAGATTTTTGATAGTTGCACCAAGACAAATAATAGTGATAATCATCAGGTTAAGGAAGTAGAAACTATTACAACCGTTGATAGTCAACACCCGCAGAGTGATGATTCATGTACTTCTAACACTGTTATTTGTGAAACCTCTTCGTCTTTGGTTGCAGGTGCTTCAACTATCTCAGAACCCAGTTCATCAGAGGGTTCAAATTCTGTAAATTCTATAAAATCATTCTTTCAATCTTCTATTTTTGATTTTCCTTTTCTTTTATAAAAACAAAAACAAAATACAAAAATAGAAAATTTTCAAAAATACAAAAACAATATAAAATCTAAAAATACAAAAATATTCTTCTCACGACATGTCTCTCGTATAAATCAATATTCTGTACGTTTCTAGAAATGTCATTCAACAATGATACAGATATGTACAGATGCTTGAGCGAGAGTTCTCTAAAATGTTTTTTTCTAAAACATGTCGTTTCTCAAAAAGTTTCTTCACAATGGCTTTCGTATACTTCAGTACGAAACCCGGACTTAAATGATGACTTCTTAGTATTTCAGCTAAGAACTCGTTCTTCATAGAATGGAAAGTGCTTAACCAAAACAAGGTTTTAAATATCTTTCGAGCACTTATCCAAAAAACAAAAATTCTCTTTCATCATGAGCACCACATTTTCAAGATTTTTCAAATAGACTTTCGAAATCCATCAAAATCGGTGCTCATCATCAAAATGACTTGTGTACACCTTACAGTGCACAACTCAAGTTTTCAAAGAAAGGAAAGTGGTACACAAAAATGATTTTCATCAACAAAGTGCACTTATCCTAAAAATGGACACTGTTGTACGCCTCAGTGCGACATTCCTAGTCAAACAAAGAGAAGTCTTTGTTTTTCAAAAAACCTTGATGCAAAATTCAACAAATCTGAAACTTCTTTATCTTTCAGAATTTTGCTTCGAGAAGACTCCTTCCCTCTAAACTTTAAAAAGTTTAACATTCTCAAACACATATGCGAATTTTGAGGGGGAGTATTTCTCTAAATTCAAAAATGTTCCAAATTCATGCAAAAACAAATCTGTCTTTCTCTCCAAAACCTTTTTCTTAATCAGCTGATATCAAAAATATCACGCTATGCTATTTTTGAGGGGGAGAAGACGTGATTAAAATGTGATCAAAATGTGTAAAGATTGAGATTGAATCTCAAAAGAGCTCGACTCAGATAGTACCAATGAATTGACGAAGCTTAAAATGTCATTAATCGAAAAGACTTGTCCTGGACGGGTAATAATTTCAAGCTAGTCTAACTAGTGATGTAAGCGTGTCTCGAATAGGACTTGTCTGAGTAGAATGTACCGTATCGAGAGACTTTCTTTAGACTTGACCAGGACGGGTAATAACTTCAAGCTAGTTTAACTAGTGATGTAAGCGTGTCTCGAATCGGTCATGTTCACTGAAAGTGGATCAATTCAAAAGTGCAAACTCCTCTCGCATGTGCAAATTTCTTAAAAATTACATGAGCACATGTGAAGGGGGAGTCCTTCAAAAGAAACAAAAACTCTCAAAGTGTCAACGAAATTGTGTTTATATTCATAAACACTTTGAGAGATTTTCAATCAAAGGTTTCATGGCAATTATAGGATTCATGGAGTTATAAGGTGACTAAGGTTAGGAAAAACCGTCCTATGATCCGCCAGAGCCGGAGGGATCTACCCAAGGACAAATCCAATAGATTAGTATTAGAAGTCCTTAGGTATGATTGAAAAAAGGAGAAAATGAGAAAGGAGAAAGAAGGGGTTGAAGAATTAAAAAGAAAAGTTATGAAAAAGGGTGAAAAGAAATAGCCCTCCAAATGTTCAACCTTAGGGCAGACACCGGGTTCAACTCATATGCTACTGGTTGTTACTAAGGTGGCTCCGGTATTGAAGACAAAGACGTCATGGACCCAGTGACGCACTGCACTAAACCTTCTTAACCACTCAAGTTCTCTTAAAAGAGCTTGTTTCATTCTCACGGGGAACCGGTGTAATCTATCGACCTGTCTCTTAGAGATGGTTGATATTGAAGCAGGAGACCTCTCCCTAATCTCCGCATAGGAAACCAAATGTGCACTTATCGAGTCTAGAGCCCCGAGATTCATCAAAAGATCTCATAGGAACACATGATATTACTACACTGGATGTTCAACATTGAGGACGCCAGATGTAAACTTAAGAGTCCTACGCAGATCTTAGCAATCTGCCAGAACATTTATGAGAGGATTCACTTTTGTGATTCTCAGTGATTGAATGGAAATTCCTGCCAGGGTCAACATCAAGCAGCCCTGACAGCAGGTCACTTCGGTAATTCTTTATGGGTTACGCTTAGTGTTCGCGGTGGTTTCAAACGGTCTACAGTCGTGGAGTGATCCCCAGCGACTCACCCAGTCATTGAGCTACTAAGTAGGTCTTGTAAGTTCTCTCGAGAGTATCTGACATGGGAACGGCCTTGGTAAGGGTTAGAAGGAGTCTTCACACTATGCTGTTGACGATCTCTAATTCTTATCTGTAAGTACCGGTTGATTTATTGCTAACTGTTTTCATGCAGCTATACATCATCTCCATGGCGACAGATTCCACATGCTCATACATGCATCTCGAAGTCAAAGGAAAATTCTCACAAAGATCAAAGCAAAGAAAGGTTCAAAGAAAGATTCTACGCAATATGAAAGAATCTACAGAAGTAAAGTGACAAAGATCTGTGTGAAAGAACGGGAACCTCAAATGCATGTATCACAAAGACTAAAGACGTATGAGCATGTTGGAATGTCAAACAACCACCACAGATGCAGAAGTGACGAAAGGCAGACAACTCCACATCACAAAAGAACAAAGAACGATGAAAAATCAATCATCAAAGATCACAAAGCATGAAGGAACAAAGAAACTAGCAAAACTATTACACAACAAGACTCAAAGTTCAAAGAGAACAAGCTTCAAAGAACAAAGATCAAGGTCACATAAGAGAGATCTCAATGATCACCCTTAGGGGGAGATTGTTAGCATTCAAAGTGACGATCATTATTGTATCAACGAGTCTTGTAATAATGTTGTAATAGTCTTGTAGTTTAGTTAAGGGTAAACGGGCTTGGTTTAATCTAATATTGTATAAGTTTAGGTCTAGCTCATTACAAAAGCCCAAGCCCGGCCCATCTCTTTATCTTAGCTATATAAACCTCCAAATGCTACCATTTGGAGGTGGTGGTTCTATGTGTAATTCTATGTGTTTCTCTCTCTAAACATAATACATCTTTCCTTTCTCTCACTAGAAGTATCCATCTCTATTCTCCATCTCTCTCTCTCTAATTATCTCTTCTATTATCTCTATATAACTTGTGTAAGATATAAGATCGAGGGTCCTAACAAAGTTACTCGCAAAGATTTTGTAAATCGATAGAAAACTATTTTATGCACGAGTTTAAATCGGTAGGAGAACCCTGACCTCATGCACTCTTTTTCTCGTGATCTTTAGCTACAAGTTTAAATCGATAGAAAACATAAGACCCCAACATCACATAATAAACACATGTTTCCCGTGATCTGTAGCTACAAGTTAAAATCGAACTCTAACACCAAGGGTTCGTTTGGTAGGAAGAAATGAAATATCAAATGAATGGAATAAATGATGTAATGGAATAAATGACGCAATGTAATTATTCATTGCCGTTTTTAATCATGTTTGGTTGGTAAGATAAGACGTAATGAAATCTATAAAAAAAAGACTAAAATGGCCATTGGTCATAAAAAGTTTATTTAATGTGGTTAGTTAATTATGGACTTTTATGTAATTTTCATTCCATTACAAGATGTAATGAAAAAAAAGGAGGGGACCTTAACACTCTGTTCCCAAGTTTTTTAAATGAAAGAAGAGAAGAGAAGAGTTAAAAATGGGCAGAAAAGAAGAGGAAATGAATGAAATTAATTTTTTTATAACATGTTCCCAAGTTAGGAGAGAAAAGAAGAGATAACATATGATTTTACAATTATACCCTTGGTTATATATAAAAGTTATATTTCATATTAGGTTATTTAAGTAATTTTATTTATTTAAAGATTCCATATATAACTTCTCTCCAAATCATCCCACTTCTGGGAAGAAAGTTTTGGAGATAAGTTTAGCCAAAATTACACTCCTCTTCTATTCTCTTCTCTCCTAAAAAAAACTCAGGAACACAAATTTATTTTGTTTTCTTTCAACTTCTTTTCTCTTTTTTCAAAAATAAAACTCGGGAACGCAGTGTAAGGAATGAAAATGGTGTAATGAGTCATTCCTTGCAATGAATCATTACATTGTAAATGTGTAAACAAACAAGATTTTTTCATTCTATCATAATAACCTTTTTCATTCCGACTTTGATTACAACATACAAAGTCTATGCAAGTTCTTCAAAGCCATCCATAAACGGTTGACTTTAAATCAATTTGACTTACTTTTATATAACATTTGTATCCAAACACCCCTAAATTAAATTGGGTGAGGCTCGGGACAAACAATTTCCCGCCGAATCTATGGTTCACATTTTCCCCTAAATTAGCACATGTTCATGGATCAACAGGTAATTAAATTTAATTGTTACCCCCATTTGTTATTTCGTCTACATTTATATGCCTACTTTTTAGTTTTAATTATTGAATGCAAATGTAACACATGCTCATTTTATTCATGTTGATCAACTTACGCAGTGTTTGTTTTTGTAAAAAAGAATAAGTACTTTTTTGCTTTAGTTTTTTCCTATTATGGGTGTGTTTGGCGCAGAGCATTTAGGAGCGGTGAGCGTTGAGCGTTGTGATTTTTAATTCTTGTTTGGCAAACAGCAAGTAGTTTTATCTATTTTTTTGGAATGCTCTTTTTCCAACGCTCCTAGAAGTAGAATTTGGGAGCGTTGAACATTAGGAGTTGATTTACACGTTATAATTACAACTACAGCTATGTTACCGAACATTTTTATAGAAAAACACAGCTATTGTTCACTGCGTTGAACATATGTGCAGGCTTTTTCCACTTCACTTTTGTATATTTAAAAAATAATCTGATTACCACTTCTTATTTGTTAAAAACTTCATAACCATCTCCTCTCCTGCATAAATGGTATTGCACATTAGCTTGAGTTTATAGTTAGATACTTTTGATTTCAAAACATTGTTATTTTCACTCTACGGTGGTGTTTACTTTTTCTTAATAACAGCTTCGTAGCCTCAAATGTGTGCAGTTGCGATGACATTTAAAGGGCTGTTTGTTTTTTCCTCTTATTTTTGCAGGCGTGCATATGTTTTAGAAATAAGACTGTTTGTTTTCTCCTTTTATGTCTGCAGGCATGTTAGCATTTTAATGACAAATTGTTTGTCTTCTTTTAGACATAAGATGCAAAAAGTGATCCACCTGCAAATCACACATATAAGATATGAAAAAATATAACAGATTGTACAAAGGATTAGGGGGTGTTTTGGTTCTACATATAGGTAGTTTTGAGGGTGTTTGTGAGTATGCTTATCTTTTACTACTTATTTGTTTGTGAAATAAACGAGATGAGGTTTACCCTGTTTAGGTTACCTTGGGAGGGCTAGTCTTTGAATCAAATATACGTTGCCTAACCTTGGTATCCCCGTGACCCTTTCCTTAGCCACTTCCTAAGATACGTACCTAGTGAGGCTAGAACCTGACCTCTTGTGTGTCAAATTAGCCGTTTTGAAATAACATAAGCATATAAGGAGTTATCCATGACTTTAGACCTGTTTCTAGTTGAAAGTTGAAACATTGTATGTTCACTCTAATTAATTAGCAAAAAGCAGTGAGTTTCATTGATTAGGGGATGTTTGACGTTGCTTATTAAAATGGCCTGTCTGTCTATTTTGTTCACTTAAGCTGTTTTGAGGGACTTGGGTTTGCTTGTTCAAATTTCGTATCTTAACATTTAATTATGGTGAAATTAGTAGTTTTGAATAACTATTTGGGAGTTGCTTATTGTAAGCTGCATATTTCATAAAGCTAAAACATATAGGCAATTTTAATACACAATGCTGTTCTGAAATTTGAATAATTAATATTTAACTTGTAGTAAACTATGATATAACACACTTGTTATTTGCAGTACAACGTAAACTTGATGTTCGATATCTATAAAACTTATTGTAGTATCTTACAACTTGCATAGATAGCGAACATCTTTATTTTTAGAAAACATGATTGTTGTTTAACTAATTATACACCACCAGATGTAGTAGTACTCTTCCACTTGCTCCTCTTGTGATCTTTTGACCTTGCCCGCTATCTTAAGCACTTCCACATTTGACATTTCCCTTAAACTTTATTACGAAAATAAAGTGTTCTACTAGATAGATACAGACTTGTAGATCTTTAGGAGGTGGATATGCCCACATACCCGACTCCTATAACGAAGAATGCACCAGCTTGCAGTAACAGATAAACAAACATGTGATCTTTACCAAATATCATGTCGTAGCAAGCGACGTATAACAAAAACAATCCCATTAGCAACTCTGAGAAGTGAAGCCTGTTTGTCATTTAAAGTATTAGTATTATGCATGTGAAGTTCATATATTAGATAGTGATGCAGATGCTATTTACCTTTCTGCAAAACGTGATCGGGATTTCTTTGATGGTTTGATGATGTTGCTCTTTTGTTTTGTTGCATTCCCGAGCTTTTCAGTCACAACCCACTCGTTGACTCTGTTGGCTCCTAGTAGTCCAATTATTGTTGCCTTGGATCGATGAAAAGACATGACGTTTTCAAACAAAATCCAGAATACAAGAAGATGCAGTGACCTGACACAATATGGGATTTAGGTATAAATTATTAAAAAAAGTTATGAAGACTATAACAGTATAATAATTTAATGTTGCATTACCTTAGGGTGCATGACGAGTTCAGAAGGGTGATTGTTGCTGGAATATATATAGCTATCGGTTTAGGAAGATGGACTTCAGGAACCATTATGCTTATTGGGATAATAACACAATAGAAGAAAAAGGTGACCCAATGTGCTATTATCTTCCTTACAAAGAAGAATGCGTAGATGACATGAAATTTCTTATAAAAGGACACCCTCTGCATTAATTAAGATGCATCAGTCTAGTTCTAATGTTACCGCATAATATTGAGGTAAAAAACGTTCATAAGTTGTACCTCACAATTGATGATCTCTTTAGTCATTTTTCTAAACAGATTAGCTGGACCACATGACCATCGATGCTGTTGAAACCTATAAGCTTTGAAGGTGCTCGGGAGTTCGTTTCTGACCTATTTAAGATTATAATTTATCTGTTTATTCCTGTATAGATATTGATTAGATTAAGAAAACTGTTAATATTGGATATAAAATTCACCTCTAAGTCCCCTACAAACACAAATTTCCACCCCTTGAGACTGGCCCGAACAGCAAGATCCATATCCTCCACAGTGGTTCGATCTTTCCAGCCACCGGCATCTTCAATTGCTTTTATACGCCACACACCCGCAGTCCCTAATGCCATGTAAAAATCCATGATCTTGATTCCTTTATAAAAGAATTGATAACATTACAATTAAAATCCTTTTGAGTTTTGGCATACCATTGAACCCAAAAAATTGACAAGTTGAAGAGCCGACTTCTTGTTCAACGGCGAAATGATAAGCTAGTGACATCTCTTGGAGGCGAGTCATGATGCATTCATTCGCGTTTACTAGAAGAAACACTTCATGTTAGTTATAATATATCTAAAACAATACTATTGCATGATAGTTAATTGAGTACTTCTGTGATGAGTAACATAGGGAAGTTACCAAATTTCCATCGAGCTTGTACCAAAGCAAGTTCTGGATTTTCTAGAAGGAAAGGTACAGACCTCCATAGAAAGTCTTCATCTGGTTGGAAATCTGCATCAAATATGACTACAAATTCACAATCATCCACATATTCTTTGTTTAAACCTTCACGAAGAGCTCCGGCCTTATATCCATTTCTGTTGTTTCGGGTCTCATATTTTACATTCACTCCTCTCTCAATCCATTTTTTGCACTCCAATTCCACCAATGTCTGCATATAGTTAGTGAGTTTGTTGTTAAATACCAAATACATAGTTTATATCGAGCGATCGAAGTATATGAAGGTACCCTTAGGACTTCGTTGGTGGAGTCGTCCAGAACTTGAACAATGAGACGGTCTGATGGCCATTTAAGTGAACATACTGATCCAATGGAGAGCTTGTACACCTGATAAAAACGCTATTTAGATGTGGTGTTCTTTTAACCGTTTTTTCATTTTTTGTTTATGGCCAATGCTCACAATGTTAAACATAATAAAAATGCATAAACAGAATATTGTTCAATTGCTATGGATTATATCTAAGTATTCTGTTTGCCAGTTTTTGTTTAACTGATTTAACTAAATATACAGATAAATTGTGCTATTAAACAGTAAAATTTTTTGTTACCTAAGCAGTTTCTGATATTCTTTAACTTATAAAGTTGGGATATTCATCTCTGTTTCTATGATTGATTGAAACTTCTATATATGCATGTATACAAACATATTAACAAGAGAATCATGGTAATTACTAAGATGATAACACTTATGGCTAGCTAAGACATATTTAAATAAGTTACTAATTATAATGACTCGAAATCTAAGATGTTCATTGCTATGCCCTCTTTGTTATGTTATCTGTCACCACCAAATTCCGTAACAAAATTTTCAATATTGATGATGAGTGGACCAACCTAGGTTTCCTGCTTGTTTGATTCTATATAAACTAAAATAAGTATTATGAACTTTATGCACCGAACAAATAGTTTAACATATATTAACCATGTATACCTCTTTTTCGTTGAACATAGGTATTTGGACCAACACCATGGGGCAACTTCTGTTCTGTTCAAGATCTTCTTTAAGCGCTTCCAGCTTATACTGCATGTACTTTTTCTTGCCCGTAAGTTTCACCAAAAGAACCACAACTGTCATATACACTCGTTCAATGAACATCATTACAGACATCACCACACATATACAAATTGCAACCGTTAGTGGCGGAATCACCATTGTAACCCTCATGTTCTGCCACACATCAGTGAAACTCCCTTGAAAATCATTGGAAGAGTTCACCTCTGCACGAAATATGTTCCTCATTTTTTAAGTATTTAAAAGCCCTTTGGAATTAGGGGCAATGGATCAAACGAGCAGGGTGATTAGAAAGATTAAAGGTGTATGCTTTAAATAGAAAAAAAAAAAAAAAAAAGGCTCAAGCTTTAGGTGAAGAAGATTGTGACCTGGCGTTGGGCTTAGGTGGAAGATTGTGGTGCATTGAGTGAACCGTTTAAATGAGTACAGGCTACGTGCAAGCTAATGTGCTATGAAGAATCAACACGCCAGCTGACCGACAATGATGTTGACAATAGTCAAGTCATTTAATTCTGATTACGGTAATAAGTTTAATGTTCTTATTTATTCGTGTAATAATATTCAATTGATTTATACTAAAAATGCTTGTTTAAGCTGTTAAGCCAATAAATTTAGGAATTTGGAAGTCAAAGACCAAAGTAGATCATTGTTTCTTTGTGTTTCTCTTTGTTTATTGTTTTCTTTATGGCGCATATTGGTTATTAGATAATTGCTTCTAGGTGCATGTTAAGGGGTATTTGGATGTGCGTTTTGAAAGTGACTGTGATTGAATAATCAGTGTACTAAAATGGGCTATACAAATAGTTTTATGATGCTCGAAGATAATCAGAAAATGTCAGATTGTTTAGCAAATAAGTCGTTTTATTTTTCCCTCACATAGTTATTTTGTTGCAGCTGGAACGAAACTGATCATTAAGTACTCAAAAGCAAAATCTATTAATTCTGACATTAGAAACTGATTATTGCGACTTGAAGTCACAAATGCCAGATAACCAGTTCCAAAACAAGTACCCAAACACCCCATTAGTCAAATATTCATGCTAGTTAGTGTATGCTCTAATACTTTAATCGCGTGCTAAGATCTCGTATCTTCTATGTTTTAATGAGGTGGAAGCGATAAGGTGGTAAATCCAAAGATCGAATTATATATAGAAAAGTTTAAATGTGCTAGCTGGATTTTTGTCGGAACTGAGAACTTCATTGCATTATCTTAATGCTCACGTAGGGATGCTAGTAGAACTCATCTATTTTTAGTTTTGAAAATTTACGTACAACACATGATTAGCGTGCATTCAAGTATGCTAACGCCATCAAAGGTTTAATTCTTCATCATCTTTGCCATCTGTCTCACCGACTAATCTGTTCATCAACATCTTAGACACGGAAGTTAGTGATAAGGCACCCTGCATGCATTTTTCTCATACCAATATACCTCTAAATTTTTGATACTGAAGTTTATTCAGAAGATAAATATGTAGGGGTCATCATCTAATGAAGAAACAAACCAATGTTTAGTAATATGTACTTGAAATATGATGGCAAAGAGCTTATTTTTGCTTGCAATTATTGACATTTGAGTTTGACCAGTGTTCCAAGATGCACATAATAAAGAGATTTTATATTATCTTTACAGTAACTTTTGTTAGATTTTATTCCTTTAATAAGTGTATAACTCATCTCGGTTGTTAGTACTCACTTTCTAATTTACTATAATTTATGTAAAGCAACATTCTTGTTGGTTCAGTTCCCTTTGTTTCATATTTGTATAGTTGCTTCATTGTTTAGAATTACAATGTCCAAGAATAGTACTTTGTTGTAACTTAGATCTCTAAAAGACCTCTCAGCTGTAATTTTGTGTACGTATATTAACCCCACAAGCATATAGGTGACATTAACTTTTTAATGTTCCAAGGAAAACATTGCAATATATTTATGGGACAATCTGAAAAGAACAATGTTGCAACTTTAATGGGAAAGAAGCACTGCTTATGCAGTAGTTATGCTTGTTAGTTTTGTCCTTTGTTAGTTTGTCAATATAGGTTTAGGGTACTAGTAGGAGGATATCTACAGGTAAAAGAACAGGGGTAGGTACCACCTGCGAAATAATGATTGTTACAAAGGTTACATTTGTCTTAAAAAATTACCAACGGATTTAGTGATGGTTTGTATAAGACATGCATTCAAAGCATATTGGTATGTTAATACATAGGTACTAACTTACTACTGTAGAACTATCTGTTTATGTTTGGCATTTTGATTAGTCAATTTATTATCTACAAAAAACATAATTTAGTCTTTTGTAAGTCTGTCAACTCCTTCTAGTTTAAGGGTTGTTTATATTAGCTTGTTTATACAGCTTATTTTGCTTTTTGTGCTATCAAAACACAATAAGCTAAAAAAGAAGTATATATAGAAGGGCTTATTATCTTATCTAGGAGCAACAATGTCAAATGAGCACAAGCTCCAAAAGTGGTGAAACACCTTTAGCTGCTTCAAATAAGTTTAACCATTTGTGAAACAACATATATTATTTTGTACTAATTTAGTCCAGCATGAAATTTAATGATATTCAATATTCCAACATTTTGCATGCAAAGTTGATCTGCTAACTCAAGTTTAAGGTCTGCAGGACTTTGGTAAAGCGTATCACCCGTCTTTCCATTGACTGACCAGAGGACAGTTTTAAATAATAAAAATTGATGACATGTGCAGTAAGTCGCTACAAAGGCTACAAGAGTTGGTAACTTTAAATGGTTTCAAGTGTTCTCTGTGGTAGTATCAGAGACTACATATATCTAGATACTTTCATAATCAAGTACTCATACACAAACTAATAAGAAAATGTTTATAACTGTGAGAATCAAACTCCCAAGTACATATCAAAGCCTCATTTAGTTAAATTTGTATTTCTTAAATTTGATTATTCTTGTTGGAAAAACCAAAAAGAATATATGAAAAAAACCAGGCTTTAACCAGGCCGGACTAAAAATGGGTCAAACCGGGCTTTAACCAGGCCTTGGACTGGGTTGGACCAGTCCAATACTGATATCACTCGGGGCTTTAAACTGGAACTTGGACAGTATTAGGACCGGTTGGCGGCTTTGTAGGACTTGTCTTGTGCCAGGCCTAGGACTGCCCTCGGGCTTTGTCTGATTTGCCTGTCTCTAGTTAAATGAACTCTGGAGTCTTTCTAGAGGCAGTTTACAAAAGTAAAGCTCTGTTATAGATTTTGTTGTCCATGCCATGTTAAGGTTATGTTTGTTTGTGCCATCTATGTGCTGTTCCATACGCGTTAAATTCTAGCTCACTAGTTTGAGAGTTTTTTTATATTCTATTTGTGGTAAATTTGTTTGGGGTTGTGCCTATGTGGTATCTATTGCAATTTGTTCGTAAATGTTGCTAAATGATCTGTATGGGTTAAAGACATATGATTATGCTCTCAAATCTCGACCAACATTCACTTAGTTCTTAGCCCAATATATCTGCTATTGGCTCTTTACGCAGAGTATCTTCTATGCAGAGTTTTGTTTATTCCCTGATTTAGTTGTAGTTTTTGCTGTTTTGTCTGCATTATTTGCAGTTTTTAAATCCAGTTGTCTGCATTATCTACGGCTGTTTAAGCGATCAGTTTTTTTTCTTTTTGCATTGCACGACATGAATTCCTGGATTTGCCACCACTGTATGTTATGGCTACTGTTTTAGAAGGTCTAGAATTTGTTAGGTCATGTGGATGGGTGTTTTGCAATAACTCCATAGACTAGTTGGATTCAAAAGCGTAGATATAACCGTTACCCAAATAAGGTTGGTGATTGCTTATTGATATCAGCATATATGTATATACACAAAGAAACATGTGTAGTAGTAGTAGTTTATTAATGTATTAATTTTGATGTATGACCTTATGAATAAGCAATGAAGAGATTAATTCTTTTTAATAAGGCAAATATTATTGTTAAGTACAAAAACCGTCCTTGTGGTTTACACACAATGACACATTGCGTCCTATCATGTCAATAATTACAGTGGCAGCCATGTGGTATTGTGGTTGTCAATTTTTGCATGTTTCATCCTTTTCACTGACGAGCGTTTTCTTGGTCCCATCAAGTGGATTCATTTGTAATTCACGTGAGGGCAATTTAGTCATTTCAAACTAACATAAACTATTGACTTTTAAACTGAGTATTCTGATATATCACTAAGGCCCAAGCACATGAATGGCCTACCATTTTTCTTCTTCTTCTTCTTTTTTTTTTTTTTTTTTTTTTTTGTTCAGAAGATAGTATGGCTTTGTGTGTAAAATCAGAGATCGTAGGTAATTAGTATGGATATTGGGAATATGCGGACGTGCTTTTTGAAAGTGACTGTTATACTGATGAAATGAAACATATAATCAGTTAATTTAGTTGCAGTAAAGACAATTATAGGAGATATTATGTAACTTGGCGACCTGAGTTGTACAATAAAACTAGACAGGAGCTTCATTTTTAGAGCTTCAAGTGGCTTTAAACACATCCAAAGATTAATAGATTTCTAAAGCATGTATGGATTTTTCATTTTTTTTATAAAAAGTGGTGCAAGTATCCTTTACTTGAACCACAAGCTGTTAAATGATCTTTGGAAAAAAAAAATGTCTGCTTTATGCTAGCTTTATTTTTATATGTCCTGTTGTTTTCTAAGAAAAATTTAATTAAAATACTCATTCATATTGTTGGGTTGATCTACACATTCTAAAATATAGACTCGATTGAATATCAAATGAATCAATTATCATCACCAACATTTATGAATATTGTTAGTTGAGAATACAGGGATGAAAGATGCCAGGTTCATAAATGTGGTATTTGGTTTATGAATTATGAGTATGAAAATTAAGTAATATGGATGATTCCTACCAAGAATTAAAATTGTTTTAGTGATCGGTTTGAGTATTGAAATATACAACCTATGAACTAGATAAACCTGTCGAATGCGAGTCAAGTAGAAAATTCATTTATGATTTGTGAACCATTTATGGGTTTTTCTTCATTCCCATTCCATACTGCTCCATTAATATATCATATTCGCAATGATTAATTACACGAAACCATACCGACACCTACATTTTCAGCCCCATTTGACAAGGAATGGACTAACTGGTAAGCGGTAACAAAACATTTTCAGTCCTAGTTAACAACGAGACTTGACCCGGCCTCAGCCTATTAATCGAAGTACACCTTAACAATATATAGATATCGCTAGTTAAAAGGCTTTGATCCCTGTTACATAAAGTTTACACTTGCAATCAATCTACTGAAAGAAAAACAAAAACATTTAATTTGGTCAGTCTTAAACTTCACAAAAGTAAGTTTGATAGGATGAGGCCTTTAGTCCTTTACCATAGATGCATATGCGTCCATGAGAAAATAAAGCGAAAGACCAAAATGTTTTTTGTACAAATGGAGATAACACTACGTAAAGAATATTGATTATCTGAATTTAAATAATTTGATAATTTTGGGTGTAACTTTAATTTGTGAATGCATGGTTATCAAGATCGCAAGTCGTAAGATTGTACGATTTTACGATCTCACATAAGAAAACCTTGCAAGATCGAAGTAGGATTGGAAATAACGTATTATCGGAGTAAGATTGTAAAATCGCTAGTAAGATTGTAGGATCGTTGTCGATCTCCGTCCTAATATAAAGCCAGTTTTTTTTTGTTATTGATCAAACTCTTTAACAAAAATTAGGCCAAAAATTTCAAACTTTAGTACATGTTACTCTGTGACCCTTAATATCCGATTATGATTTTAAAGAGAAAAAGAAAACATGTTATGATATCGAAGAGTTAATGATCTCGTATTTCTTTATCCTTAAATTGTTTCTATAACGATTGAAACATTAAGCAATTCTATTGGTACGAAGTTTAAAGTATGAAAACTACAACTTTTTTTTTTTTTTTTTTTTTTTTTTTTTTTTGGTAAAGACACTACAACTCTTGTAAGAAAAGCTAACATATTAGCGGGATCTTAAGATCTTGAATCAATACTACAATCTCGATCTTACGAAAGATAAAAACCGTTTCTAAGATCGCGATGTTGACAAGGTCGAATTGAATGACTTGAATCCCTTTGTGATATTCACAAATGCAAATAATGTATGCTCAAAAACTACTTAAATGTGGACATGACAAATCAACTTTTATAAAGTTGGTCAATGTGATTTTGCAATATTGATGATTGTTGTTTTGGCTGATTCATGGAAAATTATATTTTCGTAATTGGTTATGAAAGGTACAACTAACCACTATGCAACATTTGGTTATGAAAGGGACAACTAACCACTATGGCAATATGTAACATTTGCGCAAGAGTACTTGCCATCAGATTTTTTCGAATAAAAGTAACTAAAAATAAGATAAAACCAAGTATAATCACACTTGTTAGACTAGTATATAGCCAGAAACAAAAATGGGTTACAATGAAAATAGTTCCAAATATCATATACCAAAGTGGTCATATTTATAGGCTTATGAAATTCAGGTATTACTACAAGAATATTTAATGCTGCCATAGCAAGGTATGATGCAAAGAGTTTCACTCTACCCGAGAGTAAAATAAGAGTCTTCAGAAAAACAACCGAGTCTCCGACAATAAAAGCTTCAACTTCGAGTTTCAGATTTATAAACTACAACTAATTTGGTCAAATATACTTGTTGTAATATAGTATCCATATTAACAAGTATTACTAAATCTAGGGGGTCGTATTGTAACTTTAGTAAAATAGGAATGCATAAGTCGGTTCTCTTGCTATATATATTGCAAAGACGACATGTTACAATATGAGTATTCATGTGTTTGGTTTTCTTCTTTATAGCAGCCGACTGCAACTCTTTTAGGGTTGGTTTTCTTCCCCCCTCATCTCTACAAAAGGAGGTGAGAGGGAGGGGTCATTGTACCGTTTTCATTCTTTTCATATTTAATCAATAAACGTTTGGTTAAGGGTTAACTTGTGAAAGGTTTACTTTTCTATCGATATATATATTTGTTTGTTTGTTTGTCTTCGAGTATCGGGTAATCCGCTATTTAGATTTCCAGGTTTGTTGGTTGTTTCTTCCAATAATACTTTATTTTTCAATTTCCCTATACATTGTTTTGGTGGTATTGTTTGTGTTTATGTTGATACTATATTTATCAATTTATAAAATGAAAAAATAATAATAATAAAAAAAATGATCAACTATAACAAATTATCTCTTAAAAACCATAATTGTTTTTTCTACAAGAAGAAAATCACCTAAAGTATATAAAACACTCTGTTAGTCCTTTTTACTTGGTTATCAATAACTAAATAGCTAATGTAACCAAGATATATGACTTTTAACTCAGATGTATATATGATTAACAATAAATCAACGTAAAGATAAGAGATAATATTTTTCAACGTTTAATTCTTTATTAGAAGTTAATCAAAAAGAATCGTACCCAAGTGTTTGCAGAATAACACTTGGGATTGAAAATGACAAGTGTGGTATTGACTCATCTCTAAACTCAAAACAATGTTTGAGTGACAACTAAGGACCCACTGAGCTATCTCAGGGGCTATGTTGTTCTTTGGAGGAGTAAAAGTGTTTTGTGAATGCTTTGCATTAATTGCACAAACTTGTCAACTTTTACTCCTCACTTATGCTACCTATTTATACACAAATATGAACAACTCTAATATACAATGGACCTAAGCGTTCCTTAATAAAATCTTGAAAGATTTTATTCTCTGGCAAGGGAAACTTCTTTGGGTTAAGTCCAAAAGGTGCTTTCTGATGACAGACTGGATTTAACCATTTGGGGAAAGTTTGACATTAAAGTGATAAAGCACTTTAATGAAACAGTTCAAACTTTCCCGCCCAGTCCCGCCAAATCTTCAGTCTTCAAGTCATCAGTCTTCAGTACTATGATAGTTGTTGAGGAGTCTTGGGGTTCAGTGAGTTATTGTCATCCTCACTGAACCCATCACCTTCTTCTTGGCTTAGATCACACTCACTGAGTTCCGCCTCACTGAATGGAGAACCTTTCTTCTTAGGCTCGGTCTAAGCATCCTGAAGATGACTCACTGAGTTACTATTCACTCAGTGACTTGTTTACACTTAGGTGATTTTACGTTCAAATCCTTGTTAGAAAAAGATTGGGGAATTCAGTGACCCAACAATCTCCCCTTATTTGAACATACAAATAGCCTAAGTGTTTCTTGATTCAGTGTGAGTTGGCAGGGGTCTTCATCTCTTACTGAATGTTGATGTAATTATAAGTAGGACACATAATTTAAACAAAACATCAAAGTTTATTAATAATTATTACAATTCCTACAAATTACAAAAATAAAAAGATAGTTGTTGTTGTTGATTAGATGTTCAGGTGGTATCCAAGGGCTTCAAGCTTTGCTTTCTTTGATCTGAGTAGATGTCTTTCAGGATGTTCATTAATCATTGCTTCTAAGTCCTGGCAGAATCTTTTGTTCTCAGTACTCTTGATGGGGGACGCCAACATGAGGTACATGAGCATTGCTTTAACTCCTGCCTTTTCCATATCAGACCATCTTTGGAAAGCTAGGTTTCCATACTCATCAGTAAAACATAAGCCTCTTTCAGGTGCTTCAAGGACCGCAGTTCACAAAAGTGATCCCTTCAGGAAGCGACCTGTCACAGTCCAGCCCTAGGCTCCATCTCAATATGTTTCCTTTTCCTCCTGGAAGCCTTAGATGGAGCAGTCTCTGTTGTTGAAGCAGGAAGAAGGGAGGGAATGTTCAGTGCTTCAGGCATTGCTTTCAGTCTGTCATACCTTTCCTTCAGTGACTTAAGAAGGTTGGGTACCACAACATTATTCTTCTTGGCAATGATGGGACGAAGCTCATCAAGTTCAGTGATGCCAAAGTCAGCAAACCTGAATGGATTATGAATTTTCATCACTCTTTTATCTTGTCCCCTGAAGACAGTGATTATTGCAGGATTGGTGTTGCGATGGATTTTAATGTCAATGATGGTTTCAGGTTTCAGCCTTTCTTTCATCACCCAAGTATACCTTTCAATCCTGGTCTTCCTTATATGGGCCTCCTTCCTGAGCTTTTCTTCCCTTTTCCTTTTGAGAGCACTCAACTCTTCTTCCTGAGCCTTTTTAAAGGCTGCACCAGCTTGCTCAGTGGCTAGTGCCTCAGTATCCAAACCAATCTTTTCAACCTCCTCATGAACAACCTTTATAAGGGCAGGCTTGCTCATCCTCTCTTCTTCAGCCACCTTTTGTAGTATCTCAATTATTTCCATGTGAGCTTGAATTTCGGCATTGGTGAGATGATGTACTACTCCATTGATTTCAAACGGGACTCTGATAGGTTCATCAGGGTCATATCTGACTATGGTTGAAGCATGCTTAAGCACAATTTCAGGTTCAGAGGTGGTAGCAATACTTTTTCCTCTGTCCTGCCTGAGAATGGAGGAGACTGGTTCCTCTTGTGGTGGAACTTCAGTGATTGGAGTGGCTTCAGTGACATGCTCCCCCTCAGTGTGAGAGGGCTGTCCAGCTTCTTGTTCTTCAGTATTAGGGGCTTCAGTAGCATTCTGCCCCTCAACATTTGCCTGAGCGTCAGTGATGGCAAGTGTTGGCTGTACTGAAGAAGAAGTAGATGTTCCCTTGAAGGCTTGAAAATTTTCGGTCATCATAGACTTGATTTCCGCAGTATCCTAATGAGAGATACTTTGGAGTCAAGTGCAACCTGAGAATGTTCAAGGGCGGTCATCCTGGATCCCATTGTCCATGCCAGAGAAGTGGACTTTTGGGATTGAGCTGCCACTGATTCTTCCAATTTAGTAAAGGAAGATTTAAGAGACTCCATGGTTGAGCTGAGATTCTGAACATTAGATCCCTTTAGCAAGCCAAGTAACTCAGTGAGGGTCACTGAGTTTACCTGATAAGTCTCAGATGCCTGAAGAAGCTTCCTGGTTAGCTCAGGATCATCATTGACTGATTCTTGAACAGACTGAACCCCTGTATTCAGCTTGTTAAGGGATTCCAAAAATTGGTTGAGTTGAGAGACCATTTGTGTCAGGGAGTAGGTGACTATGGAATTTTGCTCCCTGACATCATCATTATAGTCTTCAACAGCATCCTTGAGGAGGTGGTAATGGACTGCTTGCTCAGTGTGCATGTTAAACACTTCGTCAGTGACCCCCCTGTACAAAATGTTAGTAATCTTCTTGATGAATTTGGTGAAAACTTTCTCAGTGAGAGGAGCTTGATCATCTTCTGAGGACTCTGATGTGGAGTTAGTTTCAGCGGCCTCAGCGTCAGAGGGTTGAGGAGACTGAGGAATTGGCTCAGGGACTGTCTCCTCAACCACCATATCATCTCCAGCTTCAAAAATCTCCTCATCACTGTGAAATTCATCATCAGAGAACAGGGCGGCCTGAGCATTAGCCAGTGAGGTAATCTGCAACAGGTTATCCGGCTCCTCTTCATAAGAAGACTTGCCTTCGTTTTGGCCAGGTCTTGACCCCTCAAATACGGTAGATTGGGTTTTATCTACCTGGTCCTCAAGGTCAGTTCCCAAGTTATGCGCACCTCCGGGGGTGGTTATGGGTTCCATATCAGCGGGTGGCTTTTGTCCCTCTGAATCTTTGTCCCCCGTGACCCCTTCAGACACTGATGGGTGTTTTTCAATGTCATCTTGAGGAGTCGTGAATGTTGTGTCCCTATCAGCGGGTTGTATGTTTCCCTCTGAGTCTTTGGGATGAGTTTTTGTGCCCTCAGACAAAAGCTTTGATTTGCAAATGTCCTCATCAGGCACCTGAGTGGTTTTGCGAGAACTCCCTGTTGCTTGTACTGGCCTGTCGAAGGTTTAGGGGCGAGAACTCCCTGTTGCTTGGGTTGTGATTTACCCAAGCCTTTGGCAGGATGTGATTGTTTGTGGGTCCCCTTCTCAGTGGAGTAGTGTTGCCCCACCGAGGATATAGGACCCCTTTCTCCCTGAGACCCTGGTTGTGATTTCCCAAAGCCTTTAGCAGGATGTGGAGGTTTGGTTGGTTCCAACTCCACTGACGTGTTTATGTCAGCAGAGCCTTTGGGAACGGGTTCGCCCGAGGACACTGAGTGTGATGTCTCAGTGCCCTCCGTTGGCCTTTGTTTTGGGGCCAAATATTGGCTAATGATCCTGAGGGTGTCAGCAGTCAGGGTCTCTTGTTGTTGTTGCCCCATTTTGTCAGGCTTAGGGGCAGAGGTCTCAGTGGCGAGTGACTTAGGTTGAGCCACCTTCCTGGACCCCTGTCCCTTCTTCCTCTTCACCTTTTTGGTGGGAGAGGGAACTGGTGAAATTTTGTTGTTACCCTAGATAGCAGTAAGCATATATGTTTTCAGGATGACAGGTGTAACCTCAAGAGGGTCACGTGAGTAATTAGCCTTGTGTAAGACATCAGGCTCAAAGCCAACTGCGTCAGGCTTAGCATACTCAGACCCAAGCAAGTATTGTAGGGCACATGAAATGAATCTAGGGTATGACATGAGTTTTTGCCTAGACTTCCCCCTAACTTTGCTATGAGGTCCCTAAAGATAATTTCTCCAAGGTCTATCTTTTTACCCTCAATGAGACAGTACACTATCATTGCTTGAGTAGTGTTCAATTGCTCAGTAGAGGATTTATTTCCCAAGAGGACCTGAATGACAAAGGTCATCAGAATCCTCCAGGGGGCTGGAAACCAGGTCTTGATGATTGGGGCTTTGGACAGGAGGGCCCCTGGTGTCACCTCAGGGTGATTTTTGTCATAGGGCCCAAGTTCCAGTAAGACTTCCTGATGCGTGGGAATTGCACCAGGCTTTACCTCTCGAGGGATCTCGAGAAGCTTACAACCCCCACCAGGCAGTGTACCTGATCGTTGTAGTATAGTATAGTGACAAGTACCGGGGGATTGATCGTTCAACTCAGGAATAGTGTCGCTAGGATTAGAAAGCCTAAAAACTAGGTCTAAAGGTGAGGGATGATTCTTTTTGTATTTTTATATTTTATGAAAAGCAAGTAAAATCTCGGGTTTTGGAAGAGTGGGCGGAATTAGTTGCTAATCAACTAACCCAATAACTAAAGATGCAATCAAAATAAAATAACAAAAATGTAAATAAAGCTAATTAAACTAGTGGTGTGAACAATAAATGGGAGAATTGTGTTTACTTAGATTTCATTACTCCCTAGATATCTTTTACAGGTTGATATTTTGTTACAGTTGCGTGGATGACGGGTTATATTCCTTAATACCAATCATGGGGTGGCGTACGTACTTCCCCAACTCTATAAGCTCCTACTTCACTCCTATGTCGAGCCTGCAAGAAGCTCCTAACATGGGATCACTAGAATTCGCTCATGCATTAAATACAACCATAAAAATCTAGTACGCATTGGTTCATGCTTCTTAAGACGTTCAAGCAAGTTACACTATGGAAGTCTGCCAGTTTTCTTAAGCCTAACATCGAAATCATTCATCCATTACAACTATAAACAAGCAATCAACCTATAATCAACATCTAGGTTTCATTACATCTAAGCAAACACACAAGAGATCTAGCCTAGCATGTTGAAATCAAGACAAGCGTAAGATATATTCAAACAACACATAGACATATTGAATGAATTGAAATGATACTTATCTTAATTGAACATGAAAGGATTCAAGGGGTGAAAACCCTTGAAAATACTGTTAAAATCGTGCTAGGGTTTATTCAAGTCGTCCCTAAAATTCTCCTCCCTTTTGAATGAAAATTACAAAGACTATATATAGATTTTCTAAGGTGACGACGTCAAGAACAAAATTCTGACGCCGTCAACCCGCCGCCAATAATAAAATCGGATTGCCTAGATCCAGATCTGACGCCGTCAAGAGCATTTCTCCTCTGGGCCGTTACGTGTTAAGGGACCGCGACGGCCTATGGTGACGCCGTCACGCCCTAGTGTAAAAACATTCTGGATCGTCATGGACTCTACCCTCTTCACCTCTTGTTTTCCTCTTGACGCCGTCATTAAGGAATTGGTGACGCCGTCAGGTACTGTTCCCAGCAAGGAAAATTAAGACTTTGCCGTTTTCTTCACTTTTATGCTCCAAAAACGTCCGAAATGCTTCCTTTTCCAGAATTCACTCCAAAAGTACCTAAAATCATAAAAGGAACGATTTAGGACAATATTTGATCAAATAAATTCAATTCTGGGCTTAAATGACCCCCTAAAAACGGATCATTTTTCGCCTCATCATATACCCTTACACTTGAGATTTGCTTGTCCTCAAGCAAATGCGCTTTTATTCTAATCAAAATACAAGTTAGGGGTCATTTAACACTAATATAAAAGTAATTAAAACAAATAATCGTTCCACTAAAGACCAAAGACAAGCACGGAGGTCATATACTAGCACCTCAAAAATAGTGTTTAGATACTCACATCTCTCGGGTGTAATAAAGTATATATCACAATATGGAAATGGAAAACATCTCTCATTACCTGTCATAGCAAAATAGATTATCATAGGCTTGGGAAAGGATCAAACCTCCACCACATGGTTTAAGCACCTAGGATAAACTATCAAAGAGGTCTTTTAAAAGGGTTATAACGTTAGGTGTAGGGATATGGAATACACGGTTTTGTTGGATAAAGGCAATCTTTACTGGTGGCGAGTTAATAATCTTGTTTAATTACATATACAATATGGCGTTGCTAAGCCAATACTAGACTCGACTTAAGCTAATAAATCAAAAATAACAAAAACATAAAATAAACATAGAATGAAACGGGACGGAAGTCCGTATGTTTTTTCTCTTTTTTTATTTTTTTTTTATTTTTTTTTATTTTTTTTTGCATACACTCTTACCCTACCATCCAAAATAATACATCATAAGGAATGAACATTCCCCTTACACTTGAATTTTTACATACTTTACAATAAACTAATCTAATGACTCGAATTAAGATAATAAAAACACTTGGAGTACTTTTAAGATTAACGTACATATGGGGGTAATAATATGATATTCTTCCCCATTACTCCATAACACAAGTACTTTACCCATGAGTCCCAATCGTCCCAAAACAATATGTACAAGATATGACTCGACTTAGCAACCATGTAATCAATTAGATAATTAACTAAAGGTTTAAACAAATAACAATAATGCACTAAAGATGAGTGCATACACGGAAGGCTAAGGCGATTTGGGTGTACATTTAAGTGGGGTGTAACAAATTCTTCCTTTAAGTAAGATGCTTAAAGTTAGAAACGAAAAAATAGGCTCGGAGGGGTGTACTAGGGGTTTCGTGTACTAAAAATGAGTACAACGCTAAGGGTGTGGGAAAAATTAGTTGACTTTAGTAGCCAAGTAATATGACTTAAATGGTCAAGTAATTATGATACGGGTTTAACACAAGGGTGATCCTAATGCCTCTTATCATGTAGTAAATCCTACTACACGAATGTAGTCTTACTAGCGGTCTCGGGATGAATCACTAACGCAAGTTCTAGAATATAAATGCTACTGGTACACTCATAAGCACTAATAGTAAATGCTTTTCCTATCAAATCTAAAGGTGAACCTCACATGTTTGGGAGGAAAATGTTTCTGAATGGTACGGTTTCGTGCTAGTCATACGACTCCTATCCATGAGACGCTTGCTAAGGCTAAAGTTTCACTCCTAAATGTTGTAAAATTTTTTAAATTTGGCGCTAAAATTACACTAACAAGTATTTCTCATAGTTTTATTACACACCTACCATCAAACAAACAAACTCAAGTGAGAGTGTATCCTATTAGGTATCATCATTTACCCTCCCCTTACACTTAGGATGAACATTGTCCCAAATGTTCAATTAAAGAATGTAAAAGTAAAATAGGTAAAAGAATGAAATCAAATACTCCCCTGCTTTGTTCGGTGTGGATAGTGTGGTAACAAGGTTAGATCTTCCTCCAAGAAAATGAACAATCAAAGCTTCCCTTCCAGAAATATAAATCATCTTCTTGTCATACATAACCTGTTAAACCTAAGAAAACAAACAAGGCAACCTCGCGTAAAATCGGCGGCAATCTATATATGTTAACAAATCCTAGAAAGCAATGTAAGATATAATGCTCGTGGAATGAATGTTTGCAGATTTCCTGGAGTTTATAAAACTAAAGAATTAACAAAAACTTTAAGACTCCGTTAGAAAAACAAAACTAGCAAAATTTCCAGAATTTTACACTTGACGCCGTCATGAATTTCTTCCTGACGCCGTCAGAAGTGATCTGCAGAAATTCTTACGTTAAGTTTCCAGAAAATTTCTAGAAAACTTATGTCCTACTTCCTGGAAAATCCTGCAAAACATCATTATGACTCGATACAAGCATTTGACTCTAACAAATACGAATATACATGTCCATTTAATATTGTGGCGAATCATGATCAATTTTGTTTCTTAAAAACATATTTGGGGTTTCCCCTTACACTTATCTTTTGCAAAATACCTTTTGATGAAGTTAAGACGAAGCCAAACGACAAAATAAAGTATTTTCACCATTTTAGTTTTGAAACATGATCTACCAACAATAAAAATCACACAAATTAAAAATGAAATCATAAGCAACCCATAGTATTAAAATCCTACATGAAAATAAAAATAAAAATTATCCAGGGCCAACAGAGGCCATACCCTAAACTATTACAATCCAAATTGTTTCAAATTACACAACCATGAATAAATTGTTCACAAACATCAAGACAAATCATTGGGGAGGAGGACCATAACGGTAGTTATATCCAGGAGGGAGGTGCCCGGTGTACCCGTAGGGAGGGTAGTCCATCTCGAGACCGGGGAATGGGTCGATCTGTAGCTGGGGCTCAATCTGATCACGGGTGGAGAGATGCTGCATCTGGCGGATGGTGTGATCGTACATCCAATCAAACCTCTGGTCAGTGGTGGTCCGCCATGCGTCCACCTGACCCATCCAGCCCCTGGGAGTTGATGAGTTATCACCTTCAGTGGGAGTTGATGAGTTATCACCAAATACTACTTTGGGTCCTGGTTCTTCCACATATTTGTGCAGATAACTTTTCACACCAGTCATACTCCTAGAGCATCCACTATCGAGGTGCCAGGTAGGATCCCTGATGTGTTTCTGCACAAACAGTAAACTGGGTTAGTTTTTCTTGTTGACCCACTTTTTAGTGGGCTTAGTCCTCAGGGACTTTTTGAATATAGCTAATGAATCATGGTCTAAAGTTGTGTGTACTGAGCTTCCACATGTTTTACATTTTGTGGAGGTTGATGCTTCAGTTGACTGAGAAGTGTTGGTGGGGGTTTTCCTTCTAGACTGAATGATTTTGTCATGTCCCTTGGTTTCATGGGAGGGATCTCCACAGATGTCACAGAAATTATTCATCATACAATCATCAGGAAGATGATCACTGAAACCACAGTGAGGACATGGCAAAAAAGGCTTGGCCTTCAGTCTCTGTTTGGAAGGTGTGGCATACTGATAGCCTTGGGTTTTGTATAGACCTTGTGCTTTTAGAGAAGCAGTGTGAGAGATGTGATCACAAGTTCTGTGGTCCTCTTGTTTGCATATCATGCAGAACAGGACTCTGTAGCATTTATCAGTGCTGCGATTAGGATAATTGCACAGCTCACATCTCCCTGAGGGTCTGGGTGTGGTTTTTGGTTTGGAAGAACTTGAGGATACTGATGGGTTTTTCTCTTTTGAGTCAGAAGGTTTTTCAGTGGACTCAATTTTCTCACTCAGCATCCTGACAAGTTCAGCAAGCTGATCAAATTTTGAATCAGTGCTTTCAGGTTTCACTTCAGTAGGCACTGAAGGTTTGTGGTGTTCAGTGGGTGCAGGAGTAGGTCTTTTCAGAATAGTCTTTCCTAACCCTGATTTCTCCTTGGGAGAATGGGGTTGATAGATTGATGGTGCAAGGTCAGAATTGGGTTCAGCTCCCTGAAGATGTTTCAGTGGAGGGAGTGGTGAATCAGACTTAGACTCAGTGATGGACTCAGTAGGACTTGTTAATACAAATATCGCCTAAAAACGTTATTTATATTTTACGATCTTTGCTAAGTTTTGTTAATGACAAAGTATGAAGTTTAGCTATAAGTAAATCATCACTTTAAGTGTTTAAGTCTTGTTTAACTAAGGTTAACATTTCCTTTTAAACAAAATATTGTGTTTATTTCTTAAACTAAAATAAGTCTTGTCACATCATATAACATTGTGTTTATATCTTTAAGCAAACGTAAAAGATATTCAAGTTAAAAAGAATCCAAAAAGCGGTAAACTATTCAACCCCCCTTCTAGTTTTCCACAATTGGCATCAGGAGCTACGTTACTCAAGATCTTTAAAATAGAATGTATTTTAAAACTTGGATCGATCCATGGATTTTGAAAATCTCAAAGAAGGGCAACCTATTCAAAACCAACCGCTATTTGAAAAAGAAAACTTACTTGAATGGAAAAGTAATTTTGTAAACTATGTGAAATCAATTGATCAAGATCTTTAGCATATTATTTCTTTTGGTAGTTTCAAACCTAAGAAAACAAGTTTTTGAAAACCAAGATAACTATCTTAAACTTGATAAAAATACTAAAGCTAAAACAATGTTTTACAAAGCTTTAGTACCAAATATGAAAGAATGTATTTTTGTCAAAAGGCTAATGATGTTTGGAAAAATATGGTAAACTTTCATCAAGGAATATGTCAAGTCAAAGATGATCAATTTGATCTTACATATGAATTAGAAGTTTTAGAAAAACTGATTGATAGACACTTAGAAGAAGTTAATACATGTGCTACTAGTTTAAATGTTTTAAATGAAGGTACAAGTGAAGATGAGTACGTGTGTTTTGATGAACCTGCTTGCGTATCTTGGAATGTAATGGATGTTGACGAAGACAATGTTCCGGTCGTTAATTGTCAATTTATTGAAACAACAAGCAAGGTGTAAGTAAAGGTGATTACTCGTGTCAAGCTTGTAGTAGTCTTGCTTGCGATTCATGGAATTACTCGGATGAAGATGAAGTCAATCATCCGGTTCGTGATTCTAAACTAGATAAAACATCAAGCAAGGTACACTTTGAAACCAAACTCTTTTGCTTTGATTAATTTATCCTAGAGTTTTCTAAACTAGAAAATGAGTCTAAACGTTTATGCAACATGGACCTAAAAACTATCTTCAAGAATGAGTCTTCAAAATCTCTTAAGAATAACTTTGAAAAGGAAATCTTATTAGAAGATAAAATGTCTAGAATTGAGAGTAATGTTGAAATTAATCTAGAATGTAAATTATGTCTAGATTACAAACATGAGATTAAAATGCAAAATGAGAAAGGAAAAATTTTTAGTTAAATTTGATGAAAGCTCAAAATCTTTTGAAAGATTGTTGAGGAGTCAAAGGTTGTTTAAAGATAAAACCGGATTAGGATTTAACTCATAAGCATCATCAACTAATAAAACAAAACTTGTAAAATTTGTCAAACCTAGAAGAGAAATTTAGAGATAATTCAATCTCTAATAGAAACTCATGATAAAAGGATTAAGACTATCATTCTCTATGCCTTTATATGATTATCTAACCTTCTTGGATACATGAGTTATTGAGTTTCAAAGCGTGTCGTCAAACCAAGTTTTTACGCGTAATGCTTATCCGCTTGATAGCATCTCTATGCAATTTAAAAGGTACGCATTACTTCAACTTGACTTTGATTGTATCTTGTTTCTAGCATTATGTGTTAGAATATGTGTTATTTGTAATACTCTAGAGTGTTTACCTGCTATTTGTAAATAACTAAGATTAGATTCTATACAACAAGGAATTTAGTCTTTAGTACTAGTAGGAGATATAAGGTGCTTTGGTTCTTTAACCATCAAGAGATAAACACGAAAAACTCTTGAGTATGTCTCACTCAACTCTTGCTTACAAGTGAGCTAACTAAGAATTTCCTAAGTGTTAAAATGTCTAACACTTTTGTGATGTTTGCAAAACAAACCTTTGTTAAACAATTTTCTCAAACACCATACTTTGAGTCTTTAATTGTGTTTTTCTTCAATCACTCCTTTATGATAATCTCACATAAAACACACAAGGTGAAATAAATCACATTAGCATATATTAGAATGTGTGAAAGAAAATGAGTTTTCAACATCTAGGATTTACACATCAAATGTGACACATAGTCTCATGATGTTGTACCTCTTGGACTTTTTTAAAATAAATAGAGTTCATAGTATCTTAAGTAAGAAAACCCAAAGAGTCGAGGAGTCGTTAAATATGACATTTAACGAGTGATCTCCTCCTTCTATGATATCATCTTTGGTAGATGATAACTTAGTCGAAAGTCCAATGATGGCAAGACAAGTATGTTGTGTAAAACATTAAGAATAAAAGTATAAAATAGCATCTCCTCACCATGAGACAAACATTGAATCAAGCAAAATTGACATAAGTTATAAAACTTAATTTATAGGTCATAGTTGTGTCTAAACAAATTCAACATAAACAATTTTTGGAATTTAGAATAAAACAACTAGTGAAACGAAATTGATATTTCAAATTAATCAAGTGAGTATAGTGTCAATATTTGAAAGACCGTTTGATAATAAAAGCAAGCCACAAAAGCAAGGGATTTTAACTTAAAGACATTCCTAGTTGCTCTCTTGTTCTCAATGGTTAAGTTATTGATGACTTATCAAGAATGAGATTAGTAAATCCGTAGGTAAAACTAAATGTAGAGAAATGTTTGGAAGACTACTTGTTCTCATAACAATTAGATTCAACATTATGTTTAGCTTTTGTCTATGTGCTCGTGTTAAAGAAAATTCTTAAACAACTCTTTAGTTGAGCCTATTTGGATACATCATAAGGTACTACACAACTAGAATTATGGTCTCCCAAAAGAACGGGAATAGAAACCATAGTGTTTGACAAATGGAATTATGTCGGTAATAAGTTGATAAGAAAAGCTCAAGTGGTACTTGCACTTTTATGCTTACTTACCCAATGATTCTCCAAAACGCGTATGACTCTCAAATTAGTATCGAATGGAGAAGCACATCAACAAGCTCCGCTTGAACAAGCAAACTCGCATCAACAACGGAATTCATCTTATCAACATTGTTATACCTTCAACAAAGGAAGCATCGACTTCAGCGACAATTCAATCCATTATGTTCTTAATTGACATATTGTGATCCATCATCATCGCCTTGGTAAGATTGTTCATTGAGGAACGTCTCAACTAAGAAAGTCTTCTACGTTAACTATTTCATCATCGCGTTATCAAAATCTCTTGAATGAAAAGCATTCATCATCCCTAGGCTTAGTCAAGGACTCATAAGACCTAAAACCATAGTTTTGAACATTAGGATAAAACCACAAAAATCAAAACAATTTCTTTTAAGTCTTTCCCTGCAGAACCCACGGCACCTTCAGACCATACGGGCGGAACCCATTTTTTGGTTCCGCCTGGTCCGCCAAACCTCAGAGTGTATTATTTGTAATTTCAAAACCAAACACCCTCTTAAAATCTTAACAAAAACTAACAAACAACATCACCCTCTCTAAAACACATATCCTCACGAATTTTAGGGCTTCTAATCAAATCTCTTCCAATCCAACTAACTTTGTAAGTATTCTAATCACAATTGCATTTTTAAGTTAATTATAACATTCTTGCTTACAATCATTAACTAGAATCTTAGGGCTTTTGCATAAAACTTCATGATTCATGAAAAACTTGGTGGCTAGTCAATTATGTATTTCATTAGTTAAGAAATGTATCTTTTCATTGTTACTTTGATTTACCAAACACACCAAGTGCATTATTTTTCAAATTGCAACATGATTCATCACCACATTGTTAAAACAAATGAAAAACATCATTTAAACATCACTTGCATACTATCTCTTGAATGCTAAAGGGGATACATAACTAATATGTATTTTCGGGTACATTCAATCGAAGACACATTCAATTAGGAGAGTGTTGGTTATCTTTTGTTTTTTACAACAAAATTTGCATAGCAAAACAATTTGGGAATCAAAATGAGTCAAGATAACCAAGTCTTCACATTGTTTAGCATATAGAAACATATTAGAACATCCACATTGTTAAAAGTTATTAACATACAATTTTATGTTTTCTAGGAATCAACATGCCTCCCGCAAACAAATCCAATCATAAAGAAACCCTTAAGTACATGCCCAAACACCATATGACCAAAGGTCTCAACCCGGTTCAAGTAGAAACCTTTAAGGCATTAGAAAAACGCTATATTCACGAAGGTAGAACCATTGATCCATCCTTTCTAGAAGGAACATCTATTCGCCAAAACTTTGCCGCAATTCACTTTGATTGTCTCCTTGATATAGATGAGTCCATTTGTCCTAGGTTCATCTTGGAATTTTATGCAACCGTAAACCTTTCCTCATGTGCTGGTGGTAGGATTTCATTAAACTTCTCAACCAATCAAATATCACATGACATAGATTTAAAAGACTTAGCTATAATTCTTGGTGTACCAAATGAGGGAACTTGTCTCTACACGGATAAGTGGCCCATTTCATGTCTTGATACTATTGATCGTTTTTATCCATACGATACACCTCTTGCTAGTAAGGAAACTATTAAGGAACACCTCTTTGTTAGAACCTATACCACTAGGGTGAATCGTTCGGGGAATACTGTAGATAAGGATCTTTTTGGTATGGAGCTCAATGAGCTTAAACCACAATTTAAGAAGTGGGAAGAAATTCTTAGGGCTAACGTCATAAGTACCATAGGAAATAGAGATCACATCAACGCATGCCTATGCTACATTCTATATAGCATTTCCACCGGTCAACCCTTTAACTTAGCCTACTACCTTGCCAAAAGAATGGCCGACATATCCTTAGTTGGAACAACCGCTCTTCCCTATGGTATGCTTCTTACTCGCCTCTTTAGAGCAATCTCACCCATTTCTCCTAACGAAAATGGAATGCACCTTGACTATTTTCTCGTTCCTCACATCTTAGTTCCTTTAAGTGATAAACGAGTTTTCAAAAATAAGGGCAAACGTACTCGATCACCTACACCATCATCATCATCATCCGGAATGAGCGAGGATGATAAACTTCCAAACTCTAAGTTACCCCCTTTAGAATACCTTCAAGCTCTCCCCATCATTGACAATGCTTCCGAAGAATTCAAGCAAACCAAAGGAATGTTCAAGTGTTTTGGAAGGTACCTAAACAAGCTCAAGAAGAAGATAGACCGGTTGTGAGAAGGTTAAGGAGTGTTTGGCTTATGAGTGCTTTAGAATCGTATTTTGTGATAAAACTACGTGAATTGTTTGTTTTTCACTTTCATGGTTTATTACGTTTGTTGGATTATGTTTGTATGAACCTTTATGCATAATGACAAAGTTTAAGGTGTTTGTCATTTTTTCTATGCTTATGGCAATTCTTACTAAGTATAGTGAAATCCTCGACCTCAAGGTCAAAGTCACATGAAATGCATGTTTACGTGTCTAATTTTTGCATTGCCCAACCAGAAATGCTTTATCTCTTTGATTTTAGGAGTTTTCGAAAATTTTAAAAATCGTCTCGCGGGTCAAAAACGTGGACTGCCACTTTTTTTACCCCTGGCGGATCTGGCGGTACCCAATATTGGGTTCCGCCAGTGTATTTTCTGGGAATTCCAGAAATGGCCCAACGGACCAGGAGGTACCCTCAAATGGGTTCCGCCAGTGTCTTCTGAGGGTTCCGCTAGACACCTGCAGAAACCATTTTTCTAAAGTCCAAAACTTGTAATGTGTCAAAACCGTTATCCTAAGTGAGAAACATCTTCCATTAACTCCAATAACCATATTAGAACAGCTTTCACTCACTAAAACAATTAGGAAGCTACTTCCCTCCAAAAATTCAAATTCAAACATAACCAACCCAAGGAACCCTTTTAAAGGATCCTTCAAAACCATTGAAACATTTTCAACCAAATCACATCTCATGATCACAAAGCATTGAGTACATTTGTTGGTCTTTCACTCCACCTTATTCTATTGGAATGACATGCATTGATTTGACATATTCATGAAAATTTTGCAAATCATTTGAAACCTCAACCTTTGAATGGTAGAACATTAAATCCAAACACCCTATTCAACATCTTCTTCATCCTATAAATTTGAAAGCTTTGCAACAATTCAAATCACACCATCACCATTAAACCTTCTTCTCTTAAAACATCAAAACCACACCTTTAAAAATGACCAAATCCAACACATCATCCGAGTCATCAAAATCCCTCTAAAAAATCACTAGGATTAGTGTTAAACCTTGTTGCTTTAACAAAACCGTCAAGTCAAGCTCATCTTCTTCAAGTGATGCTTCGCTTAACATTTCTTCACCCATCCAAGATTACCTAAATCTCACTACCTCAACACAATCCCCAACACATTGTAATACCAATGTAATTACCTTTCAAGAATTGCTTAATCTTGAAACTCCATCACCTCAATCACCAACACCTACACCAATGGAACTTTTCCATACACCTCCAACATCACCACTACCCTATTTGGAAACTTTAGAAGACCTATCACCCAAATCATCTAGCCAACCATCTTTGTCACTCTTTGACACCATTGCTCAAATGGAAACCCAATAACAACCTAGTGAGCAACTAGATGGGGAACCCCATCAACCATCATTAGTAGAACGGTTGGCTTACCGTTATGCTAGACCATCCATTTTTCCAAATGATCAAGGTCATACCCTCTCACAATCATTTGTGTTTCACCCAATTTACAAAGACCTTCATGGCAATTCTTCCGGCGAAACGAGCTTCCGCCATTTTGTTCAAAACCAACAACCACCACCACAACAACAACCATCATCACAAGAACCTTCCCAACACCTTGAATCTCTACTTTCTTCTTATAAGAAAATAGAAGCATCCATATGGGAAAAACCTCAAAACCTTCATAATGAGATTGACACTCATTTAAACCACCTTCATGCCTTCAAACATATGGTTGACTCTCAAATCAACCATATCATGGTTTTACAAACAACACTTCAATCAACAAATGAAGGAAGCAAAAACACTACTCAACCTTCCACCTTTGCTCCTTCAAGTTCAAACCATCCACCACCAACATATCAAACCACCCTTCCACCAAATTTTCCCCGCCATGATTGCAATCATTGCGAAAGAACCGCTCACATAAGTGAAGGGTGTCGAAGGGAAATTCGTAAGCTATCCGAAGAAATGAGGTTTATACTAAACCACATTTTGGATCTTCTACAATCCTCGTCTCACACACCTCAACCCTAGAGTCTCCAAAATGAAACAAAAACCGTTTCTTTTGGAAAATGTTTCCCATCTAAACCAACCAACCAAAACCGTGTCATCCTTTCAAACTTCAAAATAAAGCCCGCTACAACTACAACCCACATTTTCATCCTTAAACAACCTTAGCCTTGTTTTTGAAAAATGTTTCTCACAAAGGAAAATGATGATTTCCTTGTAGCTTTTTATGGTCTTACCTTATTTGTAGTTTTTCTCTAATTTTTGAAGTAGGATAGTGTAATCCAAATTTCTTGTCGTTGACTCTTTAAGAGTCAAAATTTTACATGAAATGAATTTCATTATACTACAAGGTTTTTATTGTTTGTTAGCCATTTAGGTATAATAAGTGAAATATACCTTGCTATGGTACCATACATATATCTTGTGTTGTTTAAACTAACCTTTCTTTTTGTAGGACCATTTTCCATGTTTTTCCTCCCTTGATACTCCATTTAGGGAAGTAATATTCAAGGGGGAGCATGAGTGTTGTACTATTTCACTTCACAACTCTTAGTTGTGTTTAAAAATGAAATACTTTCATGAATTATCTTGTGCAACAACTAACCTTTTTCTTGTAGGTTCAGAATCCATGTCTCCTCTCTTGGCACTCCATTTAGGGGGAGTATCGTCCAAGGGGGAGCAAGTCTTAATTCCGCTTCGCTACTCTTCTTTTTGTTTCGACAAAAAAGGGGGAGAATTTATATAAACTTGTGCTTATCAACCTCATATTTGCAAAAACATTTTTTTTTGTGCTTATCATCTCATCTTTGCAAAAACAAGTTTTTATACTAACTTTATAAGACTTAACACTAAAACTAGTGACTTACTTATAAATAAAGTTTATGTTTTGTCATCAATAAAAAGGGGGAGATTGTTAATACAAATATCGCCTAAAAACGTTATTTATATTTTACGATCTTTGCTAAGTTTTGTTAATGACAAAGTATGAAGTTTAGCTATAAGTAAATCATCACTTTAAGTGTTTAAGTCTTGTTTAACTAAGGTTAACATTTCCTTTTAAACGAAACATTGTGTTTATTTCTTAAACTAAAATAAGTCTTGTCACATCATATTTATTTCTTTATATAGTAAGGTCACATCACATTTAGGGCAAGTTTTGTCATGATGCATTTATGGAAAGAAATGTGTTTGACTAACTTTGTTGTTGCTTGCAAGCTTTGTATTTGACTTGTTATTATGAGATGTGACATTGTTTGGTTGCTAGGAGTTATGAGACAAGACCTTGTTTGGTTTGCAAGATTTATTGCAAAACCAACTGCAGCCCTGGCGGTACCCTGGGGGTACACGGGCGGAACCCTTTTGAGGGGTCCGCCTGATCCGCCAGACCTGCAGAATTGTTTGCTATAAATACCAAACCATTTGTTAGTTTTTGGTAACCCTTTTAGGACATATATTCACATACTCTCTCAACTAACTCAGTAACCTTTTGATTTGTGATTCTCTTATGTAGCAAGGGACTTCACAAGATCATTCAAGAAGTTACAAGCTTCAACTCTAAAGTTGTAAGTCTTGGTAGCTTGGTCATGTATAAGCTTTGGTAGTTTATACTTCATGTGTGTCATGTATATAGAAATAAGTGGTTAGTATTTTAGGCCTCAAAATACGTAGTGTGTCAGGAGTTGTTGTACCCTTGTAAAAGAACTAACGGGAGTGGTTGTACCCTTGTAAAAGAACTCGACATCTAGCTTAGTGTCGGTAAAAGTGTAAGCGACGTTGTAAAGGTTTTCTCCGCCGGTGAAAGGAGCTTGTTGATTAGTGCTTATAACTCTCGAGTTGGAAACTCGGGGCGTGGATGTAGGGCAAGGAAAAAGAGTCCTTGTAGCCGAACCACGATAAACAATCGTGTTGTGGTTTGATCGTTTCTATCTTTATCTTTGCTTATTACATGTTGTTATTTAGTTAGAATTGCTAAGTTACATATAAAGCTTTTCAAAGAACTAAACTAGTTAAGATGTGTTTGTATCTTCAAACAAAAGTAAAAGCTTTCCTAATAACTAAACAAGCAAAGTTAAGATTATCACAAGCAAAGCTTTTCAATGTATGAAACTAGTAAAGTTTGAATTGATATCTACATAAAAAGCTTTTCAAAGAATCAAACATATAACATTGTGTTTATATCTTTAAGCAAACGTAAAAGATATTCAAGTTAAAAAGAATCCAAAAAGCGGTAAACTATTCAACCCCCCTTCTAGTTTTCCACAGGACTAAGTTCATCAGTGACTCCTAGCAGCTCCTTGATAGCCTGACTTTCAGGCTCCAGGATTCTTCCAGTGTTAAAATTTGGCAGCTTACTGTCAGGATTGTTTCTTTCAATCCAATCACTGGGTTTAGGAGCAAGTTCTTTGCTAGAGAGTATGTTGGCTGACATAAAAGTTGTTGAATGGCTACTCTCCCCAGACTCTTCAGTGAGTTGATCTTCACCCATGGCAACCTTTTTGGTGCAGGGTGTGAGACTCAGTGTTTCATAAAGTTTGGGGTTTTTCTGAGTCCATTTCCAAATAACAGCCTTTTCTTTCTTAAGTTCTTCCTGAAGAGCTTGATTTTGTTTAACAAGTTTAGAATTTTAAATTTGAAGTGTAACACTTTCAAGCTTAGCTTGTTTTAAAGCAAGTAGTTCATCTCTACATTGATTTAATTCAAAACTCAGTTTGTTAAATTTTGAAAACAAACTAAGTCTTTGCTCTTCAACATATTAAGATCAACATTAATATAATCTAAGTAAGATTTCCAATCAGCATCATCATCCATAGAAAGTAAAATGTTTACTTTTCTCATTGTGATGTTGACCCATTCTCCATCTCTTGCATGACTTTTTCCCACAACAAGTTTGTTATCTTCTGATAGGGCGATCAGGGCACTGATATAAACTTCTTCATTATCATCAAAGGACACTTCAACTTCATCCCAGTCAAAGGTTTTAGTAACCAGCCCTTTGTTCTTAGCCTGCGAAGGCTTTGGAGCCTGAGGTAACTGAGTGACTGTTGAGGATGATTCAAGAAGGGCAAGTTTGGCTTTAGCCTTCTTGTATTTGGCTTCAAAATCAATTTGAGGGGTTTTTTCAAATCTTTGACTAGATTGAAGCAACTTAGGTTGAAATTTGTTGGGTCCTGAAAAAGAGTTGTTTCCTGAAAACTTGAAAGATGGTTCTAAGGTTGTTTTTGAAAAACAATCTTTTGCAAAATGGCCTTTTTTGCCACATTTAAAACACTCAGTGTTTTCATTTGCTTTAGAAGGAAATTTGTTTTTCTTAAAAAACCTTTTTGAGTTTGCAAGGAGTGCCTTTTCATGAAATTCAATTTGAAGATTATTTAGGTACTCCTCACTGGTTCTTTGGTCAACCTCATCATTAGAATCATCTTGGAAATCCTGCACAACACCATTGGAATAAAAAGCAGTTGATATGGGTGAAATTGTCAAGGACTTTTTGGTCTCCTGAGCTTTACCAGGGTATCTCCTGGTGATAAGATTGTCTTCATAGACAAACTTCCCATAAATACCAGGGAGCTCAAGGTTCTGAATATGGTTAGCATTTCTCAAATCCTGAGAGAAGTTTAACCACTTCTCAAGGAGACTGTTGACAAAGCCAACATTGATTTCATGCTTTGACAGAATAACACCATCATTGGTCAGCTCATTCAGGAGGGTCTTATACCGATTATAAGTCTCAGAGAGACTTTCAGAATCCTTGGCCCTGAAGGTATTGAATTCAAGCTTCAGGTCCATGATTCTATTCTCTTTGGTATCAGAAGGCCCTTCATAGCTATGAACTAGGTCAGTCCATGTCTGCTTGGCAGTGGGACAGTTAATCACTGATTCTATTATATCGTCAGGAAGACATGATATAATGATGCTTTTCAGGCGCTGGTCCTGATTGACCACCCTCCTTTCATCTGGGGTCCATTGGGCTTCAGGTTTGACTAAACCTTGGGCAGTTGTTGGGACAAATGGACCATCATTAATCAATTTGATATAATAAGGTTCCATCCGAGTTAAGTAGCAAAGCATTCGCTTTTTCCACTTGTTGAATTTTCCAACTTCAAGTCGAGGGGCAGTTGCTGAATAACTTCCACCCTTTTTGTCGACAATTTGGGGAACATCTGAGTCCGCCATGGTGGGATCAAGGTTTTAAAAACTTTTTGAGCACTCTTTTAGTTTTAAAACATATTTTGAAAAGTTTTACAAACCAGAGGCTCTGATACCACTTGTTGGTCCCTTTTACTTGGTTATCAATAACTAAATAGCTAATGTAACCAAGATATATGACTTTTAACTCAGATGTATATATGATTAACAATAAAGCAATGTAAAGATAAGAGACAATATTTTTCAACATTTAATTCTTTATTAGAAGTTAATAAAAAAAATCGTACTCAAGTGTTTGCGGAATAACACTTGGGATTGAAAATTACAAGCGTGGTATTGAGTCCTGTCTAAACTCAAAACAATGTTTGAGTGACAACTAAGGACCCACTGACCTATCTCAGGGGCTATGTTGTTCTTTGGAGGAGTAAAAGTGGTTTGTGAATGTTTTGCATTAATTACACAAACTTGTCAACTTTTACTCCCCACTTTTGCTACCTATTTATACACAAATATGAACAACTCTAATATACAATGGACCTAAGCGTTCCTTAATAAAATCTTGAAAGATTTTATTCTCTGGCAAGGGAAACTTCTTTGGGTTAAGTCCAAAAGGTGCTTTCTGATGACAGACTGGATTTAACCATTTGGGGAAAGTTTGACATTAAAGTGATAAAGCACTTTAATGAAACAATTCAAACTTTCCCGCCCAGTCCCGCCAAATCTTCAGTCTTCAAGTCATCAGTCTTCAGTACCATGATAGTTGTTGAGGAGTCTTGGGGTTCAGTGAGTTATTGTCATCCTCACTGAACCCATCACCTTCTTCTTGGCTTAGATCACACTCACTGAGTTCCGCCTCACTAAATGAAGAACCTTTCTTCTTAGGCTCGGTCTAAACATCCTGAAGATGACCCACTGAGTTACTGTTCACTCAGTGACTTGTTTACACTTAGGTGATTTTATATTCAAATCCTTGTTAGAAGAAGATTGGGGAATTCAGTGACCTAACACACTCAAACCCACTTTCTAACACATTTAAGGAAATTTGCAAAACTAAAATCGAAAATGTCACTTATTTTCAATTTCATTCAACTCTGTGGCATATTGCTAAAAATTAATATTTTTTTAATGAAATTACGAGATTGTCCTCACTTTAAATGTGAATTATCACTTGTATTATTAGCTAAAAAACACTCTCTTTCATGTAAATTACACAATCATCATCTTTTGATATCATGTAAAATTATAAAGTTTTTCATCAAATAAATTATACTGATAAGCGTATTTTCTTAATCTTATTTAATTTATGATATCCATTTTGTTATGTTTTGTTAAAGAATTTGTTTATAATTTTTTCATAAAATATCGTAATACATTCGTGATGGAATATTATGTTTTATAACTTAGATATCAATAATAATAATAATAATAACAATGAAAAATGACATACTGTGAATTAATTTTGAAGTATTACGAAATAATACGAACATGTTTTCTCTCTTTTGCAAATTATTTCTCTCTCTTGAGACAATTTATCTTTCCTAATTAATTAGTGAGGAAATTATCACTACTGTTGATAGCAGCAAATTTGACTGCTGCTCTTTACTTTATGGCTTGTTTTCTCTCATTTTAGCCCATTTATCCTCATCTAAATCATTGTGCTAGCACCTTTTTCATCATTGACTGAAGGGGAACAACTTAAGAAATGCGAAAAGAAGGTTGGCAAAATGGACAAATAGGCTTGAGCAACAGACAAGTTTGCTGCTATTAACAACAGTGATCATTTTCTCTTAAGTAATTTATATTCCATATGCTCATATTCATCCCCATTTTATCATTCAAATTTATTATGAATTTATTGCAAAATTCAATTAATTTTTTTAAAATCTTTTTCTATATCCTTAAAAGAACATTTAAATAAAATATATACAAGATAATAATTAAAATTATTAAACAATCTGTTATCAAAATCATACTACCTCCGTCCCATATTAAATGTCCACTTTGAATTTTCAAAATCTTGTTTTATTAACTTTGATTTTAAATATTTTTATTTATGATATATAATACATGATGCAAAATATACGAATGAATTGAGTTTTAAATGTGCTTTTCATTGACATAATTTTTATCAAGTATCATATAATACAAATAAAAATATTTAGTATCAAAGTTGAAGAAAAAAGGCTCAAAAAGTCAAAAGTGGATATTTAATATGGAACGGAGGGAGTAAAATTTAACCTTTTCTCATTTAACATCAAGTTTGCTCCATATATAATTTTGTTTAAAAATTTCGATTATTAAATATTAAGGTTTACAAAATTGTTCATAATAAATTTCAGCATGCGAAATCAAATTCATTGAACTTGAAAAATGAAAAATAAATGGACAGACGATGTAAAAGTGTATAATAGTTGTGTTGTATGCGAGAAAAAAGTAATCTCAGTACATTAAAAAAGAGTTTTGCTAAAAAAAAAAAAAAAAAAAAAAAAAACCCTCACAAAAGAATTCATAAAAGGAGTTTTCATGTTTTGATCGGTGTGTTTGCAATATTTTGTCTCTTATTTTTTTTAATTAAGCCAATTACACATAGATAAATCAATTTGTTAAAAACCAAAGGCCTTTTAGCACAACGGTATGTGAGTGGCCCATCAACCTATAGGTTGTGGTAGGGCTGTAAACGAACCGGACGAACACAAACGGAGCCTTGTTCATATTCGTTCATTTAGTTTTAACCAGACAAATAAACGGACACGAACGCTTAAACGGACGAATTTTCTTGTTCATGTTCGTTTATTAAAAAAATGAGTTGTTCATGTTCGTTCATTAAGACACTAAACGAACATAAACGATCAAATATAAATGAAAATAGACAAACAAACATAAACTTTATTGAATTATGCACGATATATTGTTTTATAAGTGTTGTTTTATTTAAACAAACTGATTTTAAAATTATACAATTAAAAGATATGATATACGAACATAAATAAATAAATGAACATAAACGAGCGTTAACGAACGCATAATCGGACGTTCACGAACATAAATGAACAAACACGAATTTTGTTCATGTTCGTTCATTTAACTAAACGAACGTAAAATATTGTTCATGTTCGTTCATTTAATAAATAAACGAACGTAAACGAACTTTTTACCGAACGGTTCATGAAATGTTCGTTGAACGTTCAGTTCGTTTACAGCTCTAGGTTGTGGGTTCAAATCTAGATGTAGGTTATAACAAATTTGTCGTTTAAAAAAAAAAAAAAAAAAAAAACATGAGTTAAATTTCGATTTCATTTTTTGCAAATTAGTGTACTACATTTTTATCATTTGACAAAAATCAACAAAAACAAATAAAAAAAAGAAAAGAAAATATATACAAACCCTTGTTGGATTTCCCTCCTTCCTCAATTTCCCCCACTTCAACCACACACACAAACAAACACTCTTTCTTCTGATCACACACCTTACACAAATCCACTATCAAAACCCTCACAATTCACTTTTAATCTTCACCCAAACACACCCAATTCCCCAAATCACTTCTAAAACCCCCAATTTCATCTTCTAAAAACCCTTAAAACCACTTAGTTTTGCAAAATTAGATCTAAGTAAGGCTTAATTCCATATGGGTATTGCTCAATATTGATTGTTTTTACTTGAACGCAATTGGGTTTGAAGGAATTGAATTAAAAACCCAGTTTTAAAAAACCCCTAATTTAGTCAAATTTATAAAAAAAAAAAAAAAAAAAAAAACCCTTGTTTTGCAAAACTAAGTCTATATAAGGTGTGATTCCATCTGGTTATTGTTTAAGATTGATTGTTGTTACTTGAATTGAATTGGGTTTGAAGGAATTGACTTAAAAACCCCTTTTGTTAAAACCCCCAATTTAGTCAATTTTTTTAACCCTTGTTTTTTTTGAAAATTTAGGAATAATTAAGGTGTTTATGTATGAATTGAATTGGGTATGATGGGATCGAATCAAAAGATGGAAAATGTTGGTGGGAGAAGTGGAAATGGGTCATGGGGGACAACCGGGTCGGGTCAGTCAACTAGTGGAAGTGGTGGGTCGCCGAGTGATGTGGCAATGGCGGTGACTCCCGCGAGTGAGAATACTTTTTTGAGGTTGAATCATCTTGATATTTCGACCGGTGATGATACTGGATCTCAAGGGGCGGCTAATAATGGGTGAGAATTTGTTTGGTTGGTTGACTTTGTGTTTTTGTTGTGGGTTGACTTTTTTTTATTTGGCGAAACTAGGAGTAGGTGTAAGTAGTAAATGACAGTTTTATATAAGTGTTTCTTAACATAGCTTTAGGATGTAAAAGCAGCGTATGAATCTGTATGCTTCTTTTAGTAGCATTGGAAAAAAAGTAGTATTGAAAAAATCTGCAAACGATAATTGTATCCTAAATGCTACAAAATGCTCCAACATGCTTTGCACTAAACACATATATATGCAAAAATAGAAGGTGTTTGGTAACGAGCTATACCTGACTACCTGTAACTATAAAGTATATCATAAGCATATAATCCAAAATGCTAAAAGCTTCTCCGGTTAGCATTTCATACTTTCATTATATAGGTTCAGTTTTTGAACGCTAACAATTTTGTTGGAACTTACATAAAAGTATGATTATTTTTGTGCTTAAATTAGCATTGGAAGTGTGTTGAAAGTTTTGTTTTGACGAGTTTAAGGTGGACGAGTGAGATATAAAGTCATTTGTTATTGCTTACTTAGTTGAATAAGTTTATTGTTTGGTGATACTGATGAGTAGCTATAAACAGAAAGAAGAAAAAACGAGCTCAGCGTGCAACTGGAGGGGATAAAGGTGGTAGAGGACTTCGTCAGTTTAGCATGAAAGGTTTGTTCTTGATCTTTAGTTGTTTGTTGGGTATAACTAATGGAGTTTGAGATGGAAACAAGTTAATCGGTCAAATAGGCTGAAACTTAGAAGTCTGTCTAAGCGTATTCAAACTGAATGGAACATACTACATCATTTTATTATCATTGTAACAATACAGTTTTGTAATTATGTACACATTAAATATATAATCAAATTTCGAAAGGAAAATAAGAGGTTTTTGTGACTCACCTCTTCCCTCTAAATTGTGGGCTAATTTTTTCTTTTTCTTTTGATATGTGTAGTGTGCGAGAAAGTCGAAAGCAAGGGAAGAACCACTTATAATGAGGTCAGAGGGTTCAATTTAAGCTTCTCTTTGAATTCTTTAGCATATGACATGTCTGTATATATATTACGTAGTAATATTTTTTCATCGATATTTCTGTATTTATAGTTTTATATATTATGTTACTTTCATGTTCTCAAATGCATTTTTTGCTCAAAGAACTAATCGGTAATCTTAAATTGATGTTGACAGTATAATTGGTTATCTAATATATAAACCGTAGACATATCTATTTTTGTGTATTTTGATCTCTAAGCCTAGACAACTAGAATATATATTCACTTGTCAATGGTTATGCGTATAGTATCCAGTTTTTCCAGTATTAGGAAGAGTAAACTGCAAAAACTGATACGTTAACCAAACGTTTGCCACCCTACATCCCTCGTTTACAATGAGGACTAACGGTGCAAATTATTTCTCTGTTATCTCATAACGAGATAGATAATGGTATACCGTTAGCATTCAGGACTAACGGTATTTGCACCGTTAGTCCTTTTTTTTTACGGTTTCTCCGTTTTTTGTACGTTTCTTCGTTTTTTGTACGTTTTTATCCGTTGTTTGTAAGTTTTATCCGTCTTTTCCGTTTTTTTGTACGTTTCTAGCCGTTTTTTGTACGTTTTACCCGTTTTTTACGTTTTTGTACGTTTTTATCCATTTTTTGTACGTTTTATCCGTTTTTATATGTTTTACCCATTTTTTTACGTTTTTTACATTTATTTACATTTTTGTACGTAAAAAATGGATAAAAAACGTTAAAAAATGGATAAAACGTACAAAAAACGTAAAAAACGAGGATAAAACGTAGAAAACGTACAAAAAACGGATATAAACAGATAAAACGTACAAAAAACTTAAAAAACGGATAAAAACGCACAAAAAATGGATAAAACGAAAAAAAAATAAAAAATGGAATAAAACGTACAAAAAACGGATAAAAAGTACAAAAAATGGATAAAACGTTAAAAAAAGGGATAAAGAACGTTAAAAAACAGATAAAACGTACAAAAAACGTAAAAAAGCGGATAAAAACGTACAAAAAACGGGGGAAATGTACAAAAAAAACGGAGAAAACGTAAAAAAAAGGACTAACGGTGCAAATACCATTAGTCCTGAAGGCTAGGTGCAATATTATCTATGTCGTTTTGTGATAACGGAGAAATTATTTGCACCGTTAGTCCTCATTGTAAACGAGGGATGTAGGGTGGCAAACGTTTAGCTAACGAATGATGTAACATGCCAATAATTTCTGACAGGGATGTAAGGTCTCAAAAACTGTAAACCACATGGATGTATTTTGCAGTTTACTCTATTAAGAATAAACGATTAAACGTTAATGTAGTTTGTATTTAGAAGTTATGGTTTGCTTTTGATTCTGAAATTTGCTTTCTAACAATATTATATATGTTTGCTTTCTAACTTCAGAGCTTGTTTTAAAAGCTTAGCATTTTGTTTATATGATTTGGTGCTTTGAAAGAACTGTATACATAAAACTGATACGTTAAGTTCAATTTCTAGGTTGCAGATGAACTTGTAGCTGAATTTTCAGATCCCGGCAATGGTGATCAACCTCCAGACCAGGTTCGTCTTATCTACTAACTTTGTAATTGGATGTGCTGTAGACACTCTGCGCCATGAAATTGCAAAGTTTGATATGGTGTAGTGATCAACTTTTGTGCCCCCAAATAAAGGACAACAAACTAGACGTGGCAAGATGGGTGGACTGGGTAACGGGTCAAAATGGGTTCCGGGTGAATCAAGCTATTCTTTTACTGGTCAAAATAGTCGTGCTGGGTTGACCCACAACACTTTTTTGTTCGTATCTTACTACAGTAATAAAGTAAGCTGTTTTGAGATAATAAAACACAACCTAGCCCGTACATAAATAAACTCGTTGAAATTCCCAATTACACCTGTTAGCAGTTCATTTATATTGATAATAAATGATAAATATGCAATTTTAACGTTAAAAGCTTTCCAAGACAGGAAATGAGACAATTTCCATGGGGAATAAGGTGTCACATTTGGAATCCTATAAAAATATTTTCACAGAAGTTTACTAGAAAATGTTATCGCAATTAGAGGACATCAGTTTTGTCAATCACAACTGTTTTATGTCTAATTTTATTAGCTTGAAGTTGGTTCCGTTGTAATTATTACATTACTAAATTGACAAGATATAACAAGAACCCTATCAGGCAAACTGTTCGGCCACTTAAAATACCTTAGTTTTGTTTCTATTGTTTTCTGCGACTATTTGTATGTGTTAACTTCATGGCCTTTAGGCTGTGATATTGAATAATTGGAATTAGATATTCAGCTTTAGAGGTTAACATTTTGACATGCTTCTGTTTGTGAAGTTGTAATAATGATGTTCTAGTGTTTGACAAATCATGATTATTTCAAGGAACTGGCAGATAAAAATAACAAAACTGGTATTTTTTGAAAATAAGAATGATGGCTTATGACATAAGAGAAGTTTCTATACTTCAGTTATAATAAGGGAGTAATAGGTTTATTTTACCATACACAAGCAGTTATGTTGCAGCTGGTATGAACTGAACTACTCAAAATGATTAGTTGATCACCAAATTAGAAGCATAAGCCGTTTATATAAACATTACAAAACATATCATTATGACATCTCATACTACTATCTAGATGAGCATCAAAACTCAAAACGTGTACCTAAATGACCTGTCGACCCCTAACAATCCTAAAGAACGTCGTATATGCTAGTAAATAGTAACAGATGTTTTTATGCATTTTGATCTAACATCCACGTGACCTTGTTCCATTCGAATGCCCATAACAGCAACAATATGATGAGAAGAATATCCGTCGGCGGGTATACGACGCGCTAAATGTTCTTATGGCTATGGATATCATCTCTAAAGATAAAAAAGAAATACAGTGGCGAGGTTTACCTCGAACTACTATAAATGATATTGAAGAGCTAAAGGTATCGAATTTCTTTCTTTAGACTCAACAAATGCTTTTAAGTACATATTAGTTTTGCTATGGTTTAATTGATTAAATTTGAAATTATTAAAATGTGGCAGAGTGAGCGGCTTGGTCTCAAGAGCAGAATTGACAAGAAAGCTGCTTATCTGCGAGAACTGGAAGATCAAGTGAGAATTATTTTATATGATTATAATTGAGAACTGATTATTATTATTTTTTTTTGCTTATTTGTTTTTCCCATTTTATATTGTAAAGCACGTAGGTCTTCAAAACCTCATCAAACGGAATGAGGAGTTGTATGGGTCGGGAAATACACCAAGTGGTGGAGTAGCTTTACCTTTTATACTTGTTCAGGTACGGAATTGCTAGAGTTCTCTTAAACTGTGTTAAACAGATAACGTTATAAGTGCTAAAAGTTGTTTTGTTTTTAGACCCGCCCTCATGCAACTGTCGAGGTAGAAATTTCAGAAGACATGCAGCTTGTCCATTTTGACTTCAACAGGTCAGCCATGTCATGATTTTCCATTATTTTTTATTTTGTCATAATAAGTATCGATTTTGACTTTGAACTAATTGCAGTACACCCTTTGAGCTACATGATGACAATTACGTCCTGAAGGCGATGAAGTTAGGTGATGAATCAAACGATGTTTGTAGAGAAGGAGGTGTGGGTCCCAGCATGTCTGCAATGTCTCAGCCTCAAGTCCCTTTGCCGCCGCCAGTAGGGTCGTCCAGACCTCCACCGTCACCGCCACTTCCTGGCATACTAAAGGGGCGTGTTAAGTACGAGCATTAGTCGAAACAACCTCTGCTATATCTGTATATTTTGTAAGCAGCATACTATGCTTTGCTACTCTAGTGGTTTTGTATTTTGTTTTTATTGTAATTTAGTATGAGTTAGATCTTTTCGACTAAATATTGCTAGCCTGTCATTTATGTTCAGGATATACATTTAGGATGGATATTTAGGGCTTTAGAATCGTTCTTATTGTGCAATAAGACATCGAAGATGCTTAATATGAAACTGGGGATTCAATTTGTGTGTTTTCCGAAGATGTTCAACATTTTATGGGTCTGAATTACTCGAGCTTATTCTAGTCCAACACAACATTTTATGGGTCTGTATATTTATTGATTTAAGTAAAGCCAACCAACATAAGTTTATTTAGCTTATTTAAGCTGTTTTTTATAAGCTCATCAACACGATCTTAAATATATATGTAGTTAAAAAAAAAAAAACATACAAAAGACAAAAATGTGTCTGAAAATGAGAATTGGTAGAATCTAGCTAAGATAAAAATTGCATTTGAGTAAGTTGATGTATGAATTTGACTTAATTGACTTAAAAAAAACTGAATTCATTAAGTTATATGAAAAACGATTTAAAAAAAAATTGAATTCATTAAGTTATATGAAAAACGGTTTATTTGTGACTTAATAGAGAAAAATGATTGAAAATATTAAGTAATAAAACTGAGAGTGTCTGCATTAAGTCGTCTCGTAATTAAACATGACTTAATAGAAATTTTTAACAAACAAGCCCTAAGCACAAATTATCCTTGTACTTGTAGCTATAGGTATTATTTTGGACTTTTGGTTGACAAGCTAAATAACTAAGTAAGACCAGGCCCAACATAAGAGCCACAAAACAAAACATAACTTAAGTCCGTCCCTATTATATTCATATTTTTAGGTGCATTTGTAAACACCTCTCTTCTCTTTCTCTCCCTCACATTTTCTGCAATGAAACCTTGTGTGTGATTGGTTGAAACCAACACACAAGGATCAAATATATACACCATTGGATCATTTCAAATTCAATCCAATGGTCTAAATCTTCAATCCGTGTATGTTTGTTTCAACCAATCAAATGCCTCAATTTCATCTATATAAACCCCACAACTTCACCACCAATTCTTCTGAAGTAACTCACTACCATGGGTCAATGTTGTTCAGTACCACAACAAATGGAAAATGATGGGTTATGTAAGGTGCTTATTGGGGTGAGGACAACCCGCGAAAATGCGATGGAAGTCACATCAAGGCTTGTGACTACAGAAGGGGTTTGACTTGTTAATCAAACTCCGGATGGGATAATCTGGGTGACGGGCAGGTTTAACCCCGAAAACTTTTGTATCTTGTTGCAGCCAATGATGGACCTTATGGTGGTAGAGATCAGGGGCGGAGGGAGGGGTGGTTAGCGGGTGTTAGCCCCCCTCCAATAAGCCCAATGATTTGTATTAAAATACCATAGTTTAGCCCATAATTTAACGTTTAATATACCACGATTCTCTCCCAACTAGTGACTTTTCTATAATGAAAGAAAAAGAAAATAATAGACATGAAATATCTCCTTTTTAACAATTTAAGGGACTTGTCAATAACTAGTTATATCATAAATTTGGATATCCGAAATTTGCGATGATGGTTTTATGTTAGACACACTATTTTATCTAAACTTTTTTAATTCGGATATCCGAAATTTCAGATAACAGTTTTATATATCCGAATATACTGATATCTATAATTTTTGAAAAACTTTTATATGAGTTCCAAAAAAATTATGATCAAGTTTTCGGATATCCGAATATGGATATTTTTTGAATAACCCTAAATCAAGAAATCCTAGAAAGTTTCGGCTTTGTTACTCTCCCCTAGTTATATACTCGGAAACATCAAAATAGATAAAGAACTGACCTTATTTTGAGTTTATTATACTTTTTATGCATTAAATATGTTAGGAAAAAATTAGGTTCAGTAATGCAATCGTAAGTTTTTGTGATGGTTTATCTGTGTAAACTAAAGTTGGAAACCATTCTATTTACACATTTTTTTTTGGGGTTATATAATGAACTTCGGCCCCCTTTACCTAGTAAAGATGATCCAGTATGACTACTGATGATACAACTAGTATGAGAATTATTAATCAATGTAAAATAATTTTTATTAATCAAGTAGACCAAATTATGTTCCATTAATGAATAAATTTGTTGGGGGCTAGTATGGGAATTATTAATTAATGTAAAATAATTACATAACTCCGTCCTTGTTATATTCCTATTTACAGGTGCATTGTAAACACCTTTCTTATCTTTTATCTCCCTCCCAATTTCAGCAATGGTACCTTTGCTGTGATTGGTTTATCTCCCTCCCAATTTCAGCAATGGTACCTTTGTTGTGATTGGTCGAAACTATTTTACACGGATCAAAGATATAGACCATTGGATCATATTTCAAATTCAATCCAATGGTCTAAATCTTCAATCCGTGTGTTTGTGTTCAGCCAATAACATGCATCCGAATCATGTATATAAACCAACAGTAACTCACCACCAATAGTAACTCACTACCAACAATGACTCACTAGTCACTACCATGGGGTATTTGTAATTAATCTTATTAGAACTTATGCAGGATAGTAACATTGTCTTTGTATATAATTGTATATGTTGAAGTTTGTGACTATACATTTTCTACATATTGTGTGATTTTAACTATCCAGATAGTCACAAAATTTATAATTATCATTTTCACATTCCTAATATAATTATAGGTTAAAGATGTTAAGCAATGATGCAAGCACGTGTTTTATATAGAAAATGAAGAAACGAAATTACTTAATAATAATGAATGATTACTTATCTTTAATAATATTCTTTAGCCTATGTAGTTAAAAAAAACAAAAGACAAAGATGCGTCTGAAAATGAAAATTGGTAGAATCTAGCTAAGATAGAATTAGTTGTATGTACTATTGTAGACTTTTAGACTGGTTAGCAAGATAAAAAACTGAGTAAGCCCAGGCCCAAGCCACAAAACAAAACATAACTTAACTCTGTCCCTGTTATATTTCTATTTACAGGTGCATTGTAAACGCCTCTTTTCCCTTTTATCTCCCCCCCCCCCCCCCAATTTCAGCAATGATACCTTTGCTGTGATTGGTCGAAACTATTTTACACGGATCAAAGATATAGACCATTGGATCATATTTCAAATTCAATCCAATTGTCTAAATCTTCAATCCATGTGTTTGTGTTTCATCCAATAACATGCCTCCAAATCATGTATCTAAACCAAAGGTCGCAATTCACCCTAACTACCCAGATCAAGAAGTATCAATTGGAGGGTCGCTGTCTGACAAAGGCAGAGCGGCTGTGTGCACACTCTTGCAAAAGAACCTAGATATCTTTGCATGGGAACCAAAGCACATGACTGGAGTGCCACGATCTATCACAGAGCACAAGCTAAAAATCTGACAAGGATATCCTCCAATACTGCAGAAAAAGTGCGGCCAGGCTCCAGATCGCGCAAAAGCCATCCTAGAGGAAGTACACAAGCTTGTAGACGCAGGCATCATACGAGAGGTCTATTACCATAACTGGCTCTCTAATCCATTAATAGTAAAAAAGAGTGATGGCAGTTGGAGAATGTTCGTGGACTTCACTGATCTTAACAAAGCATGTCCACAAGACTGTTACCCGCTACCAAAGATAGACTGGAAGGTAGAATCTTTGTGTGGATACCCCTTTAAAGGCTTCCTAGACGCATACAAAGAGTACCATCAAATTCAGATGGCTGAGGAAGACGAAGAGAAAACAGCCTCCACATAAGTCAAGGGGTCTATTGCTATACAAAAATGCCCTTTGGCCTAAAGAATGCAGCAGCAACATACCAGCGGTTGGTGGACAACGCGTTTGAAAAGCAAGTAGGTCGCAACCTGGAGGTTTATGTCGATGACCTTGTCATAAAGAGTCATATCGAAGAAGAATTGGTGCGCGACATTGAGGAAACATTCAAAACACTGGGAAGGATCAACATGAAGCTAAATCCCAAGAAGTGTACTTTTGGCGCTACAGAAGGTATGTTTCTTGGATATTTGATAGAACCCGATGGCATTAAGCCCTGCCCAGAAAAGACAAAAGCTGTCATCAAACTCCCTTCACCACGCACATTGAAAGAAGTCCAGTCACTAAATGGAAAATTAGCTGGGCTAAATCGATTCTTGTCCAAATCAGCAGATAAGTCGCTCCCTCTCTTTAAGACACTCACAAAGTGCACAAAAAAGGGAGACTTTCGTTGGACTGCGAAAGCGGAAGAAGCTTTTCAACAGCTTAAGCAACATATAGCAGCACTTCCCAAACTTGTCGCACCCTGACCAGGGGAAGAATTGATCATGCACTTGTCTGCAACTCATGGAGCAGTCAGCGCGGTGCTATTGACAGATAGGAACTCCGTTCAAACACCAATATACTTTGTAAGCAAAGCACTCAAGAAGACATAGACTAACTATACCGCCATGGAAAAGCTGGTCCTAGCTTTAGTATTCGTAGCTAAAAGACTGCGCAGGTACTTTCAAGCACACCCAATAGCTATAATTACGGAACAACCTATCAAGCAAGTTGTCTCTAAACCTGACGCATCGGGACGACTACAAAAATGGAGTGTGTTATTGAGCGAGCATAACATCTCTTATAGACCACGCACTGCGATTAAGGGGCAGATATTAGCCGACTTCATTATTGAGAAGCCAGATACTGATACTCCACCTTCAAAAAGCGAGGTAGAATTACAAGAACCATGGGTTCTATTCACAGACGGATCTTCGTGCGTGGATAGGTCAGGCGCAGGCCTTATCCTCACTAGCCCAGATGGAATGGAATTCACTTACGCACTGCGTTTTGAATTCACAGCCACAAACAATGAGGCAGAATATGAGGCCCTACTTGCTGGATTACGCATTGCAACTCAAATGGGTGTACGCAACCTAGAAGCAAATGTCGATTCCCGATTAGTAGCCAATCACGTGCTAGGCGACTATGTGGCTAAGGAGGATAACATGGTCTAATACCTCGACAAGACTAAGTCCCTAATCCAGGGCTTTGACAGGTTCACCATTAAACAAGTTCCTAGAGGAGAAAACAGGAAGCAGATGCACTAAGCAAAATCGCATCTACAAGCTTTGCGCACCTGTCAAAACAGGTATTGGTGGAGACCTTGAAGAACAAATCCATCTCAGAGATGGAGATATCCACGGTGATAGAAGAGCAGAATCCTACTTGGATGACACCTATCATCGAATTCATAAGCAAGGGGATATTACCCCAAGAACAGAAAGACGCTCGACGGATATGGCACACATCGCAGAGGTTCGAACTTTGAGATGGTATCCTATATCGACGTTCATTCCTACAACCATGGCTTCGGTGCGTTGGACCTCTTCAGGCAAATTACGTACTCCGAGAGATCCATGTTGGTTCATGCAACATGCACTCAGGACCACGGTCCGTTGTGGTACGAGCCTTGCGGTCAGGATACTATTGGCCTACTATGCATCACGATGCGCGGGACATGATAAAGAGATGCAACGACTGCCAAGTCCACAGACCTATCCCGCGCCGACCATAACAAGATCTGACACCTATCACCTCACCATGGCCATTCTATAAATGGGGCATTGATATTGCAGGCCCCTTTCCAGTTGCAGCAGGGGGACTAAAATTCCTTATAGTGGCCATAGATTATTTCACTAAGTGGATTGAGGCAAAAGCAGTGGCAAGTATCACAGGCAACCAGATCAAACGCTTCGTTTGGGACCAGATTGTATGCCGCTTTGGCCTACCTGGAGAAATTATTTCGGACAACGGAAAACAATTCTGTGACAACCCGTTCAAAGACTGGTGCGCGCAATTAAATATTACACAACACTTTGCGTCAGTTAAGCACCCACAAATCAATGGTTTGGTTGAACGTGCAAATTGTAGCCTGGGCGAAGGAATTAAAGTGCGTCTTGACAAACATAAAGGAAGATGGGTGGATGAATTGTCGCATGTTTTATGGGCGCATCGCACGACAATCAAAGTCAGCACTGGAGATACACCATTCTATCTTGTCTATGGGACAGAAGCTATCATACCAGCCGAGATTGGAATGCAACCTATTCGCACGGCGGAAGTCAATGTTACAACAAATGACGACGAGCGACGCATAGACTTGGATCTGTTGGAAGAAAGGCGCGAACGGGCAGCTATACGAGAGGCAAGGGCTAAGTCAAAGATGAAGAAGTATTATGATGCAAAAGTCAGAAACACTTCTTTAAGGCTAGGAGACTTTGTGTACCGTGCCAATGATGCAAGCCATGCAGAAGATACGGGAAAGCTTGGAACAAAATGGGAAGGACCCTATGAGGTCACAGAAGCATTAAGTAAAGGAGCATACAAACTGCGTGATATGGATGGCCATGAGCTAGCGCGCACTTGGAATATTTGCAATCTCAAGAGATGCTATCTTTAGGAAGGGCTACGGCCCACACACAGACACCTCTGCACTTTAGTAAGTGCTTAATAAATGTCCGTGTATTTACATTTTCTTTTTAGGGAATTGGCTTTTATTTTCAAAAACTTGCAAGAATTAATAAAACGTTGTGGTTTCTAGCTAACTCCACAACACATTTAACTTTATTGCTTACATTTTATTTATGTCTCAATATTGTTAATTTATACTTTTGCCTACATGGCGTGCATGCACTTATTAAGACCCACGATGGCAGAAAGGATGAGTAAACCGAATAAATAACTCGTTGAGTAAGAGGGTTGCAAATCCATCAACATTGGATCACGTATCCTTGCTAAACACCTTACTCTCAAGACATTGAAGTAAGTTTAATGCGCATCCCACGAAGGATACGCAACAACGCACACTGTGCATGTTTAGCAATTTAGGAGCCAAGACTCTTGGTTCTTTGATATGGTATCTGCAGCACGCTGCAAGCTAACCCATATACTTATGCATTTTTATTCACATATATTTATTAAGTTATGGACTTAATACATTTTTCCTTAAGTACGTTTGGTCACAACTTGACTCTTGGAAAGTCTTTCACGAAAAGACAAATAATCTAAGTACAAGATGATACAAACATACGTACAAACACTAATATCATTATTCATCAACCACGAGTTTTATACAAGTTATAAAATCAACATATACAACAAAAAAGATGATCCTACAGCAATCTACATACTGCGAGCACACCTATGCCCTGAGCTACTAGCTGTAGACGCTACATGCCCAGCCTCATCAAGCCTTCTCAATAGGCTGCTATCTTCCTGCGACACTGTTGGCATGCTGACAGGAATCCCATCAGACCTGGGAAGATGGTCGTACCAACACCACACAAGATTGCCCTCCCTTTCACGCCCTTCTTTCGCGCAAGCCTTGTAGCATGGGCTTCCAAGGACTTTTTCAATGATACTTCCTTCTCCAAGGCAAAAGGGTTTAGCACATCACGTGGGCGCGCAAAAATGGGAACATGTAGCTGGGACTCATCTGGCTTCAAAAAGAAGTCAGGCTGTGCCTCGGCATCCTCCGTTATATGCCTTGCCAGAGTTAATCCCTGCATAATCACATTGATGGGGTAATCCTGGTCACGCTCTAGCTGGGCAATGTGGGGGAACTCGAAGATCTTCATCTTCTCCATGGCCGTAACCAGCTCTGCATAACCATCTCCAGCATACCCTAGCACCTCTGCGGGGGATACTGTCAACATCTTCCCCTTGTGCAGCTCTTCTATGGCTTCAGCCTTGCCACGCGCCAAAGCACACTTTACGACATCCCCAAAAGCCTCAAGGACCTCTGGGGACTCCAGCGTGCCCATAGCAGCCAAACGAAGACCATGGCTGATCAGCCACCTACAAACATAATAACAGACGCATTATAAGACAATATTTTCGGAGGTATTAACAGCGAAAAAACTAAGCAAGAAATCAAAAGGAAATATTACCTGCGCTCAGCAACAGCAGACACTAGATGAGGGTACAACTCCTCATCATACTCAATGTTCAGCTTGCGCAGCTTACCCTCCTGCGTCTCCAAGGCAGTCTCTACGACCTAGCGGAACTCATCCAGCTGGGCGAAGTGCTTGCTTCTGTTCTCTTGCAGGTACTTCAGTCCCCATGCGCAGTTGGATTTGTACTGCTCAAAGGCAGCACGCTCATGCTTCACCTCAGCCAGCAAGGACAACCTTTCATCCGCAAGCCTCCTACAGTGCGCAGTTGTTGACTTTACCTCTGCCCGTGCATCAGCCAATTGCGCCTTCAGTAGCGCAATTTCCTCATCCTTCTGCGCATGGCTCCTTCACCAGCATATCGGGCCTTGAGATGAGCAACCAACTTGGCCTGACGCTCAGCAGCCACGCTCAACTCCTCCATCAGCTCATGCGCAGACATCTCCTCACTCGCCTTCAACGGCTCCTCCACCGGAGAATGAGTCACCTGCGGTGGCACCTGCTCCATATGCACTGCATTACCCCCTGCAGCTTTGTCACTACATGCAAAAAGCAAGGAGTCAAGACATTATATAGAAAATAAAGAGAGAGAAAAAAGAATGCAAAACCATGACTTACATGGGAGAGGAGGTCTCAGCAGTGTCACGCGCAGCCACACATAGCGACGCCTCCTCATCTGTGGACTCGTCCACAGTGATAACGTGACGCCTGCGCTTGGAAGTACCCTCACCACCACCATCAGAAGCCTTGCGCTTGACACCCTGGTACTCCTCTTCAGAATCGGTATCAACCTTGAGGATCCCAACACCTTCAGAAGACTCAGTGTGCACAGGTTCAGGAGTTGGCACTTCCTGCGCAGGAACAGTTTGCACAGGAGTCGCGTTCAGTAGGGGTTGTTCCACGTCAGCCGGTTCCTCTTGCACATAAGTACGCCCGGCTGTGGCCTCCAGGATGGGTATCTCACCTTCTCCCAACGGGCGCACACCCACAGTCACTTGTGTGGGCTTAGTCAACCTCACCACACTGAACAAATCCATCTCTGCGCAACACATAAACAGACAACAAAGAACAATTGAGTCATTCAAATTACAATATAAAAGGATGCTTACACTACAGATGCGAAGGAAAAGAAGGACAAGCACCAACCCCGACCGCTCTCATCCAGAAATGTTGGCACCTCGTCCGCGCCTTGGAAATAATTTCGACTAATCCCCATATGCACTAAAAACTCCTCGGGGTAGGAGTTAATTGGGATGCGGTTAGTATTGATGGTCTCTGCATCACCCACATTGTACATCCCGGGGTCTGGGCGCTCATCCTTCGGCAGCGTCCCCTGCGTATAGAACTTAAAGAGCCAGGGGAACACCGTATTATCCACCCAGAAAAATCTCTCCCTCCAATTCCTAAGGGCGTCTACTTTCTCAGTATAACATTGATAGCCCCCTGGACGCTTAGAAAAAGACACTTACCCGTTTGACCACGTTGTGTGGTAAAACGCGCGGAAGAGATTGATGGTTGGGTTTATTGCAAGTAAACGACAGTTTACTTCAAAATTTGTTATCTTCGCCGCACCTATACAGTGCAGCTGAGATATATGCAGATGATAGAAGTTGAGCACGTCGCTCAAGAATAGGGATATGTATACCCCTATCTTCCCCTCAGGGAAGTTTGCAATACATGCGTCTGCCTTCGGTACTTTCGCGTGCAGCGCGAGGGGAATGAAATAGTCGGAGGTGAACTGACGGAGTTCATCCTCGTCAATCTCAGAGACAAAATCAATCAATCGACGAACCATCTTTTAAATATGATTTGACTAAGGAACGCACGCGCTATTACCTTAACAAACACTAGTTTTTCTTGATTGATTTTTTGATAACTCTAAAAGGGGAGAAATGGCGTTTTTTACTGTGATTATCACAGTGAAAATGGGGAACCCTTTATATAGGGTTACCCTTCGCCTTGGATGGATGCCACGTGGATCCCACTACTCTAATCGTGTGGCTGGAATTCCAACAGGTACACCACCTTTCACGACTTTTGAGGGACACGTGTGACTTGTTTCGACTACATACACTGTATGTTTATTTTTTGGCGGGAAATACTTGGAACTCCCCCGCCACGCTTACCGCTGACATTAGTAGTCTAGCATACGCAGCTACACCCCGCACATACTAGACTGGGAGGACATGATGACGTATAGTCCATATTCGGGTCACGAACCCGTTTAATAAACATCACTAACGCCCAAGCCCACCACGAGTGGGTTATCATAACAATGATTTGGGCTACCATGCTAAGGGTTTGGGCTCACGAAAGCCCAAACCCAAATATGTTATTTATGGTCTAGATAATGATCTTTTGTTTATGGGATATAAGCGTGATACGCCGAAGAATAAGGAGCACGAAATCTACAAGGATTCCGTGCCTATATAAAGAATATCATAATTCTCATCGAGGTACGATCTACAACCCTAACTCTTCAATACAACCCTAAAACCGATTACTTACTCTCACGCCGGAGGATAATCGTGGGAGACAATCTCACGATAAGCCTAACGGTGTTTGTTTGCTTTCTTAGCGCGCAGGTCTCAAATATTAAGATCTAATTGGTATGAGAACAGAAACCCAAACAAGAAACGTCCAACTTTTGTATCAACATATTATAAAAGCATTGAGACCCACTAAAATAACAAAACAAATGGTGTGGATTGTGTCAAAGGTAGTGACGGATGGATTTTTTGGTTTAGGATATTATGAAACAAACAATTTACTTTAATCAAAGGCCCACCAACCAAACACACCCTTAGACTAGTAGGCAAGGAGGTGAAAGTATCACCAATTGCCAATGCCTCACGCGCGGATTCCCTTGCTCACTTCCCCTTCTCACGCGCGATGCACAATACCCGAAACAATTTTTGGTGGTCTGACCACCGAACGGTAACCAAGTAAATCGGGCCCACTTTCATTTAAATGTATTAATAGATTCGTTTTTTTCTTTAAGATTGTATAAAATCAAAAACCCATATAGAAAAAAATAAACTTTATAAAACCCACCGGTGATCATATCGGTAAGGAAGCTGATGATTTTGCTGTTTTTGGAATACTGCTAATGATCTTTTTCCGATCAAACCAGCTAACGGTGACCTGTTAAACCCGCCGGAAAACCCACCGGAGAACCCCAGACGACATTGTCGCCATAGTTTTTTTTAATGAAAATGAAAAGGGTATTTGAGAAGAAGATGATGGTCATTATATATTTATGTTATGTGTGGATGTGTTTGACACAAGTGGCTGGCTTATAAAAAGCTTCTTTTTTCTGATAGTAGCCACGTATATTAATTAATATATTCTACAATATAAAAACAGTCAAGTAAGTTCTTAAAATTTTGGTTTATTTCATATGGGTCTTTTTTATTTGTAGTTATAAGTTGTTGAATTGTGTTAAAGTTGCAATCTTTATTATGTTTTTCTAATTGTGTAAGTATAAAAGAAAAAAAAAATAATAATAAAAAAAAAATTGGGAGTTAAGGTGAAGATGGGTTTCTTTGCCCATTAGTTGGTGAAGAGTGGTGAAGGGAAGTGAGAGGAGAGAGAAATCTGACGTGGCGCTGATGTGTATGGTGAAAAAATGCTTGCCTTGCCTAGTAGCTTTAAAGTAGTGAAGTTGAGTGGCTACTGAAAGTAGTACTACAGTCTACACACAACTGACAATCTCTTGAACACCTCAATAACCGTTATTCATGCTGGTGGGTAGCTTTTAGCTTGAGTCCATTACACACAACTGTTCCCCCCTCCCTAAAAAAAAATCAATCACACTCACTCATATAACAAATTTAAACCTCAATTCAAATGCTTCTTCATTTCAACACATAATTTTTTTTTCAATGGCCACAAGTACACACCTAACTCAGTTACTCCATCCCTACAACTTCACTACCTTCGTAACCGTCACTCAACAACAACCTCACCTCCGTCAACTCCGTTATCTTCACCGTCACATTGCCGTTACTGCTTCTTCCTCATCCAATAAAACAAGGTTTACTTTACTTACTTCATTCTCGATTTGCATGTATTATTCAGTTAATTTGTTATTATTGTGCATAGTTTAGGGCATATTTAATTAAGTAGTAGGAAATTAGTTGTCTCGGTATTTCGATTTAGTACTTATATTTAATTGTACGGTTTTGGTGTTTATACTTCCATTTGGTGTAATAATTTGGTAAGTTAGACATATGTTTGGCGAAGATAGCGGTAGCAAAGAGCAGTAGCTGTATGTTTTGATAAAGTGTTTGGTAACATAGCTTTATAGTCATAATTTGTAAGTGGAAACGCTAGTTTACTAGAAGTAGCATTTTGATTTGCAGCGTTTAGAAAAAGTAGGAACGCTAGTTGCTTCTTTCCAAACAAGCATTTTGTGCAAAACGCTGACAGCTAGTTGCTTCAAAACGCTTCTAAATGCTTGCTACCAAACATAACCAAATTAGGTTGCGTGTATTAACGGTGAAAACGATGACGTGGCAGCTGCAAAAGAAAATACTTTCGTTTTTGTGTCCATATTGGATTTAGTGTGCTAAAGGCAATTTGAGTAAGCCAAATACGAAGGCTAAGCATTTGGTAATCTGTAACTATAAAGTGTAAATTGACGTAAAAGCTAAAAGCTTAATTCTGTTAGTGTTTCAGATAGGAGCACTAAAACAAAAGCTAAAAGCTAAACGCTCGTTGTCAAACAAGCATTATATTCTAAACACTCCTAAATGCTCGTTGCCATATACTATTGAGATAAAGTAGATTGCTGTATTGTGACATTTGCCATTGACTTTATGCTAAATGGAATTGTATTTGATGTGCTAGTGTTGCGAGAAGGAAACCGGTGAAGACGAATGAGGATTTGTGTAATGACCTGAAAGAGTTTATAAACCAGGCTGGGATGCCTGATGGATGTGTTCCGTCTTTGAAGGACCTTGCGGACCACGGCAGGTAATGCTTTATGCGAATATGTGTAAAATGCTATGCTTGTTTTGCTTATATTAGATTAATTAGTGGTAGGAATTGCTTGTATTTATATGATCACATTGTTAGGTAGGAATTAGTGAAGTAATTGTGTGGAGTGATATTGAGCAGAAAATGAAGTATGCATTTCGTGAATGCTTGATTGAGCTTAGATATGCACTAGTGATGGGGCCCTTTGTAGTTGTGTTATGGTGTAGGGACAAATGTTTTAGTTATCTTGAAAAACTTTTCAGACGAATATAGCGAACTTAGGAGCAGGAATGAGCATCAACATAGTTCGAAGTGATGATAGGAATGCATGCTTGTAAGTGACGATAGGATGTTCTGAAGTTTATAGGGATTGTGTATCGGTGTGTGTTTGGCTTGCATTAAATTCAAGCTTGGTACATTAGCCGGAACTAGCCTATTATCATATATTAGTTGAGGTAAAGCTAATAGAGCAACTTAGCAGGACTGTGAATAAATGAAATTCTGTTAAACTGATATGAAAATTTTGGTTATTCTAGGGTACTAGTAGAAATTGCTTGTATTTTAGGAACAATTTGCTAGTAGGAATTATTGAACTAATTGTGTGAAGTGATAGTTTCCGTTAAAAAAAAGGGTTAAATGGTTGTATCATGATGGTACCATAATTCTATTATAATGATCGGTCCTTGTGTAGTTGTGTATTAGTATCTGTTCAGCTTGTGTTGATTTTAGATTTACAATATTGACAATGAATAGCATGCTATAACAAGTTAGCTGAATTTAAGTTTGCACCGTGTTGGTTCCTGTAGTATATCTCTAGAGAGAGGTGAGATCAATATAGATTACAACTTCTCGAAAGATCAAATGGTCAAATCCTGACCATTCATTTTTCATCAAAACAAAAAACCCACTTTCCACATTCTTTTTGAAAATAAAACATCTTGCAAACGGTAAACCGTCAAGCGACAAGAAATACACCATTGTGACGATAATTTTTTTTTTATCTTTCGGTAGATGGGCACTTTAATATACTTACGACGAACTTTTTTTTCAAGTTTTTTCTCTAGTGTTAAAATTTCCGCCCAGAAATATCAACATGTGATTTGTTATTTTGAAAATCATGTGTGATTTCACAAATTACAAGCGGATTTGTAAAATCACATGTGATTTTTAGGGCGGAAATTCCGAAAAAAAAAAGTTCGTCGAAAGTATATAGGTATGCCCCTCTATAGAAAGATGATTTAATTCTCGTTTCGATGGTATGATTCGTTTCGCGTAACGATTAACGGTTTGTGAGATATATAATTTTTAAATAGAAGGATGAAAGTTAGTTTTTTTAATTTGAAGAAAAAATGAATGGTCAATATTTGTCCATTTGATCTTTAGAGAATTGTGATCTATGCTTTTAGTTTGGGCTATATGTGTATTGTGTTTGAATACCTGTCTGCGGGTGTGGATGTGTTAGTTATCTTGGAAAATGTTTCGCAGGAATATAGTAATCCTGGTACTCGTTGAAACTTAGGAGTAGATGTTTAGTAGGAATATGTCACATAGTTGTGGCCTTGTGGGGAGTGATGGTTTAGAGAACAAACAGATGTTGAACTATCCATACCATACTGTGACTCTGATAAGGTTGGAATGTATGATCTATATTTGTTACAGTAGGATGGTGGCATTTGGGTTTGAGGTATGTAATAGCAATTGAGGCCTTGTCTATCAGTCTGTGTTTGGTTTGCAATGAATAAAAATTTGTATATCAACTACATTTAGCCTATCATAATATATTGGTTGAGGTAAAAGCTAAATTGGAAACCATAAAAAATAAAAGTAAATAAAAAAATAAAATAAAAAATAAAACATCAACCTTAGTAGGATGGTGAATATACAGAATATCTTTCCATGTTCTTACAAAGGTTTGACTCAATTCCAGCTCCAATAGATTAAATATTTTGCGACGTCTCCAGTGTTCATATTGATCCATTACAATTGGTACAAATCTTCTCTGAACTAGGGTGTATGCCATATAGTATTATTTCTCGGAAATGGCGAAACGATATTTGATATCTCAACTGCCATCTATGATTTTGTTGTCTTTAAACTCTAAGGTCATTGCGTCCCAAACTTTCTTAATGATATCCCCAATTCTAACTATCTACCCAATTATAGGCTGCAATTCTAAATCAAATGTAACATATCACATACTCACATCCAACCGAATTAAGTTTATGTATATGTTGTCATTTGACAATTTATCAGAAACTAAAGCATAGTAAGTTGAGGCGTGCTGTATCTCCCTTCGTCCTGCACGGTTGCGCTCAAATTAATGATTGTTACTCTTAAATCACTAATTGACAATGAGAGATGTATGAATGTATTTTAAATAAGCAGACTGCAGGGAAGGGTTACACAATCATTCCATTTTGTGGCCTATTGACAAAATAACCCTATACATTTTGACTACCAGTATTGGATACCCTCTAGAATTGCCAAAAAGGCCAACTTATCCCGTATGTCCTATATATAGTTCTAAATATATAAAGTTGTACCTAAGAATCCTTAAGCTTATAAGCTGTCCTTGTTTGGTCACCTGATTCTCCACTTGGTAGTCTTCACGTCCTTTAACCAACAAGGACACAAGTATTTTAACAATTCAGAGAGTTAAAGGCTTCCAAAACTTCAACCAAGTGTTAACATCAACATAAGGAACTTTAGTTTTATGTTAGTTTCATGGGTCTCATATTCGAATGACCACATCATGCAGAATTCTTTACTAGACTGGCATAATAGTTGGGGGTGTTTGTGTATTTTTCTGTGAGGGAAATCACTCCTCTCTTTGGAAATCATGTAGAATCAATGAATTTATATTTATAGGGTAGAGATATATGTGAAAGACATCTATATATTATTTGACTTGATCCTCACACAGTCACACTATAAAAAAACATAGTTTTTGCTATAAAATATGTTTGTTAATATGGAAATGATATCTTCTGTAAAAACTGTCTGAATTATTCTTTTTGTTCTTACATTATTGTGTAGGCAAGACCTAGCAAACATCGTGAGACGAAGAGGATATAAAGTTATCAAAGAGCTTCTTGCTGCCTCAAAAGAGATCAAAGTCACTGACTCTGATGTAGATGGAAGCTTGACTGAGGATAAAGCTTGTAAAGAACTGACAGGTGACTTTTAAATGTTTTCTCATTTATTTCCATCACCTGTACAATGCCATTACAAGTCAAAAGCAATACTCTTCACATAACATTTATACTCAAAAGGTCCGGATGATAATGAAGAAGAGTCGGCTGAAGATGTGTTATTGTCACCTGAAGATACCATCACGGAAGAGACTTCCATTACTAAGGATTTTGACGATGATACAAGTGATGATGTAGGGAGTAATTTTGTAGCTGATGGTTTAACCCAACTAGCATTGCAAGAAAAGGTGGTGAAGTTCATGCAGAGTGGAGCGCTGGAAACATTTGAAGGTAAGTGGTGCTAATATGCCTATAAATTTCGTCATTAGATCTGTAACAAATGTCTAAGATATAAACAAGGTATTTTAGTAAAGGGAATTGAGTTGCTTCCCGGCTGATCAGTTTATAGATTTTTGCATAAAAGAAAAAGAAAAAGTTTGAGTAGAAAATGTTTTTATCTCATGGTGCTACAACTGGTTCCAGCGGGATTGGGTATTGTTGTTGTCCTGCAGCCTGCTTTCTGCTTAAATGCTTTTTAGTAATTGAATTAAAACACCTTTATACATAGTTATCTACACTAGATATTTTTAATGAAAGTTCAGTGTTTTGGATTTTGTATCTAAATCATTCGTCTCCTTGCATTTATTTCTTATTATGTAAATTCTCTAAAGATAAATTCCCCCTATTTGTACTTCATGACTTTCAGATGATGACTTGGACGTGGTAAATGCAAACAAAAACATTGGATCGCAGAACTCAACAGAGGCCGAGTTAACTGCAGTAGGTGAAGAGCCAAGTAGTCAACTGCTTGCTGTATCAGACTCAGCGAATGGAAGTATTTTAACATCCCCACTTGCAAATTCAACTTCTACGCCGAGGTTTGCTTTGTTAGTTCTGCTAAATATTACATTCCCAGCTCCCAGTTTAGTAAACCCGCATTTTCCATGGTTCTTTGTTTTGTTCTGTCACTGCATCTGAACATTTGTTTAACATGGAGTACGCATCGTCACCTTTTCTTTTCTTTTGTGGAGATTTATTTTAATTTGTTTATTTACATCAACTGTAGGAATATAACATACGATGATCAACTAGCAAGTGCCGAATCAGCTAACACTGATACAGATGTGGAGTTTGAGGTATTTTTATCAACTGATTGCGCATTTCATATGCAAATCTATTTCCTTCTCTCTCTCTCATGCCGACTCAACTTATCTTCTTTTTCTGTAAGTTAGGCCAGATCAAAGGAGGATGAAGCGGAAATCAATCGCATCAAAGTTATGCTGGTATTGTTTCATCTCTGACAATCTTTCATCAGTAGCTGGTTATTATATTTCAAAGCATATGTAAACCTTGCGATTGTTTTTTGTGTATTTAGCATCACAAGGAATTAGAATTGTCTCAGTTGAAGGAGCAGATTGAAAAGAACAAGGTAATTTTCTGGCTTAATACTGAATCATTTTTGGTGTACTTGTAAAACTAAGATGATATTTTGGATTTATACATGTTCATCAGATTTTTCCTCTTTTGTAAGCAACCATTATAAAAAAGACCCTTGGGATATAAAAAAGCCAGTAGATTTTTGTTCTGTTTGATTATACCATTAGTTTTTTTCTTTGCAAAACTTCTGTTTATTTCTTAAATGGCTGAACTTGTGCTCCTTGTATTATCGAGTTTGTAATGCGTGATTCATGAAGTTACAGCGTTGGAATAAAATGACCAATCATAGAATAGATGATACCCTTGGAATATTAAAAGACTTGTCAAGATTATAGCATATTGGCAATAACTCACCTTTTTTTTTATATTCTCCCCTATTGTAGGATATATATTGTTACAACTTTAGTCTTTATATTAGCATGTCATTATGTCTAGGGTGTTAAGTATCCGTTATTCTTAGTCAAGTAAGGTCGTTGGGTTAGCTTGTGTCCCAAGCCCAACCCGTTATCACAGCCGACATTAGGACTCATTGTTAGAGTCGGTTTACCCTCCCCCTCATCTCTATAAAAGGAGGTGTGTGTGTGTGTGTGTGGGGGGGGGGGGGGGGGGGGACGAGTCATGTACGTTCATTCTTTCAATACTAATCAAAGGTTCGATTAGGGTTACTTACTTGTGCAAAGTTCTCTTTTTCTGTCGATACATATCAAGGTTGGTGTGTGGTTTTCTTCAACTCGCGGGTTTCGCTGGTTATCTAGGATCGATCGATTGAAGGGTTTTTGCTGTTTGTTTTTCTGGAAGAAGCAGAAGGTATTTTCTGTTTTGGGTTTCGATTTAGAACAACAAGGTGCAGCAGATCGACAGGGTGTGCAGCAGATCTGGTTTTTTCTTTGTTGTCGGCGAATAAACGAAGAAGAGGATAACAGGTTCTTTTTATTGTTATATACGGAGCAAGGAAAAAGTCAACAGGAAGAAGATAGGATAAGTAATATTATTATTGAATAATAATAGTAAAGATTATTATTATTACTATTATTTAATAAAAGTTAGGATAATTAAAGATTATTTAATTTTTTGTTTATTTAAACAAAAGAGTTATTTTTTAAGAGAGTTATTGTTGCACAAGGGACTTTGTTAGTTTGTGATTGTGAGGTTTTTTCACAAGGTTTAGCAAATTAATAAAGGGATTAAAGAATGACGGGAGCCAAGTTTGAGATCGAGAAATTCGATGGAACTGGTGATTTCGGGTTATGGAGAGTCAAGATGCGTGCTTTATTAATCCAACATGGATGTGAAGCAGCTCTGGAGGTTTTACCCGCGAATATGGATGCAACAGCAAAAGCTGAGCTAAACAAGAAAGCTCACAGTGCCATGATTTTGTGTTTAGGTAACAAAGTTCTGAGAGGTTACCGGGGAAACGACTGCAGCGGGGGTTTGGACCAAGCTTGAGACTTTGTACATGACAAAGTCCTTGGCCAACAAGTTGTACCTGAAGAAGAAGTTGTATACATTCTACATGCCGGCTGAACGTACGATTTCCGAGCATATAGATGAGTTCAACAAAATCGTTCTTGATTTAGCAAATATTGAGGTAAAATTCGAGGATGAAGATCTTGCTTTATTACTACTCACTTCTTTACCAGCATCATACGAACACTTTGTGGATACCTTGCTTTATGGACGGGAAGCTTTGACTTTGGAGGATGTGATCAAAGAAAGATCTAAGGCGAAGGGGGATGATGGTGAAGGGTTATACGTGAGGGGAAGAACTGATCGCAGGAATTCGCATCAGTCTAGGGGAAAGTCAAGATCGAAGTCTCGAGGTGGAAGACTCAAGTGCTTTATTTGCCAATGTGAGGAGCACTTGAAGAGAAACTGTCTCAAGAATAATCGCAAGAAGTCAAATGGTTTTGTCAAGAAAGATGATCAGCCAAGCTCTAGTGGTTCGATTTATGACGGTTCTGAGGTGATGATGGTTATGAGTGCGGAAGCCTTGTTGGATTGGATTATGGATTCAGGAGGTTCATACCACATGACACCCAGGTCAGACATATTTTTTGATTTTCTGGAATGCGATGGGGGCAGGGTACTGTTGGGTGACAACAGGGAGTGCAAGATCAGAGGTATTGGCAAGGTAAGGGTACAACTGAAAGATGGGTCAAATTTTGTATTACACAATGTCACGTATATTCCTGAATTGAAAAGAAACTTGATATCGCTGGGAACTCTTGAAAAAGAGGGATATACCGTAAAAATGCAGTCGGGCAAAATCAAGGTGATTAATGGTTCTAGGGTTATTTTATCTGGAACCCGAAGGGATAATTGCGTATACTCTTTGGATGGCCATGCAGTGGCGGGTGAGCTTAATGCTAGTGTTGAAGAAAAAGACAGTCTTGCGCAGGTTTGGCACAAAAGACTGGGACATATCAGTGAGGCGGGACTTCAGGTGCTAGAAAAGCAGGAGCTGTTTGGCAAGAAAAGTCTAGGTAAGCTCGATTTTTGTGAGAATTGTGTTCTGGGAAAGTCACATCGAGTCAGTTTCGGTGTAGGAAGGCACACTACTCAAGGAGTGATAGACTATGTTCATTCAGACTTATGGGGTCCGTCTCAGGTGGAATCATTGGGAGGTAAGAGGTACTTCTTATCTATTGTTGATGATTATTCCAAGAGGGTATGGGTTTATATTCTGAGGTTCAAACACGAAGCATTTGGAAAGTTCAAAGAGTGGAACAATTAGTAGAGAATCAGACTGGGAGGATGGTTAAGAAGCTCAGGACAGATAATGGTCTTGAGTTCTGTAACCGGGAGTTTGAGCAGCTATGTACTGAGAGTGGGATTGCTAGACATTTGACAGTTGCCGGGACGCCGCAGCAGAATGGATTAGCAGAACGGATGAATAGAACTCTCATGGATAAGGTACGCTGTTTATTAATTCAGTCTGGATTGCCCAAGACCTTCTGGGCGGAAGCGACATGTACGGCCGCATATCTTATAAATAGGTCACCATCGACAACGATTGAGAAAAAGACACCTATGGAGATGTGGTCGGGACATCCAAGTGATTATGGGATGTTGAGGATTTTCGGCTGTGTCGCATATTCACACGTTAAACAAGGTAAGCTCGAGCCGAGAGCGGTAAAATGCGTTCTTTTGGGGTATCCTGAAGGTGTGAAGGGGTACAGGCTATATAGGCTTGATAATGAATCACCTAAAATAGTCACTAGTAGGAACGTGGTCTTCAATGAAAGTGTCATGTATAAAGACACGTTGAAGGATTCTAGTGCAGGTACTAATAAGTCTGTTGAGGAATTACAAGTTGAGGTGGAACTGCAGAGGTTAAATAATCATTCGCTTGAGGAAGATCTGATTGATGGTCAGGAAGATAGCGATGATCAAGATGCAGGGGATCAGGATCATGATCAAACACCGGATCTCACAGATTATCAGTTGGTTCGGGATAGAGAGCCAAGGACAAGAACGAAACCTTTGAGGTTTCGAGATGAAAGTAATATGGCTGCTTACGCGTTTGTTGCAGCAGAGGAAGAAGATACTCATGAACCATTGACATACCAGGAGGCAGTTACTTGTAAAGATAGATCTAAGTGGAAAGCTGCTATGGATGAAGAGGTGGATTCTTTGAAGAAGAATGAGACCTATGAGTTAGTGGATCATCCAGCTGGGCAAATGCTGGTGAGCTGCAAATGGCTGTTCAAAATAAAGGAAGAGATTGAAGGTGTTCAAAAGCCTAGGCTCAAGGCAAGGTTGGTGGCTCGTGGATTCACTCAAAGGGCAGGTATTGACTATAATGAAGTATTTTCGCCGGTAGTTCGACATACATCTATTCGGGTTATACTTGCATTGACTGCGTGTAGAGATTATGAGCTAGAGCAGCTTGATGTAAAGACGACATTTTTACATGGGAATCTTGAAGAAGTGATCTACATGAGGCAGCCACCGGGTTATGAACAAGGTAACAAGGTATGTTTGTTAAAGAAGTCCCTTTATGGTTTGAAGCAGTCACCTAGGCAATGGTATAAGAGGTTTGATGAGTACATGCTGAGCAACGGGTTCAAGCGTAGTAGTTACGACAGCTGCGTATATTACAGGAGTTATGCACCAGGTGAGCATATCTATCTAATGTTATATGTAGACGATATGCTGATTGCTTGTAAAAGAAGGCTGAGATTGGGTCTATCAAGTCTTTGCTTAAAAAGGAGTTTGACATGAAAGAGCTCGGGGAAGCAAAGAAGATTCTTGGTATGGAGATCATTAGGGATCGGAGTCGCAAGATTCTGAGGGTGTCACAATCCGGGTACGTTTCTAAGATTTTAAATAATTATAGAATAGACAATGGGAAATCAGTTAAGATGCCATTGGGTGGGCACTTCAAGCTGTCGTTGAAGGATTGTCCGGTTAGGGATTGTGATGTTGAAAGGATGAGTAGGGTGCCATATGCACAAGGCCAGACATAGCGTATGCGGTAAGTGTAGTTAGCAGATATTTGGCGAATCCAGGTAAAAAGCATTGGGAAGCAGTGAAGTGGATTTTGAAATATTTGCGGGGTACTGCAAACGTGGGTTTGGTGTATGGGACAGATTGTAGCAACCGTGTGGATGTAACAGGTTTTGTTGATTCAGACTACGCTAAGGATCCGGATAAAGGTAGGTCAATCACAGGTTACGCGTTTTTAGTACAGGGATGTGTTGTAAGCTGGAAGGCAACGCTACAACACGTGGTGGCTCTTTCAACTACAGAGGCGGAGTATATGGCCCTTACGGAGGCTGTGAAGGAAGCTATTTGGCTAAGGGGACTCTTGGAAGAGTTGGGCATGGAGCTTAACACTGTGGCAGTTAATTGTGATAATCAGGGCGCGATTCACTTATCGCGGAATCATGCTTTTCATGAAAGGACTAAGCACATCAATGTGCGCTATCATTTTATCAGAGAGGTCTTGGAAGCAAAGACGGTTGAAGTTCTGAAGGTGGGTACTGAACACAATGCTGCGGATGCCTTGACGAAGGTGGTACCTGGACGGAAGTTACAACACTCCTTGGAGTTGCTGAGTGTCGGTATAGGCTAATATAAAGCCTAAGGTGGAAATTGTTACAACTTTAGTCTTTATATTAGCATGTCATTATGTCTAGGGTGTTAAGTATCCGTTATTCTTAGTCAAGTAAGGTCGTTGGGTTAGCTTGTGTCCCAAGCCCAACCCGTTATCACAGCCGACATTAGGACTCATTGTTAGAGTCGGTTTACCCTCCCCCTCATCTCTATAAAAGGAGGTGAGGGGGGGGGGGGGGGGGGGGGGGGACGAGTCATGTACGTTCATTCTTTCAATACTAATCAAAGGTTCGATTAGGGTTACTTACTTGTGCAAAGTTCTCTTTTTCTGTCGATACATATCAAGGTTGGTGTGTGGTTTTCTTCAACGATCGGGTTCATTCCGTGCTAGTAACCAGGTTGTAGGTTATCAATTACTACATATATTCTCCCTCTTTTTCCAACTATCAACCAATTAAATAAGAATCATGTTGTATTCAGGAACTAAAGTAGGATCTGGTTAGAGTATGTGATGTTGAGAGATATGAGTGAGTTGTGATGTGGGATATATTTGTGTAAAAGTGGGGATGTTGGTGCTGAGTTGGCGGTGGAGATGTTGGTCACCGCTATACCCAGCCTAAGTCTGCCATAAGACCTCCCATGGAATATTTAAAATACAGAAAACTATAAGTTGTAAAGGTAAGGTATGAGGAATCTCATTTTCCATATCATACTAAGAGTTTAAAGAATGACAAGGAGATGACAGATCATTAATCCTGACTCCTTAATATTAACTCCATATGTTTCGCTTTCACAATTTAATAAAATCCCCAAGCTAGCATTTGTTTTTCAAACCATCTCAAGGTGGCCTGTAGGGCCCACGTTCAAACCTCGCTGGGTGAACATCTTGGGATGGCCAGGGAAAAGTCCAGAAATGGCCATGGGAATGCCGGTTAGGCCGCGCACATCACCAAAAAAGCCTCGACTTTCCCCAGAGCCTGAAGAGGAATCCCTCTCCATTTTAGCATTTATTCCTCAAATCATGTTTTTGTCAACAAAAACCAGGTTAGGTAGTACTTTCTTCATTCTGCAGAATTGTACCTTTTTATTTCGAGTAGGTTTTTCCATAATCTTATTCTGTCCGAAGAAACGAGTCATCGAAATAATGAGTCACCATTGATATCGACACATCTGACAAATGTTCGGGAGTTCCTCTATGCAATCCTTTTCCTTCTTCTTGTTGCTGCATATTTCGTTTGTACACATCTTCTCTTTGTTTTCGGGGACTCTAGTTACAGATAGAGTTCGAGAAGGTCAAATCTTTGATGATTCCATCATCTATGATTATATTGCTTGCAACATATGGTGTAAATTGTTTGGATGTTGAATGTTTCTTCTATTCTCTATGAACCCTTTGACAAATAGCTAACAATTGAATGGCATTTTACTCTGCAGCAAGCCTTGTCTGAATTGCAAGATAAAGCTGAAACAGAGATAACTAAAGCACAGAAGCTTCTGTTGGACAAAGATGCAGAGTTACAAGCTGCTGAAGAAAGCCTTTCTGGATTAAAACAGGTGATTTCTTTTCACTGACGTCTCAAAATGCGACATGATAAATAGTCCATAGATGAAGAAACTGTTTCACCTTAATGAACACAAAGTTAAGAAAATATTTTCGAGTGTGACTGGTAATTCTTAAAGTAGTAGCTGCCATTGGTGAGGTTTACTGCTAACGGGAGCTTCCACTTTCCTAGGTTCAAATTGAGTACCGGGGAGATGGTGAGACTGTAGAGATGGCAGGTAGCTTCAATGGTTGGCATCATGGTGTCAAACTGGATCCACAGCCTTCATCAAATATTACAGACCCTGTTGAAATGAGGTTTCCAACTCTCTTATTTCTGGGAAGCCTTGTCTCTGACTAAATTAGCATTGAGCTCCTTGCAAGCACTAATCAACAGTAGGAAACTATCTTACTTTTCACCACTAAGTCACTCATATCACATAGTAACCTTTGGGTTCTATGCTGAACAGAAAATTTAGGTCTGTTTAAGGTTAGTTCTGTCTCAGGTCTGATGAGGAGGTTCACAATGTATGACCACGTTGAACTTGGTGTTTTTCAGAGTTTGGCCAATACCCCTACAGGTGGCAAGATGGTCAGGTTGGTTAATCGGTCAAAACGGATTTGGGTTGAAACAGGTCATTTTTCTGGGTGGAAACGGGTTGGGCTGATGACAAATCCTCTATCATAAAAATACTAATCCGGATATCTGAATACGACATATTAGGATGTAGTTGTATATTTGTTTGCATAAAAATAGACTTTAAACGATTTTTTTTTACCTGTGTGAGCTGTTCCCATTTTAGCTATTCTTTTATTTAATTCATTTGAGATACAACACAACCCAATGGACTAGTTAATAAGTAAATGGCACCTCTAGAAGTATCTTATACGAAAATGGGCCACTTAATCTACAGCAGAGAGAGTATCTTTTCTGGATACCTTGTGATTCTGTTGCTGAATGAACAATTTTCATGTTATTTTTTACTATTTTCAACAATTGACCGACTATTAGTAATTTAGTATAATACAGCCTGAATTGACCTGTAAGGTTAAAATTGTCACCTCCAGGCCAACTGTTCAAAGACACACAATTGATGCTCCCAGAAATACAAGCTAACTGAGCTCTTAGTTTTATTTTGTGAAATCACCGCCAAGTCACTATTAATTATATCTTTATAGAAGTTGCTATTTGTTTTGTTGCCAAATATCCACAAATTAATTTCTGATAGATTTAGTATGAAATGTGAGCTATTACATACGAAAATTGATCATCTCATAATGCTTTCACAGGAATTCTAAGCTCTGGAAGTCCATGTTGTGGCTATATCCCGGAATCTATGAGGTATAAAAGCTGTATGTTTCCACAAACTTATGTGTTAATTGTGGTTTCTTGTCGATAAGGAACAATCCTAGTTAACAAGTAGTAAATAATCGTAGAATAATTCTTCAAAGTTTTTGAAAAATGGATCTGCAGATCAAATTTATTGTGGATGGCAAATGGGTGATAGATCCCATGAAAGAAGTGGTTTACAGGGGATCCATACAAAATAATGTTCTTCGAGTCGATAGATGATGCAGCTCTTCAAATGATGACGTGTACATACCATTGAGGTATCAAGACATTTTCTTCCTTTTTTTTATTTTTTTATTTTATTTTAAATATTTGGATGTCTTGAAACAGTTTTGTTTTTCGATTCTCAGATGTTCATGATTAGGTAGGTGAAAACATTAAACGGATCAACATCAAGGTTCTATTTCACAATTCGGAGAGTAGGATGGGTTTAGATGATCATGCAGTTGTTTAGATGCATAATGCCATCTTGTTCCACATATGCAGTTAGGTTATAACATGTATTGTTTTTGTACATTTCATGTCTGTTGTTCCATATATGCAGTTAGTTAATAACATGTATCGTTCTTGTACAAGTCATGCCCTATTTAGAGATAAGTGTTCGTTTTACTCCAATTTACTGGTATGATTCAGCAAATTGAATACATTTACATGTTTGGAAGTTGTCAGGGCCTTCTGACTCGTGGATGTGTGTAAAACCACCATGGGCCAGTAAAGGTGTGATGATTGCTTCATCCGCTGAAGAAAAAAATCAGTCTCAATGATATTAAATCATATGGTATGGCATGGTATTATTTCATGTTTCTTTCACATTCACTTTAAAAATTATGATCGATTTGTTATATCTAGACGAACATATTGGAGGGAAACAAAGATGAGTAGGAGTTAGTCATGGGTAGTTGGTTTTGCGTCTTAAGTAGGTTGAATTGATCACTTTACTAGTACTGGAAATCCTAATTTGGTTTGTGGTTCCACTTTATTTTATCTTAAAATGATGGAAAATAGAACATTTGCCCTATTCAAATACTATTGCACCATCATCTGTACATTATAAGACTTGAAACATAAATGCAAATTCCTATTACATTAGGTATGTATTTCATCCTTTACATGTTAGATCTTACCATATAATTGAACATGATTCAAATCAAGTTCAAACCCCACAGGGGCAACTTTGAGGTTAGCCTTGGGCACCTATTCCCCCGCGCAAATGTCTATGTGAGACCGGAAAAGGGAGTGCTTTTGAAGAAATAGATCCCAAGTTTAATCTCAATTCACTCGGTTTGCAGGGAACAACTGACCATTACTTGGGGCTTGGGGAAGGGTCAGCTGACACCTACGAGTGTACAAAGTTCGGGTTTTTCAGCCGATATAAACCTTTTGAAGAACTGTAAATAACACTGGGAGGATGGATATTCTTGTTATGTGTTGGTTCAAATGAAAATATCTATATCATAAAAATCTCACAAGTTGAAATAGGTTTTATTTACCTTTAAAAAGGAAAAGAAAAAACCATAAGATAATGTCTAGTTGGAAATAAGGAGCTTGTTGAGACCACGTTACCTTAACAACCTTTTTCTCAATTTATTCAAACGTGTCTGTTTCTTTACCTTTTCTTTCCATCTTTTTGTATCTATTTCACCACCAAAACACAAACAAAAGTGTAAAACATACTTGTATTTTTATAAAGAAAAATGGTAATGTTGAGCATGAGCAATGCTACATTTCACAGACTTACCTCTTCATCTCCTTGTGTTCCTCATATTCCACTTATACCTTGTTCTGCTTCACCATTAGTCAAATGTACAGCCACAAGTAGTAGCAGGAATGGGGTTTGTTTTGCACTTAAGAACCATGTTCAGACTGAGGTCTATCAAGAAAATGAGCATGAAGATGAAGAAATGGAAATAGCTGCGGATAAGGGTAGTGAGAGTGTTTTGTACTCAGTGTCGCCTCTGCCTCTTCTTTTGCTTGCTGCTCTTCCTGGAGGTAGTTAAATGCTGCTTATCACTTATCTTGTTAATTTGTTTGCATTTCCGCATTATGATTTGATACAACATAAGCAAATAAACTCCATTTTTTTAATGTAAACACTAAACAAGCTTATTCCCAAGACCCCCATAGTTGGAGCTTTTTAAATGCTAATAAGCTTGTTGGAACTTTCCAAATGCAGATAAATTAAATTTGTGGCAAAATAAGCAGTTTTGCAATAAGGGACCTCGCTACCCGCTTATTTCAAATTGCAAAAGCAGTTCTACATAGGCAATCCAAATATAATACTTCTGTTATTTAGCAATCAAACAATTTTTTCTAAGGAACTGGTAGTCGAGTTATCTATAACTTGTCAAAGACTCGAATCTCTTATTATTTGAGTTAAAATGTTTCAAATAGTATTATCAGATACAAACACCATCTATTGCTGCTCATGTGGTTACAACTTATGATCTTATTCTGTGTGTTCTATATCTTCGCTTTTGAAACTTAAAGATAAATACCCCTTTTAGTCAATTGCTCAACAAATTTGTCAATTTGATACAACTGAAAGCACGAGTAACATAAATTATATGCTATGTTTTGATTGGTTGTAAAAAAGATATACATATAGTATGTCACCATGTCTGATATCAAAATTTAAGCTTATTGCTTGAAACTGATGTGTAAAAGATATTATAAGCTTGCTTTGGTTTTTTCTGAAAATGTACACAATTGGTCAACACTAATAAGTTGTTGCCAGTGCTTCCCTGGGCCGAACCATAACTTTTCTATAGAAAGGGCAGGCAAAGCCTGAACGTCATTTGTTTCTTTCTTTCTGAATAATATCACGAATGATCCCAACGTTTGGTTTTGTAAATGTTAGCTGGAACTGTTAGATCGCTCTTTGGACCTATAGTTGAGATCGTCAAATCTTTGGATCTCCCGGGTTGGCTTGTTCACTGGGGTCACCCTGGTAACATGGTACATTTTCGATATTGAATTTTAAGCTTGTACGTACCCTTATTGATAAGAGATAAACCGGAAATGTTTTATGGTTAATCTTATCATCTTGCAGGCAGTCGTGCTCTTTGCCATGGGTGGTTATGGGAGTTATTTAGGTTTCCGGATTCGCTTTTCTGATGACGTGGTAAGAATCTTACCAAAAATACAAGTGTTTATGCTCATTCATTATCAGCCGAGTTCAATCACTATACTTTCTTAATACAACATTTGCTCTGTTTTATATACTATAAATGAAACAGCAAAATGCAAAAACATTGCTAACTCGTATTCAATGAATATAGGACGAGAAAGCAATGGCCAAAGACTTGCATCCTAAACTGCTAGCCGGTATGTTCTTCTTCTTTTCTCTTGGAGCCACCGGTGGAGTAATCTCGCTACTCACTTCAGATAAGCCAATCCTTGAAAGGTAAAAATTGTGACGTGTGCATAAAATGCTGAACCATTGGTCAAGTCATACATAAAGGAATATTAGTTCACTAACTAGTGGCCTTTTGGCCTAAACGGTACTTAGCAACTTTTAAGTTACTGCCTTAATTTTTCAGCAACAAACGCGCATTATTAGAAGTCCTTTTTAGACTTTTTCTATCACCTTATGATTGTTGATAAAATTTGCATGAAGAAAAATAAGCATTCATTTAATTTTGACATTAGATGTGGCATAAAATACACTTTCGCTTCGTGTAAGGGATTAACAATGTATCTAAATAGATGTTACCGAAAATTTATGCAGTAGTTGCTTATATTTATAACTGAACACTATATTTGGTTTCTTGTAGTCCTCATGCTGTGACGGGGTTGATCGGCCTAACCCTTTTGGCCACACAAGCTTCATTGCCAACATTATTCGAGGTACACCTTACCCTTCATTTGTTTTCACGAATAAATTAACAAAGATACTTATACATGTTATTACTTTTACTTTTACTAATGATCTATTTTGGTTTGTAAAACTATCCATCATACATGTATTTATACAAGGGATGAGGGAACGAAAAATATGACGAATTAAACTGACGAATCCCGTATTCTACTCCCACGTTTGTATTAAATGGGATTCAGTCCTCAACTTAGTTGTTTAGTTTAGGGGTGCCTTAGATACCGTAGGCCAAAGGATTCAAAACTGTAAATGTTTGACAGAATCTGGACTTAGGTAAGAATTAAGTAACAGACTTGCTGATTTATAATGATAGAGAGAGTAAATTGAAAATGGAAATTGAAGGCTGGAGTGATATATAACCAGCACTAAATTTGCTTGTATTTATAGGCATACAAGACTTAGTACATAGACTTTACTTAATAGCTAAGACTAGTAGATATTTTAAGGTTACAAAATATCTAATATCTTAAGAGATAAGGATACTTAAACGTGAAGTATCCTTCATGACTAAAATAACAAAATATCTTCTAGATATTATTTTAAAAACAAACAATCTTAGATATTTTAACACTCCTCCTTAAGATTGTTGTTGGATGTCATAAGCTAAGTCTTGAAGTAATTTAACTTCGGTAATTGACTTTGTAAGCATATCTGCTAGTTGAGTTTCAGATGTGCAATACTTCAGCTTGACTTCTCCATTCTTCTCAGCTTCTCGAATGGCATGATACTTGACATTTATATGCTTTGTTCTTCCATGTTGAACACGATTTTATGCTATAGCAATAGTAGACTTGTTATCACATAAGATCTCTGTTGGACCTTCTTGACTTAGCTCCAAATCGGACAACAATTTTCGAATCCAAATATCATGATTTACAGCACCCGCAACTGCTATATATTCTGCTTCTGTAGAAGACTGTGCGACAACGCTTGCTTTTTGGAGTTCCAACAAAATACACCCAAACCAAGAGTAAAAATATAACCAGAAGTACTTTTTGAATCATCAATGCTTCCGACCCAATCACTATCAGCATATCCTTCAAGTTTCACGTCTTTGTTTCATTCGAACATAATTCCAAGATCAAGAGAACCTTTCACATATCTTAAGTCTCTCTTTGCAGCTCCTAAATGAGAACTAGACGGTTCATTCATAAACCTTGATAGAAAACTGGCTGCAAAGGCTATATCTGGTCTTGCGATTGTCAAATAAAGTAGGCTCCCAACAATGCTTCTATGTCGAGTTGGATTGAGAAGCTTCTTTCCATTATCTTTTGATAACTTGCACTTGTAGACTAGTGGCGAAGCAACTGGTTTGCATAAGAACATCTTGAATTTCTTGAGCATATCACTAGCATACTTTCTTTGAGAAATATGAACACCGTTAGCTAGTTGCTTGATTTCCATGCCAAGAAAATAGGATACTAGTCCCAAATCTGACATATGAAATTCAGATTCCATTTGTTTCTTAAATTCTTTAACAAGATCATCGTTGCTTCCAATCACAAGTAAGTCGTCAACATAAAGAAGATAATCAGCCTCTCTTGAGAATTAAATTGCTTGACATAAAGAGTTGACTCACTTGAACTCCTACTGAAGTTATAATTCAGCAAATGAGCATCGATCTTTGCATACCACGCCCTTGGTGCTTGCTTAAGACCATAAAGTGCCTTGTAGAGTCGATAAACTTTTTCTTCTTGACCAACTACTTCAAAACCTTCAGGTTGTCTTACATAAATCTCCTCCTCAAGTTCACCATTAAGAAATGCAGATTTGACATCAAGATGGTGAACTTTCCAATTTCGTTGAGCGGCCATGGCTAATAATAACTTGATTGTATCATGACGAGCAACGGGAGCAAAAGTGTCTCCGAAATCTACACCACCTGTTAATACAAATATCGCCTAAAAACGTTATTTATATTTTACGATCTTTGCTAAGTTTTGTTAACGACAAAGTGTAAACTTTAGTTTTTAGTAAAACATGATTTTAGTTTTAGTATTGCATAACTAGACTTTATTTGCTACATTTACATTTCACATTTAACATAACATTTTCATATTTCTAAATATAGAAAATGTAACATGTGCATTTATGGAAAGATTGAGTGTTTGACTTTCCATAAGACTTCTTACACATTGTTCTTACACATTATAGATGGTCTCTTACTCTACTATTGTGTGTTGACTTGAAGAAGCTTGACTTGACATTGCTAGATATGGAAAGATTTCTTGAAGGCTTTGACTGTCAGACACTGGCGGAACACTGGGGTTACAAGGGCGGAACCCTTGTTTGGGTTCCGCCGGATCCACCAGTGGTCTGGTTTGTTTGGCTATAAATACCAAGCCACTTGCAAGAAATCTTTCATCACTTAAATATACTTTGCACATACATACTCATATCATTCATCTAACTCATTAACATTTCATTTGTGTGAAGTTCTCTTGTAGCAAAGAAGTTCACAAGTTCATATCAAAGTTACAAGTATTCAACACAACGTTGCAAGACTTGTTAGCTTAGCATTGTATAGACTTCATGCAGTCTATACTTCATTTGATTGTGTATATTCAGTAGTGATCGATTAGTATTTTAGGCCTTAAAATACATAGTGTGACGGGAGTGGTTGTACCCTTGTAAAAGAACTCGACATCTAGCTTTGTGTCGGTAATCTTGTGTAAGCGACATGTAAGGTTTTCTCCGCCGGTGAAAGGAGCTTGTTGACTAGTGAAAGAAACTCTCGAGTTGGATACTCGAGGCGTGGAGTAGGGCAAGGAAAAAGAGTCCTTGTAGCCGAACCACGATAAACTATCGTGTTGTGGTTTGATTGTTTCTTTCGTTACTCTTGCATATTATATATTGTCTTGTAGTTTAGATCTTTGATTAAATGTAAAGTTTCACCAGATAATTAATTCATAAACGGGTAAACTATGCAACCCCCTTCTAGTTTTCCACATAACCTTTCATGACCAATCTTGCTTTATGCTTATAAATTGATCCGTCAGGCTGAAATTTGGTTTTGTAGACCCGTTTCACACCTATTGCATTTTTCCCTTCTGGCAAGTCAACAAGCTTCCATGTCTTGTTTTTCATGATCATTTCAAGTTCAGCTTTCATTTCATCAATCCATTGAGAATGTTTGGAGGCATCCAAATAGCTTTCAGGTTCAGTAACAAAATTACAAGACTCATAAACATCAACAAGCGGTCTTGTTCTTAACACATCAGTGTCAGTTGTATCTTCACTATCAAATTCGGGAATATCAACTTCATCATGACGTGCTTCTTCTGAAAACATATCTACATGCCTTTTAACTTCCGCATTTCAGTCCAGTAGGCTCCTTCATCAAAAGTCACATCTCTACTGATTGCAATTTTACTATCAGTGAGATCATAAATTCTGTATCCTTTTGACTCTGTTGCATAACCGACAAAGATCCCTTTTCTGGCTTTTGCATCAAGCTTTGATCTTTTGATGTCTGGAATGTGATAATAAGAGATAAAACCGAAGATTTTTAAGTGTTGAATTGACGGTTTGATTCCCGACCAAGCTTCAACGGGAGTTTTACCACTCACGGATTTTGTTGCTAATCTGTTCAGCATATATACAGATGAGATACCGCCTCGGCCCAAAATGTCTTTGGTAATTTCTTCTCGAACAACATTGATCTCGCCATCTCCATAACCGTTCTGTTCTTTCTTTCAGAAACACCGTTTTGTTGAGGCGAGTATGGAACTGTAACTTGGTGAATTACTCCTTCTTGTCGAAGGAATTCTTCAAACTCATTTGATGTGTATTCTCCACCATTATCGGTTCTCAGAATACGCAAAGTACTGCCGCTTTGTACTTCAACAAGTTTCTTGAAACTTTTAAAGATTGAAAATACCGAAGCTTTGCTGTTAAGAAAATAAACTCAGCACATCCTGGTATAATCGTCAATGAAAAGAACAAAATATTTATTACCGCTCCAAGATGGTATAGACATAGGACCACAAATATCAGAATGAACAATTTCTAACTTGTGGGAGCCTCTTGTCACACCAGCTTTTGAGAAAGGCATATCTTTCACCAACTTCGTAGTATACATATGCTTAAGTGTTTTGTAATTGAAGTGGCCAAATCTCTTGTGCCATTTCATACTATCATCTTCACTAACACTAAAAGCACTAGTATTTGCTACATCAAGCTTCAAATAATAGCTATTATTTACCATATCAAGGCTAGCTATTTCAGAATCACTAGAATTAGTGATAACAATCGCGAGTCTTTCTTAAAATTAACACCATAGCCATTCTTTGTCATTTGTGGCACACTTAACATATTTTGATCAAGTTCCAGCACATATAAGACTCTAGAAATGTATTTGGTACCTTTCTTTGTGTTGATAGCTATAGTGCCTCTTCCTTTTGCTTGAGCGTAATGTCCATCTCCCAACTTCACTCTTGGGTTGTCTGTGGTGTCGAGACTAATAAAGGAAGACCTTTCTAGAGTCATATGACTTGTGCATCCACTATCCATAAGCTACGTAAGGCTGTCTGAATGTTTATCAAGATACGACGCCATGAACAAATGCTCATCATCAACATGATCTTCTTCGGAAACATTTGTTTGGTGATTTCTTTGTGTGTTGCTTCGAGTTTTCTTTGCTCTACAATACTTCTCGACATGTCCAAACTTATTGCAAAATTTGCACTTGAAGTTTGGTTTATCTTTGAACCAACAATCAGCTTCTTGATGGTTCGTGTTTTGACAAATATTACATGGAGGAAAAATACCTTTCTTTGATGTTGAAGAAGAGTTTTGTGAGGTAGAGCCTCTGTTGTTTCCTTTGCTGAAACTTCCTCTTCTGAAAGTGTTCTGTTTGGAATTTCCTGCCTTGTTACTTTTAGAAAATACTCTAAAAGCACCTTTAAGCTTTCTCCTCTGATCTAACAGAAACTCTTTGCTCTTGTGCTTGGAGTTTACTAGTTAGTTCAGAAACCGTAAGCGTATTGAGGTCACATGACTCTTCTATGGCAGAAAATTTTGCTTCAAACTTTGAAGGAACGCTAATCATCATCTTCTCCACTACTTTGTGGTCTTTCACAAATTCTTCATGAAGTCTCATTTGATTAACCACGTCCATCATCCTTGATGAATAATCTTTCACCAATTCATCATCTTTCATTCTTAATAATTCAAACTCTCTTTTGAGAGTTAATAATCTGACAGCTTTTACTCTATCAGTACCTTCAAAGGTTTTTTGGAGTTTATCCCACACAACTTTTGGTGTCTCCAAGTCCATTATAGAGGTGAAAATTTGATCAGCGATACCTGAATGCAAACAGGTTAGTGCCTTGTCCTTCTTTAGCGATTCAGTCTTGAAAGTTCTTAACTGAGCAACCGTTGGGTTTTCTACAAGTGCCGGAGGACTTTCAGCAGTCTCTACAACCTTCCATAAACCTTGAGATTTCAAATATGTCTTCATTTTTACTGCCCAAATATGATAATGCACTCTAGAAAATATTGGAATTGCAGGAGCAGCGGTTGCACTAGATGCCATGTCTAGGCTGAATTTTGGTTGAATCTCGAAGGTGTTTCACTCGAGTAATATCACATCCCCTTAAGAAAATAAGCTCTGATACCACTGTAAATGTTTGACAAAATCTGCACTTAGGTAAGAATTAAGTAACAGACTTGCTGATTTATAATGATAGAGAGAGTAAATTGAAAATGGAAATTGAAGGCTGGATTGATATATAACCAGCACTAAATTTGCTTGTATTTATAGGCATACAAGACTTAGTACATAGACTTTACTTAATAACTAAGATTTTTAGATATTTTAAAGTTACAAAATATCTAATATCTTAAGAGATAAGGATACTTAAACGTGAAGTATCCTTCATGACTAAGATAACAAAATATCTTCTAGATATTATTTTAAAACAAACAATCTTAGATATTTTAACAAAAACTACTACTTCGACTTTTGTTTGTCTATCTAACCTTCTAAAAGAAGTTCCTATCTATTGATTTGTTATGTTGTTTGATGTAGGGAAACTCGGGGCTACGAAATGTTCACGGGATCTTAGGTAGCGGGATTATGGCATTGTTTCTCGTACATGCCGTTCTTGGTCTTCAACTTGGTTTGAGCTATTAATTTGAATTTGGTCTACAAATTTACCACTGAATAATTTCCATACTTATCATTCTTTTGGATAACATATACGTAGCACTGTGCATTAATTTTTGGGGAAACAATGTGTTAGGTTAGTATATCCAAAGATGCAAGGTTTTGTGTGAATAAAGTTTATATTTACACTACTTAATGTAAAACTTCTCAATCTGATTTCTGTTAAGAAGCCAATATCAAGCACATAATTAATTGAAGCTCAACAGACCAAACTTGTGTATGGTGGCTGAGAAGTCACGCCAGTCCTCTCGTCAGTTCGTGCTTTGTTTGTGAATGTTGTGTTTTTAATTTTATCAGCCTCATCTCCGGTTACATTCCCTTTTAAGTATCTACAATAAAACCTTATAGGATTGAGTATTACAACACATGGAATGATAAGAAGTAACTACGATCATACATTTCAGATGCACACACAAAAAAGAATGCATTTTTTTTTAAAAAAAAATTCGTCTTTGTTTGAAATATTTAACTATAATTAATTCTCACCTTTCTCATTTTAATTATTATTCTCAATAGATCTATTATTCCCTTGACACATTAATAAATAATGCAATCTAGCAACAAAAATATTAAATGACTGGTGAGATAATTGATCATTTGATCAATAACACAAGTACTAGAAGAAAGTAATCATTGTGGAAAATGATTGCATAAAGAAAATTCTCCTAACAATCATGACAATTTCACAGATATTTTTGTCAAAAAAGCATTCGCACATTGGGGTAAAAAAAAAAAAAAAAAAAAAAAAAAAAAAAAAAAAAAAAGGTCCATCATGGAATTCTGATTGATTGTATAATATTGTTTTGAACCTATTGTGAATGCTATTGCTTTTGGCCAAGGTTGCCAAAATCGCGAATTGATAGTTGGGCAGTCGATCTCTTTGTAGCTTGTAATCGACAAGATTTTTCTTAAAAAAACATCTTGTAATAGATATAAAAACGACTATAGGTGATTAAAACTAGTTTAGGTGAGTTTTAGGTATTCTCGGCAAGATTAAAAAACGACTATAGGTGAATTTTGGGTATTCTCGGCAAGATTTTCTTTAAAAAAACCATTTTGTAATAGATATAAAAAGCGACTATAGGTGATTAAAACTAGTTTAGGGCGAGTTTTGGGCATTTCTGGCAAGTTTGACAATTGTTGACAGTTGTTGACCACCGTTGACTGATTTGTCTGACCAATTTACACAAATTGGAAAGATTTTTTTTTTTTTTTTGAACTGCAAATAATATTAAAAATCTAGCAAGAAGCTAGTAGAAAAGATTACAAACTAGCAAGTTTAGGATCTTTCATCCAAGTTATCCAATTAAACTTGGATTTACACAAATCGAAAAGTTTGATGACCCAATAGTGCCTAAACAGCGATTAATTGGCTTTGTAGACCTTTTTTGCAACACTACTCTTGGTTAACTAGCATGAGTATGTGAGTTGAGTTAGGTGGTGTTTGAATTAATTTAAGAGGTGTGGATTTATTTGTCTATTAGTGTTTTGTATGCTTGTCTGTTTTCGTTCTCCACCAGGGTCATCAAGTGATTAGTCAGTTCAATCAAATTTTCCATCCCATGATCTTCGGATCTACGCCCTAGGACTGACTCAGTTCGACATGCCTTGATTGCCTAGTTAATGTTACGATATTAAATTCCAAAAACCAACAAGCTGAGAGGTTTCCACTTATCTTTGATAGAGCCGAGTGAATTCTCTTATTTTAAAACATTGGTTTTTAGAAGTTCCTGAATGATTGTGTGTACGATAATTTTGATCAAATCGACCCTTCAAATGTCTTAAGGATGCTCAAGCATTTAAAGAAAGAAAGCTATATACTATAACATTGAAAAGTATTTTGCAGAATGTTTTTTTTCTCATATATAGAAAAAGTTTTTTTTTTTTTTTTTTTTTTTTTTTTTTTTTTTTTTTTTCCTCCTCATCAATTTACCTTTGGAGACAGTAAGCTATAAAATTTGTTTTCATATTAAGGTTTTCAAAGCAATGTATACTTTCGTTTAAAACGCGATATTCTGAGATACAAGTACATAATGCAAAATGGTGTGAAACAATTAAGAAAGATAGTATGACCGGCTACCAAATAATGTAACTATAAACAGTGACGGATATTAAAAAATTACAATTTTCTTTTCTTTTCTTTTCTTTTTTTAGTAGTTTATCCAAAAATCTTATTGATTTACATAAACGTAGAAGACAAACGAGCAACAAACTGCGCCACTAACTCTTTTTGAATTGCAAAACTAATTCTTTTGAAAGCAACATTTCTTGTTTATGTTTTACCGAGTCTAATGTATACATATCTCAAATTTTATTACGCTTGACATAATTATATATACATGCTAAATAAAGTGCTAAAGAATTTTTCATGTTAAAATAACCATATGTAACAAATTCCTTTTAGGATGATTCGCCAATGGTATTTCCCTGTGCACAAGTTATAAATGAATAAATGTGGGAATCCACAAGCAATATGATGATATGCATGATGACAAAACCATATACATAATTTTGATATACATCTTCTTGGCATGACTCTACATGGTCCACAACAATAAATTCCATTTACATCATACACAATTAAAGACTGAAGAATCAAATAAAACAAAACAATGGAGTAATGTGATATCATAACCACTAAAATCAATTAAAGATTTGGTAATCAAAACTAATCTTTCAATCATCCATTCTAAAGGAACTTGAATGACATATATCTCAATGTTCTGTCAAAAATTTCACTCAAGTATTGTCATATGAGCTTTAAAGATGATTGAATTATATCATCACGATGTAAAATACTTAATAGATTTATTTGAATGAACTCTAAATGTGTTTTTGATACGTTTATCCATATAATAACATGTACGGAATGTTATGAATTCATCTTTTGCATTGAATGGTTTTGTAATGGATTGAATAGTCCCGTCAAACTTTCTGGACCAATTGTATGATCTGGAGACCTAATATAGTGAAATAATAGTGTATGATGTAATATAAGGGCCTTGGCAACACATGCGGGGAGGCACGGCAGGGTAGCCCCACCGCACGGGAACACCGCCGCCGGTGCCTCCTTACCGCACGGTGGTGATGAAACGCGGTAAACCTTACCGAAGGAAACTAGCCGTTGCAAAGTCAAAAAATGGGAACGTTGGGGTGCATTAAAAGGACCAATGGTTACTTTTTATTTATTTTATATATATACTTGCATTAAAAGGATTGGTTGTTTGCAGGTTTTAGATGGAAGAAGACGAGCAAACATTTAAGTCAAAGTGGATAGGAAGATTATAGTGAGTTACAATAACAGCCCTTTAAGTTTTTTAAGATATTCACTTCTAACTTTATTTTGTTTATGATACAAAAGCTAAAGTATAGATAGCATTTTATGTAAAAAAAAAAAAAAAAAAAAAAAAAATTATGGAATTAAAAAAAAAAGTAGTGAGTAATGTTATTTTATGTTTTTTAGAAATATTATGTAATGTTTTTTTAAGTTTGAATGGAATTTTAGTTTTTTTTTATAATTTAAAAAAAAAAGTGAGTGAAGTGTGAGTGATGTGATGCCAACAAAAAGTGAGTGAGTGAAAGGAAAAGTGGGAGGGTGATGTGGCATAAAAGGATTGGTTGTTTGTGAGTGAAGGGGGATGAAGTGAGTGATGCATTGCCAACCCCTAAACCCCACATTATCAATTTCATTATAGAGGGTAGATGTGTCTTAACACATACATTACAATACAAAAGAACAAAACAGAGAAAGTGTAGAAGAAATTTGGACATGAGCTAGCTTCACCGTATCTATTTGTTTGGAGACATTCCAAATACTTCCATTATACATTAATCCATGAAGTTCACAATACTCCACATCAATGACCCCATCGTGTTTCATTATTTAGGAATGGTGAAAGATTCAAAGATTTACATTTTGTTTGTTTGAAATCTCCAAAACTATCTCTATCCACATTTATACATTTTGTTTCCTTATTTGATTGTATGAAAATGGCATTTTATGCTAAAAAAATAAAAAATAAATAATAAATAATAAATAAAAAATAAAAAATAAAAAATAAAAAATAAAAATAAAAAATCAATCCAAGTTTACTAAAATATTATTTAGGGTTTACATGTCACTACAAGAAAATAGACTTATAGTGACAGAGGTTTAGTGACACAAAAATATATCACTAAATCTAAACTTTTATGACACTTTTTAAAAGTGTTGATAAAAGCTTAAATTTTTTAGATTTAATGAAACTTTTTATGTATAAAATGTGTCTAAAAAGGCAAAAAAAATGTATCATCACATTTTTTGTGTCATTATAAGTAGATTTTTACATGACTTTTACCTACACCTTTTAGTGTAGGAGAAGCGCATAAAACTTTTAGTGACACTTTTTTTTATTTTTAGTGACACTTTTTAAACTTTTGATGACACTTTTTTTTGTGGCACCAAAAGAAAATAATTTTGTAGTGTGTGTTGTATCTTTAATTGTTTAGGTTCCTTGTCCATGCTTGCAATGTGTAATACTTATTGTGAAAAGTGACATCGATATGAATTAAACCCGCAACTAAAATATGAAATACTATAAAAGATAACACGCGAATTTAACGTGAAAAAACCTAAGTGGATAACAGCAACGGGTAATGTAAGATACGTTTCACTATAATGAAAATTAAGAATTACACTTCTACATAATTAAAAGGATAAACACATTTATGTCTCTTATTATTAGGAGAAATTTAACAAACTATCTAATCAACTCATAACTACACAAGACGAACTTTGTATGGGTTTAGAAAAGAATGAGATGGGATGTCGACTGAGGCAAACTGCATTGTCTTTTATAGGCCTCATTTGGAGGCAAATGAACCAAGAGCCGCAACCTTTCATTTGATTCAAGAGCCACACATCTCAAAAAGGTCATTCGCCCTTTCATGACTAACAATCTCCCACTTGAAGATTCGATGGAAATTCAATTAATCTTCACACGTCATCGAACTTTACCATTTCCGTTGCTTACATACATGCTAGGCCGCATGATGATCGACACCATATAAACTTGTCACAGCTGATTGACTTCGTCAGGTAATTTTCCACATTATCATTCGTATGAATTTTATGCATATCCACGATTCCTTCTTCCACTTTGTCACGAACGTAGTGATACTAAACTCGTATATGTTTTGTCTTTGAATGAAATGTTGGATTTCTTGCTAGATACAAGGCGGTGTGATTATCACAAAATAGAGTAATTTTCTCTTGTTTGTGCCCAAGATCTTCCAACAACATCTTCAACCATACTGCTTCTTTGCTAGCTTGAGCAGCTGCAATATATTCTGCTTCTGTTGTTGACATGGCCACAACTGACTGCAATTTTGAAGCCCAACTTACTTTTCCGCCAGAAAGTGTAAACACATACCCAGTGGTTGATTTGATTCCATCATGATCATCTGCATAATCAGAATCAACACCCGAAACATAATGCAACATCTGAGGTTCTTTAATGTATCTGAGAATCCTCATCACAGCTTCCCAATGCTCTCTATCAGGTTCTGCCATGTATTGACTCACTACTCCTACTGCATGTGCACTGGTCTTGAAGTAACAAGTAGTAGAGATTTATTTATACGTTTGAGTCATCAATATAGAACCCCGGATTCAACAACGTGAATAATAAACAACTTTGGATATTGTAGCAAAAATGTAGAGATAATACGATTATGCTTTTATACATTGTCATGTCACCACAAGTTTGATGATAAATCGATCAAATGCTAGTATATAATCCAAGTTTTACAAACCCCAAACATTTTCTTAAACCTTACAGAATCACAATTTGATGAAACAATGAAAATATGTATGCTCTTGGATCTAAAGGGCTTTGGATGCTGAACCACCCTTTGGGGGCCCATCACAACATACCTTATAGAAAAAATACAAGTAAAAGAATCAATGCCCTTTTAACTTATAAGGACATAGTATATGACCTTTAAGTTGTATTGGGTAAATACTTGAACCATTATTTCACTTCTTCCAGCATTCTGGTGTTTTTGAATGGTCCCTTTTCTTGTCCCAACAATAGTTGTAAATCATGTAGTGTTTTTGCACCCATTTCATGGCCATTTTTTGCTTATGGCTAAGGCCAACCACTCGTCCTGGAGCGGCCGAGACTGGGGGGCATCGTGGTGGAGCGTAGGCAGTGCAACCCGTTGCTTTAAAATTGTTGAACCATGCAACAAATGGCTCGTATTTATAATTGGCTTTGTATTTACCATTTTCCGTCGCCCAAGCAGAGGCGTCCCATATTGAACCGTATAACCACATTGGTTTCAATGGGAACGTTGCATCGCTTTTCCTTGGATACCTTCTTATTGGCACATCATCGACAAAAAATCTAGTGAAATGCATAGTAGGTGAGTAATTAATTAGGACCAAATCATAAGATATGGTTAAACATACAGCATTATAAAATCATGGAAAATAATGTGTAGCATCATGTGACATAGCTAGGCAACTTTTTTCTCAATTATTTCTTCTATAAAACTTGTCTTCTCTCAATAACAAAATGATATCCAATGATAAAAAGTGTTGAAAAATATGCCATGTAAAACCCATCATTTCATAAACTTATGTTTGGATCGATAACCAGGGACGGAGCCAGAAACAAATATGACCGGATGCACAAATTTTTTTGAACCGTAATATAATAGAGTTAAAAAAATGGATTAAAACGAAGATTTTTTATTTGCAAGTATACCAACTAAATAATACTAGAGACACAATTTGATGCATCATGTACATTTAAGATATATTTAGGAAAAATCGATAATTTTTCAAAAATTAATACTATATCAAAAAAATCCATAGGGTGCACATACACCCGCGGGCACCCCCTTGGCTCCGTCCCTGTCGATAACTAGCTAATTTTTTAAACAGGCTTTTTCTATCTTGTGTTCTAAAGGCACATGATAAGAAGGCAAAAATGACATAAAAATGACTCAGGGATCCCAAAAAAAAAAAGACTCAAAGATATTTTTTGTGAGTCTCCGAGTATTTTTTATGTATTTTTTACCATGTACCCTTAAATCAAGATAAAAATCCTTTCTAAATAATATGCAATTATTGAAAAAGAACATACATAAATAGACATAGCAAAATATAGTATGTATAAATAGAACTTACATTAATTCATGTGGACTCCACAAGATAGCATAGTGATGAAAATCTTTGGTTGGGTCAAACCATAAATGAAACTTCATTTCTCTTCCAATGATCTTGCCATCACCACTTCCTCTAATGTAAACATTTGTTTGCAATGTGTATGGCTTCCCAAATGTTGTTCCAAGAAATTCTATGTCAACCTCATCATGCCACCCAGGATGTGCTTCACTGTTTGAAAGCTACCACATAAATTTCGATTAGTGTTTGTCATGATATTAATGTCAGTAAAGCTTGTATTGATGGTAAACTTCACACAACATTAGAGTTTTTTATAAAAAGAAAATGATCTTTTAATCGAAAGGAGTTGTTTGATTTATTTTGAAATGTATTTTAAAGAGATTAAAAACAAATATGAATTTGGTAAAAATAAAATGAAATATGCAAATAATGAGAAAGTTCAGATTTAACATTTATTAAAAAAAAACAGTGCATTTATCTAGGACAATCCAAGGAACCTTTACCATCAAACCATTCAAACGTTATTCTTCCAGGCATGAATTATTTTGGGTGGTTCCCACATCATAATGGATATACAGTATAAAATATCATTAATTCCAATGATTCTGAGCCGCAAGCGGTGCGATTGTACAGGGCCATTATTTGACGAGGGTATTTCATGCATTTCTATTATATATACATGATACGAGGCTCAAGTTTAAGCAGTTCATGCATTATTGATACATATGTATTTTGTGTGTACATGTTAAAAGACATTTTTGTGATAGTGGCTCGAGACCACCAAAATTTACGAGACGGCTTGATATTTTGCATAGTAGGGAACTAGGGCTTTTGTCTTCTAACTTCATGGTATATTAGTTATCTACAGACTTGCCAAGAAACTGTACCATGTATTTACGTTATTACAGTTTATTATGCATAAAAAAAAAAGTTTGATCACCAATTTACCATTATAGTTATAAGCTCGTTCTAAATACTCGTAATGTGTATTAAACTTTGTGATCAAAGCATATGACACCATTTTGTTATAAAGCAAACTTGATTGACATGACTAAAAAAAGATTTGCATGATTAGTACGTGATCTATTATATTCCACAAAATCCAACACGTTAGAACGTACTATAGCTTAATGACGCAAACATGTTTTTTACTTCTTTTTACCATACACTTTTACCGTACAAACACTTAAAATGGTACCTTTTCACCTTTTTATGTGTTGTTTTTGCTCATTTCTATGCTACATGAGTCTTTCTAATTATTCATTAGAATGTACTAAAAAGGGTTATTAGATTTACTAATATTTTTATAAGCATCTTTCTTATGGGGAAAAAGTTAAGATGTACGTGACATATATATTGTCGAAAAGTTAGCAAATTATTGGTGGAAGTCAGTGAGTGACATTAGGTATTTGTTGTGGAACAAAGTGTATGTTTGTGCTAATAATGCTTTCAATCATTGATATGCTTAATGCTCACATAGAATGCTGTTATAACTCCAGCAGTGTAACCCGGTTGAAGCTTGATGGATGCTCCAAAGTACCCTGATCGAAACGGTTTCACCGACTTGAACCCGCTTCCTGTAATCAAGAAAATGTCACAAACGGATTAGTGGTTGTTCAAGCGTTTGCTTGAGGTTAATGTGGTAGTTCAGCCACATTCCATTGTACCTTTAAAAAAAATAATAATAATAAAATTACATTATGCTTTTGATACAGTTGAAAGTACGTAGCTATTATATGACCTGAACTTTTTAACTAAAAAGGCGGACATGTAAAACTATAAAATATGCTTGAGAAAGGGTCGAAAGATAGACCTGAGGTTTTGTCGAGCCAAATGGCAAGAGCATTCTTGTGAATTCTTTGGTGGCTAGGACCCCAAAGGTTTTTAAACCCTTGGCTAAAGTACATGGACCTAAACTTTAAGCTAGGGAAGAACCCAGGTGAAGGTGGCCAAAAAGTAGCATTGGTCACTAATGGACTTATGAGCATGCAAACAAGTGTAAGCAACACTAAGAAACCCATTGAACCAATAAGAGAGAGATGCGACAAGTGAGTAATGAGGAATAGAGTGATATGAAGGTGATTAAATAATGAGAGGTGAGGTGAGGTGAGGTGAGGTGAGGCGTTGTAGGGTATAGGAGTGCATGGAGGGAGTGTGAATTGAATGAGTGCATAATTTTCGATACTTATTTAACGCGTCTTGGATATCTTGGTGGTAAAATAGTCGGTACCCATCTAACACACTTACATGTAGGGCTGAGCACGGTTCGAAAGCCTGGACCGATCAAGACTGAATCGGATTAAAAACCGAGATGGCCCAAAACACGTGCTGGACCGAAATGTTCGGTCCAGGTCCGCGTCGGTTTGGTACGGTTGTTGGTTTAGTCTGGTCCAACAAAGCATATTGGCCGGTTTTGCGTAAGATTGAACCGGACCGGACCGGACTGGACCAGACCGAGGACCGAAAATGAGGAAAATAGTAGACCAAGGACTCGATCGAAATATGTTCAGTCCAGTCGATCTGATCGATCAAATTCGGTCTAGTTTCTCGGTTCAGTCTGATCCATGATCTATTTTGCTCAGCCCTACTTACATGTAGATAAGGCAAATTTGATCGGTCTATGTTCGCAACATGCTTATCACAATGTTTACATTCTTTCGGAAGAAGAAACATTTATCTCGTTTATATTTGGAGTGAGTGTTTTGCATGAGTCGACTTATTAGAGAGACCCAAAAGTGTCGATATTAAAAACAGATAGAGACACTCATTTCGCACCAGAAGTGATTTATTTAACAAAATTTGTATAAATTAACATAGAGGTTTAGTTATTAATAGTACTTTTTCTAATCTATTTCAGTGATAGAAAAATAAAACAAATTTTGAAATTAACATTTTACGATCCGTAGTAATTTTCTTTTGAGAAAAAGGGTGTATGTGATCAGTGGGGAAAAATGTACATATGGTAAATTTAGTAAGAGGGACCATAGTAACTGCAAAGGGATAAAAAGAAGGTACAATAAATGGGTACGACATTTTGAAGTTGATTGATCACTTTTATATCAACTTGTGTGTATGAATATATTGGTAAATTGGAATATTCAAATGCGGTTATGAAAAGTGAAACTCATGGGGATTTTTTATTTTTTACTATACGGTTGAAATTTCCATCTTTTTTTTTTTTTTTTTTTTTTTTTTTTTTTTTTTTTTTTTTTTGTGGGGGGCGGCAGTGAAAATTTCCCTTTTAAATATAGTTCACTTTCACATATTAGTCATAGTTTTTGGGACGTTTGAGAAAATTACTTTTAGAGTTCTAGTATTGGTCGAATCATTTTATTACATTATTTTCTTTTTTATTATCGTGATTGTGATTTAGTGATTAACAACATAAAATGTAAAGCAAAGGCCGTGGGTTCAAATTCTGACACGTAACTTTCGTTTACGCATGATTTCCAGGGTTAGCATAATCTAATATGGTTTTGGCACCAATTGACAGTCGGAGAGGTCCCATCAAACAGAGTTGCTTATTGTTACTTTTTCTGTTTTAAAAATATAATTTTTATTTCTATTTAGGATGTCTTAAAATTCTAATATATATATATATATATATATATATATATATATATATATATATATATATATATATATATATATATATATATATATATTTTTTGGTCAACTAATTAAAAGAAAGCTTAATGGATTAAGATGACATTTGATTGATTAAATAGTTTAGTGGTTCTACTTTTTTTTAAATTGTATATTTTTTGTCTAAATACAATAATTTTAAAACGAAAGAAGTATTATTTATTTATTTATTATTTTTTTTCCTTTTTTACATTTACCCATCTAATCATTTCTATTAATATCCTTTCGGATACTTATTGTATTTATATTCAATTTTTTTGTCTCTTCCTAGTTAAATGACTGTTAGTACTATGTAGGGACGAATGTTACAGCCATAATAATTAGAAATAAATTTAAGTTTGCAATGAATATGCAGTCTATAAATTTGATAGCCCCTTGAAAGTTGAAAACGACCATATACACCTACTATTCTCATGTGAACTATGCTTATATGTCCATATTCGATGATCCTTTTAAATATGTTTGACGTTGTTGCTAACAAATCTAGCTCATCTACAACAAGAAGTAACCCTCACTTGGTTGGGGAGCATTTGCACTCGCACGAATACTGTATGCGAAATGCCCGTTGATAAGCATTTGCACTCGATCTCACGAATATCACTATACGAAATGTCCATTGGTAAAAATATTAGCTAAACTCCTAGTAAAAGATTGAACATTTTTGACATTCTCAACCTTGTTGTCTCCATGCTCATTGTACAACAATTGTAATTATGACATTTTAACACTTGATGGGATATATTTTGGTCGAATGTATGAATATTTTAAAATGAAAATCTAGATTTATGAAAGGAGAGTGGTAGATGGGAAGTAATTAAATGTGTCTCCTTGACTCTTTTGGCATGGGTGTGGGGGCATTTGTGTACATGGGCACAATATAAAGTTTTTAAAGTCTACCTCAAGGAAAGCAATGTGCAATATTGTTTTTGTCTATACTTCAAAGCAACAAAGATATTGATTACCCACAATATTGTGTGTGTACTTTTATCATTTTTGCAAGTTTCACATCGACATTTGAATGAAGAAAGTAAAAATTGTAAACCAAGTGTAGGAAGTATTCATAAATCATGATCATGTATCTTTGGCGAGTTAGAGTCAGGGCTAGAGCTAGAGCTATGAAAGCTTGAGTTTATTATTTCATAAAATTCTTTGACGAATCAATTGAAGTTGAAGCTTATTAAATCCATATATATATTAAGCTTTTGCGTGTTAATCATTTATGTTTTGAAAGGTATTTAAGTCATTTGACTAACCATAAGCTTTTATAATCTCTTATAACTCCGTTTCAATTGACTTGAGCTTATGAAAGCTTATAGCTTATAAAAGCTTCTATAAGCTTGTGTGATAAAACATATATTATTTAAATAAGCTAACTTATTTTAAAAGCTCAAGCTCTTATAGTACTCCATAAGCTCGCATCCAAGCATAGCCTAAGTGTTTTATTGGTAGTACAATTCACACACAATTCATTGTGCATTTGATTCGTTGATGGCGCTTGTGTAACCGATGTCACGTCAGTCGTTACAATATCTTTACAATGCAGATCGTATTTGAAAACACTTATGTTGATGTCATTTCAGTTCGTTAGACTACTCCCACCCTCACATCATTTCACCTTTCACTTTAGCGCCACATCAACTTTCTATCTCTTTTCCCACCCTCTCACTTTTCACTCTCATCCATCTCACATCACTTCACCATTCAACCCATTTTTTATTTATTAAAAATACCCACTTTTATAAAAACATATCACACTAAATAACTCACACACACAAACTAAATAATTAATAATATAAACATTAGTGGGACCACAATGGTACGGATACATATAAGGTGAAATGTTCACCTATCGTGAACAAGTTTGCTTCTCTTGCCGGCGTGAACACAACCTTCCCATCCACTTTGCTGCGTGAATGTGTGGCTTGCCGATGCTTGCCGACTACCGGTGGGAGTAGTCTTAGTTACAATGAAGACGTGTTTATAAAAGTTTGATTTGAAATGAGTGATAATTACATTTCTTGATTTTTAAAATTTTGTCATGAAACATTGATTTTCAAATAACGATTGAGATGATGGAAGTGACACTTATTATAACGATATCTTTATAATGCAGATCATATTTGGAAGAATAATGATTTACACACTCCACAAAATGAACTATTGGTAGGAGTAGTCTTAGTTACAATGAATACGTGTTTATAAAAGTTTGATTTGAAATGAGTGATAACATTTATTGATTTTTAAAATTTTGTCATGAAACATTGATTTTCAAATAACGATTGAGATGATGGAAGTGACACTTATTATAACGATATCTTTATAATGCAGATCGTATTTTGAAGAATAATGATTTGCACACTCCACAAAATGAACCATTGGTAGGAGTAGTCTTAGTTAGAATGAATACGTGTTTATAAAAGTTTGATTTGAAATGAGTGATAATTACATTTCTTGCTTTTTAAAATTTTGTCATGAAACATTGATTTTCAAATAATGATTGAGATGATGGAAGTGACACTTGTTATAACAATATCTTTACAATGCAGATCGTATTTGGAAGACTAGTGATTTGCACACTCCATAAAATAATTGGCACTACAGTATTTTTATTTATGTAGGGGTATAAATGTCAAAACATAATAAATTAGAGTGAGTCAATCATTTTTGGAGTGTGCAAATCACCTCCTTATTTGAAAACACTTATGCCGATATCATTTCAGTTTGTTAGTTACAATGAAGACGTGTTTATAAAAGTTTGATTTGAAATGAGTGATAATTACTTTTCTTGCTTTTTAAAATTTTCTCATGAAACGTTGATGTTCAAATAATGATTGAGATGATAGCAATGACACTTATTATAGAATGTCACGAGCATAGAGATACAGACATTCAAATTTCTAAATATCATTTAAACGTGTTGTTGACAGTGACGGAACAAAAGTTGGTCTTAAGATACTCATTGATTTTTGCTGCGTAGTGTTAATTATTGTAAAAGTTTAGAATTTTTTTGAAATACATAGCTTAAAAAATGTGTTGAGTCATGTTTAGTTTTTCCGTCTTTAATTGTTTGCCTGAGGTATATATAACGTTAAACCAGAACATATAGCAAAAGCCTTATAGTAATTTTCCTGTTAATCCATGAAAAAGTTCCATGTTCACTAATAATAATTACATGCAGTGTTGAAGGTGACGTAGCCAACGTTAGATGATAGATATTACGCCATGTTGGCCCATTGTGCATGTATTAAGGGCCTAGCTCATTATAGCCTAATCTTTTGTAATTATAAATTGGTTTAGTTTTTAACAAAAATACAAGGAATTTAGTCAATCAATAGTCACGTAGTTTAAGATACGAAGAGGTGAACAATTCTTATGTCGGTAGACCGACATCAAATGAAAACTCGATCGATAAGTCACTGCCACATATTTGCACCTTTATGCTCTTTTTTGGTTTTACATTTCTCCTATAAATTTCAAACACCATTAAATAAACAAATTTATACATTTTACTAATCTTAAAGTTAAAGAAAAAACTCAAAAGAACCCTAACTACATGATTATATGCTTTATTATAATACTTGAATGTTTAACTGATATATGCTTCTTAAGGTCGAAAACAATCTCAGGATTAGCCTGGTAAGGCCGCGTACATCTGAGTCAAAAAGATTCACCCTCTCTGGCTAATTTAAACAGAGAAAAACCTCATTCTTTACTCGTTTATGCTTCTAGTATTATCATCTCTTTCTCTCACACCCTTAACGAAGGTTTTTTTAAAAGCGGCCACTTTACCTTTTTAATCTCGGGTATGGGTGTGACCGTCTATATCATGCATTCCCATACGGCCATACCAAGCTCCAGCGGAAATGCTCGTTGTTGTTGTACATGTGAAAAAAATGGCATCTTCAAAGTATTCTGTGCTAAACAGTTGAACATCCACCAAACTAATTTACATCATATGAATGAAAAGAAAATAGCTCATTGCAACATGATCTACGAAAAACAAACATGAACCGGTGAAAAATATGAACAAATAGGATAGCTACTTAGCGCATCACTATGTTAGATGTGAAAACCGTGTGGGGAATCTTGAGACTGAGAGCCAACTTAATATCCGTAATGGAATATGTTTTAGAGACAAGAAGATTGTCCTTGAGATACATTTGTGCCCAGTCTTCTATTGAAACGACGAAGAACGTACCAAATAATTGCACGACACTGTTGACTCATAAACATTGATGATCTATGGCCATAACCTAGTAACAGAAGGGGAGACAAGAACGTACAATATTAATTATTGACAATCTTTAGACTACTCACGCTTAAAAAGGTAGATGTTCATCAAACTGTGAACTTGGTTTGATATATGTAACGATCCTATTAGACTATGTAAGTTGACCCAAGCTTGAGTGTGACTTAAGGTCCATTAGTGTTTCATGCTATGTGTACCCTGCTTTTTTAAATAATACAATATATCTACCGGGTTTTCAATGTTCAACATGGTATCCAAGCATGTTTTATCCTGAGACGTAGTCGACAACCTTGAGTTGAAGTCTCTAGCCACTCCGCCGGAACGTAGCCATCCCCGTTTATAACCCCCCCCCCCCCCACCCACACACACAAAATAAATAAATAATCGGATTAAACCTTGGCCGGTCAGTTTTTCGATCATAACTCTCAATCATAAAGATTTAAGTGACGGTGTCAGAGTCATTGGCTTTGTATTGAAATTCCGGAGAAAAGCATATCGGAATTGCCGTCATAGCCTATGCCACACGCTGTATCAATCCATCGCAGTAAAAAAAGACACGACTCGCTGTTTTGCTTATAATCTCAAACTGCTTAAAGTTAGATAGATGATGCCGTCAATGACCGTCGAATAAAATGCTATTGGAATCACCGCCACCACCGGTCACAGGCGTCGTTATACTATTTTTTTAGATTACGTGTATCTGTTGCGACAGGTGTGTTTCTGTTGCTACAGGTTGGTATGAAAGTCTTGATTCTTTATCAAAATAACTATCTTTAGCTTTATAGTTAGCTTTGTTTTTGAATCATTATTATTATTTTAGTTATTAATCAAGCTTTCGTGATTTCACCGCTCAAATTACAAAAATTATTAGATTATGTAAGTTGCTCCAAGCCAGAGTTTCGGCTTAAGGTCCATTAAAATCTCTTGCTATGTGTATAAAAGATCCATGGTACGTACTACGTACTTTACGGGTTTTTCAATGTTAAACATATTCATGGTACGTACTTTACTATCTTAATAAATCATCCTCACTATTCAAACTAATATGGCGAACCTTTGTTTCTATATTGTTTTGTTATTTTTGACATGTTTCTCATTAATCAAGTTCCCAAATTATTCGTTCCTAGAAACTATCATCATTTTTTTATATGTTTGCCCAATTTTCTAAGGTTCATATATATTACATGACCATCATTTCATCCATGGTTCATGTCTGAATTTTCTCTTCAGCTGGGTTGAGGTTTCATGTAATTTCGAATATAATTTATTATTAAGAAACCCATTAAGACTAGAAGATAACCCACCTAATATATCATAATTGTCATGTGTTTTCTTTCCTTAACGAGATTAACATTTATAACATGATTTTATGCCAGTTCTGATTACACGAGCATTATACGTGACAGAACTATATTTGATTGATATATGTTGAACAATTATGACAACAAACCTGAAGTTCTATCGCGGAACACTAGATCGCGGGTTGTATCAAGCACGGAACCTTCAAACAATCACCGGTTGAAGAATGAACAAACAAGAAGAACAAGAATACTACAAGTCTAACTGAATGATTAAAGTTTTATTAATAAACGATCGTTACATGGAAAGCATAGAAGAATGCGTGGGTCATGAGCATCACCCCTTCACCTTTATTTATAGAGGTGAGGCCGGGGGTCGAATACCTAATCTAAACCGACTAGAACTTGGCTTGTGTATCCAGCTGACTCAAAACCATAGCCCCTAAACAAAGCTTATGTTACTTTACATAAGGAAACTTAACACATATAAATGCCATCTATATCTAATCGACTAACATTAACTAATCTTGGATACTAACACTAACAATTTCTACCTTAATGAGAAGACTAGTTAACCTTGACACCAAGTATGTCCACGCAATACTTGAACTTCGAACCACCTTTGTAAAAGCGACAGCTGCATTATCTCCCATGCCTTTCGTTGCCACTTCAATCTATTTAGACTCCACGATCTCCTGATGAAGTGATACCTCACGTTGATATGCTTCTAAAGGAAGCAATGCAACTAAACAAAGTGAAGGAAGCAGAGAAGTTGAAGGTCAAAGTGAAAAGTCAAAGCTTAAAGTCAACTCTGTGATTTCAACTAAGCAAATGTATGCCAAGCATAAGCTTCTTCATAATGCTAAAGTGGAATGTAATACAATGTAAATAGTCAGTTAGAAATAGTTTCTAGAAGCTTAGTTAGTCCATTTGTAACTATAAATAGCATTGTAATTCACTCATTTGTGAATTTAATCAAAATGGTTCAATAACAGTTTTTTCCCGCCAAATTCATTTCTCTCAATCTCTTGTTACAATTCCACCATGATTAATCCATCATGAATCTCCATTGTTATATGGTATCAGAGCAACGATCAAGAGACTACTCATCACTAAAACCCCAAAATTCTATTACAATTCAGTTATCTTCATTAAAATTCTGTTACCTTCATTAAAATTCATTTACCATCATTAAATTTCTGTTATCTTCATCCAAATTCTGTTATCATCCTTAAACATTTCACAAAACCGAATCAAATCAACAATAACAAATCAAGATGAGTACTAATGAAAACTTAAATGGTGGATCATCTTCATCAAATGATCAAATCACATCTAATCATCCATTGTTTCTATTACAAACAGATCATCCTGGATTAGTGTTAATCTCAAAGAAGTTGACTGGTTCAGAAAACTACAGTTCTTAGAGAAGATCAATGGTTATTGCTCTTAATGCAAAGAATAAGATGAAAATCATCAATGGAGAATTCCCTGAACCAGGTATCAATTCATCAATCAGAGCACTTTGGGAGAGAAATAATGATATGTTAATTTCTTGGATTTTGAACACTGTTTCTGAACAAATTGGTAATAGTTTGAATTTTATTAATTCTGTGAGTAAATTGTGGTTGGAATTACAAGAACAATATGCACAAATAGATGGTCACAGAATCTTTCAAATCACAAATGACATTGTTCAGTTGAAGCAAGTGGATTGCACAGTTTAAGTTTATTATCACAAATTGAAGGGTTTATGGGATGAATTTGATGCTCTTGAACCTCCATATCTGTGTATCTGTGTTTGCTCCTGTGAAAATGGTAGAGAAATGGAGAAATGGATCAAAGGAAAAGGTTAATTCAGTTCTTGATGGGGCTTGATGACAGTTATGCAAATATTAGGGGTCAAATTCTTCTCATGCAACCATTACCCACAGTTGTGAAGGCTTATAACATGGTTAGACAGGAAGAAAAACAAAAAGAGGTTTTGTTGCCTAAACCTACAATGACAACTGCATTTTCTGCATACTCAAACAATCAAAGGTCAACCAGCAATTACAATAATCAGAGATCATTCAATAACCAGAGGTCAAGTTACAATCAAGGTGAATCTTTTGCACATGGTGAAAGGAAATCTGCATTCAGGAAAGAGATTATATGTGCAATTGTGGAAAAGATGGATATTTCAAGGAACAATGTTACAAACTTGTTGGCTATCCTGTGGGACATCCAATGCATGGAAAGGTCCAGTCTAAGTCTTACAGGCCTCAAAATCAAGAGTATAAGTCAAACAGAACAGTCAACATGGTGGTCAATCAAGATGCTGCACAACATACTCAACCTGATAACACACAATCAACTCAGCCAAACACCCCTTCAGACAACCACATGACTGCTAGAATGGACCAATTGCAAAATCAGTTGAACCAGGTCCTCATGATTAGGGATGGCAATGGGCGAGAAAAAACCCACAACCCGCGGGTACCCACCATAAATGGGTGGGTAAACGTGTCAATTTTCACCCACGGGTGGGTCGTGGGTTAAAATCTTTACCCATCAGTAGGTGGCGGGTGGGTGACGGGTAAGTCATACCCATCGCGGGTAAACCCATGACACCCATTTAAAATACCCACGGGTATACCCGTAGGTGTACCCATAAACCCATGTTAAAATTAATTATACTAATTAAAATATTTACGATGTTGCATGTATACATTTATCAGTTACTACCAAGTCTAAAAATTACACATTAACCTAAAAGTTTGTTTGAGTTTCAAGACTAAAAAGAAAGTATGAAAGATCAAATAATCAAAGTTGTATTTGGCAAATTGATTGGTTTCTTATTCCGCAGTTTCATTGTTAGTTTTCATATCATCGTTTTGTAATTTTGTTGTAACCCATGGGTTTACCCATGGGCAACAAATACCCGCGGGTAAGGGCATGGGTATAAATTTGTACCCATTGGTGGGTGACGGGTGGGTGATGGGTGAGAAAAAAACTACATGGGTGGGTGACGGGTTAGAGGTACCCGTGCCCATTACCCACGGGTGCCATCCTTACTCATGATTATGCATCAAACTCAGAAAGGCTCCTTTCATGGTATCTTTTCTTCTCTAAGTATTGGTATTCCTAAATTCATTGCATCATTCATATATACCCTTAAGAGTCTTTGGATAATAGATAGTGGAACAACATATCATATATGCACCAAACTCATGTTTATGATTGATATTCACTTTTTCACAACACCAATTTATGTCACACTACCCAATGGCCACACAACAAAAGTTACTAAGTATGGATCTGTAGTGCTAAATTCTTACATTACCCTTACCAATGTTTTGTACATACCATCATTTTCATACAACCTCATATCAGTAAGTAAGCTGCTCAAAGGAACAACCATATCTCTCATTCTCACTGATTCACTTTGTATATTTCAGGACCAGAACAAGAGGATTGCTCATGGCACCCTTTGTAATGGTCTTTATCTTCTACCTCCACCAACCACTGAACCAACACCACACCATCTACTTTCTGCAACCACACAAGCTACTACTTCATCTCTATGGCATTCAAGACTGGGACATTCCTCAATTCCTGTTCTTAAGCAAATAACTAGTATCTCACCTTTCATGAAGTGTAACTTTACTTTCAAGTGTGATGTATGTTTACTAGCAAAACAACAAGCCTTACCTTTTAATGTCAGCAATTCATATGCAGAATCTTTATTTGAGCTAGTTCACATTGATGTTTGGGGCCCATATAAGCATACCACATGTTGATATAAATAATGCGTAAAAACGTTATTAATATTTTTCGATATTCCTATGTTTTGACGATCACAAAATATAAAATCATTAAACGTAAAATCATTACGTAAATAAGTATTTAGTGACAAAATGTCATTATATCCAACTAATTCACTTAAAATATGAATAAACAAGTGCCTAATACATTTTATGATCAAAGGAAGGTTTATTTACTAATTAAAAATTATATAAAATGGTATAAACATTTTATATATTTAAGAAAAACATTTTTGGTAATTAAAGGAAAATGTTTATTTCATAATAATTAAATGAATTCAAATTTTTAACCAAATTCAGTTAAATTTTCACCAAATAAACTTTCTCCAGAAAAGAAAAAAAATCTGGCCGTTTCAATGGGCGGCCCCCTTAATTTTAAGGGGGCCGACACACAATTAAGGGGGCCGGCATACGCTCCTGTGTCAAATTTCTTTGCCTATAAATACTGGTTCAAATCTGAATTTTTTTCTCACCTTTTGCACTAAAACTTTCTGTTCTAATTCTCTCAAATCATCTTCCTAAAACCTTTGATCATAAACATATTAGTTCTTGTTTTCAAGTGATTCTATCCATTCTCATTCAAAGTGCAAGAGAAGAATACTCCTTTCATCTCAAATCAAGAAGTATTGAAGATTAGTTGTGTAGCTTGTAATTATTGTAAAGTTGTGTAGTGATTGTTATTGGTAGATCTAGGTGGGTTTGTAAATCTAGTATTGAAGAAGTTGTGGTGTGAAGTAGAAGTAGTGTGTAGTTGTGAAGTAGTGGTGTGTATAAGTTGTGAAGAAGGCGTGTAGTGGTGTGAGATTGGTTCTAGCTACTATTAGGACTCGACATATAGCTTTGTGTCGTTAATTAGTGTAAGCGAAAGTTGTGTAAGGTTTCTCCGCCAAAAAGGGAGTTTGTTGACATAGTGAAGAAAACTCTCGAGTAGGTGACTCGAGGAGTGGAGTAGGGCGAAGAGGTGCTTTGTAGCCGAACCACTATAAATATCGTGTGTTGTGGTTTGATCTCTCTATCTCTATCTTTTCATTACTTACATATTTACGTTATAATTATTTAGTTAGTTAGATTAAATTGTTTAAGTTGTGCAAGTGTTGAAATTCACATAAATAAGAATCGAAGTTTTTATCAAACAAAGTTTTTAAAATATAAATCGACGTAAAACTATTCAACCCCCCCTTCTAGTTTTCCACAATTGGTATCAGAGCTACGTTAAACAAGATTTTTAAAATAAACTGTATTTTAAAACTTGACACGATCTATGAAATCTGAAAAATATTTAGAAGGTCAATCTATGCAAAGACCACCACTATTTGAAAGTGATGGTTTTCTTTATTGGAAAAATCGATTCGAAACTTATGTGAAATCAAAAGATCTAGAGCTTTGGCATGTTATTACTAATGGTGACTTTCCTCCTATACAAAATAATCCCGAAACCAAAAGGGATGAAATTGTACCTTTTGAAAAATAAAATGATGATTTGAAAAAGAAACTTGCTAAAAATAATGATGCTAAAATGGTTATTTATAATGCGTTACCACGCAAAGAAAATGAAAGAATTTTTATCTGTAAAACCGCAAAAGATATTTGGAACTCTTTACTAATCACTAACCAAGGTAATAGTCAAGTCAAAGATAATAAAATAGATCTTCTTGTACAACAATATGAACAATTTACGATTCCGGAAGAGGAATCAATTGATAATGCTTTTGCTATATTTAACACTATCATCACAAGTTTAAAAGCACTTGATGAGAATTTTTCTAGCAAGAATTTTGTAAGGAAATTTCTTAGGGCTCTCCATCCGAAGTGGCGTGCTAAAGTAACGGCTATTGAGGAGTCAAAGAATATATCAACTCTACAACTTGACGAGCTAATTGAAATCTTGAAAGTGTATGAGGTAGAAAGATTCCAAAATGGTCAAAGGAAAAAGGGAGCAAACCAAGTCAATCGCATTAAAAGCAAAAAAGGACTCTAGTGACAAAGAATGCTCAACCTCCAAAAGTGAAGATGAAGAGTATGCCATGTCCGTAAGAGACTTCAAGAAATTCTTCAAAAGACGAGGAAGATACGTTAGACAACCGTTTGATGAAAGAAAAACATTCCAAAGAAACAAGGATGACAAGACTAGCAAGAATGAAAGAAAGTGCTTCAAGTGTGGAGGTCCAAATCATTTTATTGGAGAATGTCCGAAATTATCAAGTCAAAACCACAAGGCCTTTGTAGGAGGAGCATGGAGTGATAGTGACAACGTTGAAAAAGACACAACAAAAGAAGAAAAGTGTCTCATGGCAAGATCTTCCGATGAGGTACGTTCCGAAACCGAATACTATAGTAATGATAATTTATCGTTAGATGAAAAAGATTTAGATAGCGAATATAGTAGATTATGAAAACTAGGACAAAAAGTCATAGCTAAAAATAAACTACTAAAACACACTAATAATAAATTAAAGGATGAAATTCTTGAATTAAAAATAAAACTACAAAAGCTAGAAAAAGGAAAAGAAAGTATTATAGAATGTAAAGAATGTCTAGTTGTTAAAAATGAGAATAAACAACTTAAGGAAGGAATTATTAGATTTGAGAAATTTGAAAATAGTAGTCAATCACTTAGTAAAATAATTGGCTCTCAAAGAATTGCCAAAGATAAAACTGGCTTAGGATACGACTCAACCGAAGCATCAACTAGTAAATCTAAAAATGTAAAGTTTGAAAGTGAAACTAGTGAACTAAAACCTTTAGAGTTAAAACCAAAGTATATACTTTTGAAAGATAGATTAGTACCTATTGCAAGTGATGAAGAAATTAAAAGCTTTCATAAATCATCTTTAAAACCCGAAGTAGAACCCCCTAAGCCAAAAATAAGATCTAAAACTCCACCACCTAGAAAACCAAATAGTCCTTATCCTAGGTCTAAAACTCCTCAACCTAGAGTAAACCAAAATAGACAAAACTTTCACAATAATCATCAAATGTGGAACTTTAATCCTTGGGGAATGATTCCAGCATACATGCACCCAAGTCAAATGCATAACGTCTTTGGACCAAACAACTTTGGTTAAATAAGACAATGGGGACCAACAAGATAAATTTGTCATACCTTGGCAAGCTTGGTCTCCTATCCGCTTTCACATGATCATGAAATCTCTTGAAGACTTTGAAGATTTGCTTGTCGAAGACAAAAAGGTACACGTCTCTTTTAAATTTCATGTCAATATTGCATGCTTAGTTTAGCATCTAGTTTATAAATACTATAGCTTGTCTTGTAACTCCTCATAACCAGTATTCTTATATTTATACCTATATACACACACACAGATATATATATATATATATATATATATATATATATATATATATATATATATATATATATATATATAGTGAAGTGTATACATATATATATATATATATATATATATATATATATATATATATATATATATATATATATATATATATATATAACAGGAGGCATTACATGTAAATAATGCAAGGAAACGCCACCTCATTGCCCAGTAATTCATTATCAGCCATGTCACCATATAAGCATTTTTTTTTAAATTTATTTTATTAATTTATTTTGTATTTTGTCCACCTTGGCAATTAGTGTATGTATTTTTTTTTCGTATTTAAATTTTTAAAAAATACAACAGCAAGTTTCGAACCATGGTTATTTGTATGAATAACATGTGTGTTTACCGGTGGACCAACTTAATTTTTTAGTTACACCCTCCAAAGCCAAATCTATAATGTTTAGCAAAAAAATTTAAACCGGATTTTTAATATGTTTTGTATTAATTTACGTAAGAAAAAAAATATACTCCTTATTTATCAAAACCCTAATAATTAGTATGTTTTCTCTCTTTTCCTGAAAACCTAATATGTTCATGTATCCTATTCAATTTGATTTATGCTACGAACTTCCTATCTATATACTCTTCTTATGCTTATGTACTTATGTTGTTGCTTACTTTGGTATATCAGGTTGTAGTGGTGCTCGGATTTTGGTCACCTTGCTTGGGGGTGACATTGACAAAGAGAGGATTTGCAAAACATGGTTGACTTAATGGAGCCATGCAGTCAGATAACCAGTGGGATTGAATATTTAAATGTTTCTCTTGATGTAAGTATATGGAGACTTCTTATTGTTAAATAGTTAAATTAGTTTATGATGATATTTATTTGGATTTTGCTTGTCACTGTAGTGGACAAGGGAGACAAAGTTTCCACATGCTGGAATCAGATAGTAATACGGGCTGAATAGAATAGTGCATAGACATGCATCTACTGTGTATTAAGCTGTAATTTTAGGTAATATGATGTTAGAATATTTGAAAATTATACTTATATATCATATGTATCACTGCACGGAAAATATTGGCTGACTTGGTGACTTAGTTGGCCATGAAAGTAAAAATATTCTTTCAGTAGTTAAATATTCTGATTTTTGCAATATCAGTAGGTACGTTAAATAATATCGGCAGGTTAGTTGTTACTCTTATTAAATGCGCTTTGTTTTTGCTTATCGTGGGCGTTGTAAGGATAAAAGCGTAAGGAAAATGATCATGGCTATCAATCTTGAGCACATAAAATCACCACTCGACCTCTTATGGCCTTACCAAAGTTCAGACTTTGAAGGCATTTTCGGAGCTATGGATGTTAAATTTTATCACGTTTTAGCATTTTACATGATTATTTGTAGCTTATTTCAGATTCTCAGTTTATTTTTTAATAAAAATTTTCAGGACTTCCAGTCTCCATGGTTGTAGTTATGCCATTTTAAATGTATAATATTTCAATTAATAATTATCCCAAAGACAAAGTAGTGTACTAGCCTAATAGGCGAAAACCTTTGGTCGTATGATTTCAGTCTTGGATTTCATATCCAGAGCTAACAGAGATGCAGGTACATGTAATCTTTTAAGTCACAGTGTCTGTGAGCCACCAAGGTGTGACATGAGAACTTAAAAGGGAGAAGAGAAGGCAGTGCAATTGAATACACACTAGAGTAGAGGTAGCAATGTCGACTCAATTCTTTATCAATCGGTCAATTTTAGTTTTTGTGGGGCATACAATAAGCTTACAAAATTAATAATAATTTTTTTTTTGTCTCAATGAGGCTTTAATTTTTTTTATTTTTTAGTTGTTGCTGTAAGCTTCTAACGACAATCATCAATGGTTTTGCTAGGAAATACGAATGCAAACGGGTGACCCTAAAATAGGTATAAAGTTAAAACAAATGATTTTATTCTTGCTAAAAGAGGCTTATTTATGGATCTCAAAAATTACAAAATTGCTGAAGTAATGACTAATTTTCCTGAGGTGTGTTTAGGATTGTTTATTTTAAATGCTTATCTACACTAATTTAAGAAGACTTGTCAAAGTGCAAGAGGTGAAATACAACCGTTTTTCCAGCAAATGTGAGCTCTAACCTTTTTTCCAATTTGATACAGGAAGCGGTTGTGGATCTATGGCCCTTGATTTTGCTAAGAGTTGTGCCACTTATTCTGGTAACTATTTCGTCGTTTGATGATACTACTGGTGCCTGCATATTAGAGACGATAGAATAAGTAAGCCAGATACTGATAAAAACAATGTGATACTTTTCTCCCAACTTATAATGGCCACTTTCTGATATTGAATTCAGAATCAGGCGTGATTTTGGATTTGTCACCGCCTATAAAATAGATTATTAATAAAAAATATTTTATTACCCGACAAAGTGTTCTTAGGTTAATCCCACCCGCACTAAATGACCCGTGACCTCAAATCTGCAATTTCCAGATACTCACACTTGATTTTTTTGTTCTTATTAAGGATATAGACAGTCATGGGGAGCGTTTCTGCTATACAAACCTCCAGGATTGAGAAAATCCTAATTGGCTAACAATGTGGCTATGGAAGCAGGTGATCATGCTGTTAATATAACGTTGTAATGGATTTCATGTTACTATTTATACATTGCTTAATCTATTTTGAAGATGCTATCTTGATAGGAAATCACATTCGTCTGCAAGGTGTTATTATTGGAGTTACTAATGAAAACGGATAGCGATTTTTTTGGTGGCACAGGTCGAAATAGTATTCAGCGACATTCTACAAGCCAAGGCAAGTAAATCTAAAAAAATTTATCTACTTAGGCCACCTTATTCTTGACATAATTTCTTTTAGTATTTAAATTCAAATTTATTTTGCTTTTAATTTTATTTTCTGCTTGGATAGTAAAAAATTGTTGCAAAGATCAGTTGATTCAAGGGTTCAAAGTGGCAGCGAGGACAACAACGGGTACTTTCATAATCAATTTAAGTAACAGAGGGTAATGGCATGTATTTGCCGCTATCGATACAATAGCTTGCTTTTAATCTTTATGGTAGCATATATCATATGTATTTGCCGCTATCGATATAATTGCTTGCTTTTAATCTTTATGGTAGCATATATGATACTGTATTTATATTAGAACCTTGTGAATAATGAAGCAAGACTAGACATGTGATTTCTGATGAGGATTAGGCAACAGTACAAGATTAAAAAGAAGGTACCACATCAAAGTTAAAATGTTTGGCAGTCTGATATTTATAGTGCCTATTCGGTATTGATGCAATAGAAGGCAAGCAAACAGGTCAAGTAGTATAGGGTTAGTATTGTTTATCTTAGTCAAGAATGCTCATATCCAAGATGCGTTACGTGTCAGGTGTTACTAAATTTGAGATGCTCTAATTTCAGATTGGAGATTCGACACTTTCACTTTAAATATTCATTTTGGTTTGCTGATGCAAAGGTTGTTTTAGTTGCTTCTTATTCGATGGTTCCAGCTCTGTAGAGCTATAAGAATTGGATATTTTGCTATGTTCTTCTAGGTAATGTATGTTGTTTAGGTATGCATTTGTAAATCCCAGTAGTCATTTCGGTGTTTATTTGGCCGTTTGTAAACTGTATGAGGGTTAGTATTTCTTCTTTGGTGGAAGTTCTCTAATTCCTCCTCTAAACAACTACTAAGTGCAGACATGGCTTCTGATCTCCATAGGGGATTAAAAAGGAGGCGGGGTAAAAATCAAGTAAGTGGAGATTATGACGCGTCAGAAATGTCTTCTGGATGTGGCCGCCGATAGAGAAAAAGGCGATCTGTGGGCAAGGGACATGGTGGTCATAATCCTGTGATTGAAAATATTTGAGCTAGGAATGGTGGAACCGTGGAACTGAAGGTAACCAAATATATCTTTGTTATGCTATTTTGGGTAATATCTGCTATTTGAGTATGTGTGTAAATCCCAATAATGATTTCGGTATTTGTTTTTGATCATTTATAGAACTATTTGTATGTAAAATAAAGCTAGACAAAAATGTGTACCCAACTCCACCCATTTTGACCTGATTGTATGACGTGGGTTGGATTACTTTTTTAAACGTTAATGACACTCTTTCTAAACTATGTTCAAGTCACAGCTTGCACTGATGGCGGCGATTAGTGAACTTGCTAAGAGCATAACGACTTTCACCACCAATGATAAAGGTACAGGGCTGTTTGGTTTATACGCTACTACGAAGGTGTGTGTTGGTTTGTATTCACCTTTTTGGTGGAAAAAATATAGCATTATCTATTTATGTATTTTTGTTTGCGTTTTCTGTAGATTATAATTAAGAATGTTAGTCCATTTGTAATTTCTAATTATCATAACTTTACAATGTAGCTATTGACTTTGAGGACCATGATGGACTGTTTGGACTTGGCATGGAAACTAAGAAGAGATAATCCTTCGATGATTTCAAGCGTGTTTATGGTTTTGTAAGCATCACTTTCACTCCCAAATATCTATGATCTTCTGTACCAGGTAATCTTTTTAATAAAACTTAGCCGATGCTATTCAAATTCAACACTTCATTTGAACTTCGCTATCCATATAGATTTGAAAATGTACTATTCTTTTAACCCTTTCAATAAGCTAATGCTTTCTTATTTTACCCCTTTGACCCATTACATATATAATAACCAAATTACTAACATCACCTTATTTCATGAATAACAAACTGGAAGTTAGCTTCTGTCTTTGGAACCCTTCAAATAGGTGTGTTAACTATTTCTAAAGTCATGGACTTATGGTTATCTAACATTTTCATTTCAATGATTTCACAGTTATTGAGTATTGGTACCTTTTTTTTTTTTTTTTTTTTTTTTTTTTTTTTTTTTTTTTTTTTTTTAAATAAATGACCTATTGGTCTACTGTGAATCAAGCAAAGACTATGAATATGTTCCTATCTTTCAAGCATCTTAAGGTCCATGATGAGATCATGAAGATTTGCCTTATTCTATGTATTAGGGTAACATAAAGCACTAAAATAATATATCTGAGTGTATGTACATCATATGATCAAAGGTGATTTGTAACGCCACAGGTTGACCATGACCCATTTGTTCTCGACTTTCATGTCCTTCACTATGAGCTCCTGGATTACACATGTTCCTTGATCAAACCAAATAAGATGATCATGTTCAGCTACAAATACATGATAAAACTGATAATGGTAATGTTTATATGCACCATTTTCATGATATTAATAGAGGGAGAATGGGAAGCATTCTATACTTGGATGTCATGAGGATTAAGTAACGAGATATTTAAAATGATATATGTTAGGATTAGCTATTCAAAGTTTGTTTACAAAACTTTACTCTTTAGAAAAAATTTCGAGTCTCATTTGGAGAACTATCACAACTTATGAGTTGTAAACGTTAGTATTTGGTTAATTCGTTAGTTTTGTAGTTCTTGAACACTTCATTCTTTGTAGTTACACCAATGTTTCTCTTAGATACAAACACTCTTATGCCATTCTTTGTTTTCTTATATCACATCTTACCGCCTTATTGCAGGCCCGCCAATCGAATACAAATACTTTAATATTGGATTATAGAAATTGAAGAGTTTAGCCAATTTGTTTTACGTACATCAGTTCATGATACAATGTATTACAGAAGATTTTGCTAGCAACTTCAATGCTTGTGGAGATCAAAGGTAGCAAGGAAAGAACTGAGGATGCTAAAGATGGTGAGTACACATCCATTTTCAAAAAACAGAAGTATCATCTACTGAAAATTGACAAAATAAATAATTTTCCTTGATTGCAGGCTGCATGAGATGCGGGAGCGTTAGAGAAGCTTGAGTTAGAAGCCCAACTTGTAGAAGCAAGAAGTATAATCCAAGAGCAGGTAATTTATCTATACAACTATTCAGGAATAGTTTTATATCAACTTTTTTGTAGTTTTATTAGGTAGTCATCAATAAGACTGTTTTACATGATCTAAAAATTTCTTGCAGTAGATAGTATGTCATATGTGTTCCAGTTGACTTTATGGTCTCATGCAATCATACTTAGTCTGATTCACAATAGTTGCAACATCCTCCTTTTCTGGATTTCCCATCCCATCCCAGCATTTTCATTTTTTTATTTTATAAAAAGTCAAAATCCCCTATCGCCCCATGGTCATTATCACAAGGTATTAAATTAATATGGACAAGGATAGAAGGAACTGTGCAGTCAATATATCTGGAGTGTCATCTCTGTTTATATAACATGTATATTCATTTTTCCTCTGAAGTAATAAATTGGTTGATTGTAGTAATAAATTTATTGTCTATTGAAATGAAGAGGTTTAAAGATAATGTTTCTGGTATGGGCAGTTTTCGACATACGTAGCTCTCGAATTTTGATTACAATATAAAGTTTGTTTTGTTATCAGTTTGATTAAATTCAATAAGATTTTTGAGTTGAGTTTGAATATGATGTCTTTTTATTGCATAACAAATATGATCGTAAGAAAGAAAAAAAATACTTGCTTCAAAAGCATTGATTCTCTAACACCATACAAAGACAATTAAGCAGTCTTGCCTTGAGTAAAGAAAGTCACGTGAGCCAGTACCACGTTTTTAATGTCACTGATGAAAGAATTAGGATTTGTCTTGAGATATTGAGATAGATTTTCTATAAAGGTATTTTTGGCAAAGTCAATACCAAATTTTGTTTAAACTTGGTTTGTTTTTCTAGAGGCCATTTTTCACGCACGGACAAATATATGTGGCAGCCTCAAGAGTGAAGAGCATAAAGGAATTGAAGATTTTTTGTTGTGATAAGGATGGTAATTACGCGAAATAAACAACAAACATTATATACAAGAGGATTATTTCGCATTTGAGTTTATTTGATTGTATACTTTCTTCTTACGTGCTACTTCATAATTTTTTTCTCTCATATATATATATATATATATATATATATATATATATATATATATATATATATATATATATATATATATATATATATATATATATATATATATATATATATATATTTACGTTGTTAATGCATTCAATAAATAACTTCATCACAAACTTTAGTCCGTTTTTCAAGCTTATGACCCTTTCTTTGTACAAGTCCACTTTTCCGCACATTTTTAACCACCCATCTTTAGTTTTAAAAAATATGTCTACGAGAATTATAAGTCATGCCCGCCCATCGGGCGGGCTTCGAAAGCTAGTATATATATATATATATATATATATATATATATATATATATATATATATATATATATATATATATATATATATATATATATATATATATACACACACACCCACACGTATACATATTATTATTATACATACTTGATTTGCCCTAAACAGTCAACTTATATTGACCAAGGAATGGTCAACAAAGTCAAATAGCCTAGAGTCAATCTCCGGGTAACATAAGAAATCACCAGGTCGTTATACCCCGACGAGGTGTGAATTGTATCTGAACGTGATTGTGATCGGATGTTTATTCACAGGAAAGGGTGGCAATGAGAATTATTTGGGAATTATGAACAGAAATAGCTTAGGAAAGCTATGTGATTAATTACTGGAATTTAGATTAAGAGGAAGTTAACTAAAACCTAAAAACCGTACGTTTGCTGAAAACGGGAACAAACGTACGTAAAATAAAAGTGAGTGAGGTGATCTGAAAAGGCTACTGGTATAAAAATGATATTTTTACAAACCTAATGATTAAAGAAAATTTTTGGAAAATTAAAATTAATTTTTACACTATTTTTATAATTACTATTAATTAAATACTAATTTCCTATTTAATTTTAATTAATTAAATTGACCTAAATTACAAATAATTATGAAATTTACCTAAAAAAATAAAATTTAAACTAAGAAAAATCTAAAATACTATAAAACTAATTTTAGAATTGAAAATATATTTTTAAGACTTTTTAATTAATTATTACTAATTATTAACTATTAAATTAACCTAAATTCTAATTAATTATGAAATTACACTAGAAAATTGAAAATAAAATTTGGAAAAATAAAAAATAACTAAAAACTAATTTTAAAATCAAATTTATATTTTTCTAATTTTCTAATTAATTATTATTAATTATTAATAATTTAATAATTATTAAAAACAAATTTAAATTAAGAAAAATACCAAATGATGCAAGAAAAATCTGAGAAAATTACAAAAATTATTTTTATATACCAGAAGCCAAGGAAAAATATAAAATTGAGAATAGCTTATAAATAAGCTGAGGTAATAAGCCAATTGGCTTAAATAGAAGCTATCACTTCTATTAAAGTAGGCTTTTTGGGACTTTTCTGTTTCACAACTGTATATTGACTGATTATGAGCAACTTTTGTGAAGGTTAATTGCTTGGAACACATAAATAAGCAAAATGTGAGCATATTGTGTTGACAGTTAAGCTTTTAGCTTATTAAGACTTTGATTGCTTAAAGTAAGATGCACAACTGAGTTATAAAGCCAAATAAATAGACAAACAACAATCTCAATAAGAAATAAGAACAACTGAAATGCATATATGCACAAAATAAGCCAGGAGAACCAAATAAGCAGTTTTGCTTATGTGACAGGCCAAACAGGCCAAATGGGTCTGTTTGCAGCCCTCTGTGGGGGCCACAAGGGGGGTCAGAGGTCCAAACTTAGGGTTGGACCCTCAAGTTGGAATGGGTGGCTTCAAAATAAGCCAAGTGTCAGGCCAAAAAGTCCACAAATAAGCTCACAAAGAGCTTATGAAATAAGCTTGATGATCCTGAGGACTAAGGCGGCAAGAGTAGGAGTGGTGACTAGCAGGCTAGTGTGGGGTCCACAACAAGGATCAAGGATCCAAGTTCAAGCCTGGTATATGAAAATAAGCTGTATGGCTTTTCAAAAAGCCAAAAATAAGGTCCTAGGTCCCACTATGTAACAAGATGCAAGCTATGAAAACTTTGGTCTCAACACTGATTCACTCAGTGTATGTATTGAAGTTATGGAACAAAAGGTAACCAAATAAGCATAATTAAATAAGCCACAACCCAAAATAAGCTATGTTCTAACAAGCTCTACTGATGAGCTGCTCAAATAAGCTAAAAGGCCAAGGTGGGGTCCACTGGTTTGGTCTTTACAAGCCAAAGAAAATGGGCTAATAAACCTGGTGCAGGGCAGGGTGCTTTCCCTGCACACTTAAATAAGCTGTTGCACAGTTCCCATGAAAAATCAAAAAAATAAGGCAAGCGATGGTTCCTATAGTTCAGCTGGTACACTACAATCACAACAAGTTTCAATTGCTGAATCCTAACACAAAAATCTAGAAAATTCCTCCAAAAAATGGATTTCTACCCAATGGGTGAATTTGACTTTTTTCTTTTTTTTGAAAGTTTTGACCAAAATGAACTTTGAACTAATCCAAATGACTTAATAGGTTGTTATATGATATTGTAAGCCTAGATTAAGCAGTAAGGACTAATAATGAACTGATTTGAGGGAAACTTGGACCTCAAATTCTAACGGTGAACAACTATGAATAGATTAAAGAGATTATTGACTTTTTAACTAATAGTAATTGGATTTTATGGTTTATATGACCTAAATAGACCTAAGGCAGCATGTTACAATTATAAACAACAACAATAAACTCCCCAAGTGTGGTCTAAACAGTTAATCCAAACACCCTCTTAAAATTATTTTTAAACTACAACTTGCAAGATTTTAAACTACTACTGATGATTTTAAGTCTAAAACAGATTAAGGGAACTTAATAGAAGCTATTGGAACAAAAACAACATCAAAGAAACAACCAGAACCTAATTAAGTTAAAAATTGGAATTGCTTACAACTGCTTTCAAACTGAGACATGGAACCAAGAACCAAGAACTTATCCTATAGCATCCCCTGAGGCACTACAACCATAAGCATCCAAGATAAGCACTTCTCCATTCTTCATTCTTCATTCCCAGTGATTTTTATATATTTTTTTATTTTTTTATTTATCTTATATTTTTAAGTGATTTTATAAAATTGAGATTAGAAAGTTTGCATAAGCTTGTAAAGCTTCTAAAGCTTTAATTTTAAGCTCACAAGTAGCTTATAATCACTGATGAACTTTTAACTAACAATTGAATATATTCAAATGAACTTGAACATGGAAATAAGAAATAACTTAAAAGAAACTTTTCATTACTGGAAAAACAGATTACAGGATGAAAAATAAGTTCTAAATTAACTAGGTTACATAAAAATTACACACTTGAGACTAACAAAATACTAATACTTATACTAAAAATGCCCAAGAGGCAACCCCTTGCCCATGTGTGCCTTCTGCTCACTTTTGGCAGTCCCAAAGAGCTTCTTGTTAACCCTTGACTAAATCCCCACCATTGATTTGAGGATTGATGCATCCTAGCTCTTGATTATGGTTTTGCCACCAAAAATAAAACGGGACAATATTAGTGGGATGGTTGAGGGGCATTAATTGTGGAGGGTTTGTTTAGTTGGGTAGTTGAGGAGTATTTATTGTGGGGGATTTATTTGGTGAAAAGGTGGAGGGGGAGGGGAACACAGTGCCTGAAAACGGGGGAGTTTTGGTGGGAAAGACGGTCTGTTTGACCGTGGTTTGACCCTGGGGTGTTTAATATCAAAATGGGATTGGGCTGGGGTCTTGGTGATGGGCCTGGGATGGAATGGGCTTTGGGGGATTGGATATTGAATTAGGGTGGTTTTGGGTTTAATTGTATTAAGGGTCCGGATTGGTTTGTGATAATAACAAGGACCAAAATTGTAATTCCACCAAACTTGAGGACTAAAACTGTAATTTCTCCCAATTGCTTATAAGGACCAAAAATGCCAATCTCCAATAATACAAGGACCATTGATTTCACTTTCCACTTTTAAAAATTCCCAGGGACCTTTTCTGTAAATTTTCAAACTCCAGGGACCAAACATGTAGATTTTCAAAACTTTTCACCCAAAGTCCATTTTTGATAACTTTTGATTTTTGAAGGACTTAGGTTGACTTTTCTTTCAAAATAAATGCATAGGGTCTATTTTTGACAAGTTTTGAAACTTGGGGGACTGAAACTACCAATATTGCAAACTTTGATCATTTTTCATTTGTTTTTGCTCATTTTGCTTTTAAAACACATAAAACACAATCCCTGGGATAATTTAAGTATTTTGATAACTTTTTGAATGTTTTTGTATGTTTTGGCAGTTTAAATACGACAAAAATGATGAGTGTTTGAGCACTCATCAATCCCCCACACTAAACTATTGCTAGTCCCTAGCAATCTTTTTGGAAAACTTGATGGATTTGAAGTCTCTTTACCAAAAGCAATCACTTCTGGAGTAGCCAAATGTTTCGGTTCAAGTAAGAACTATGGTCCACCTGATAACCATGTGATTTTTAGTAAACCACCAGCTTTCAACGGTTTTGATTTGTCTTTACCAAGAGCCGTTTGCTCCTGGACTAGCCAACTCTTGATGGACACAGTCGACATCTTGGTGAGCTGATTACCAATTATGGTTTTTCCACTGCCTTTACCACAAGCCATAATCTTACGGGCTAGCCAACTCTTTCACTTTTTAGGATATGGCGAGTTGAGGTACTATACAATTTTGGGCAAATTGAAAGCCATCAACGGATTTGAGTTATCTTTACCAAGAGCTGTTTCCTGGATTAGCCAATCCCTTTGTCGGTTAGCCATGGCGGACTGATAACCACAAAAATTTTGAAATAAAGTGAAAAAATTTTTGAAAATTTTGGCCAAAAACGGGGGTACTAGAAGATATATTGTGATAAAATTCGCTAGAATTTCCCCCCACACTTAGAAATGAATATTGTCCTCAATATTCAAAGTCCCGGCTATTATTCCGACTCTTTGAACGGAAAAAGCCAATATTCGAATCTAACTGTGGAAACACCATATTTCACTTTATTTCTATACATACTTTTTTTTGGAAGGAATATACATATATACATTTTCAAACAGCGGGGGGTTGGCCATTCCCCCACACTTAGATGGTAGAAAGTAGAAAGAAATCAGAGATACGGGTGAAGACCCGTATTGTGCTATTGTTTTTGTTCATCGAGTCGCTAGCTTGACTCGATCCCCGAATTCAATTGTCCTTGGGGAAAGTTTGGAGATCCGGGACAACCATGGATGGTATGTCCTCTCCAAGGTAATGTTTTAACCGATGTCCATTCACTTTGAAATTAGGACCGTCATTTTGAGATAATTTGATGGTGCCATAAGGGTAAACCTTTGCGATAGTGAATGGACCAGTCCAACGGGTTTTTAGCTTTCCCGAGAAGATCTTGAGTCTAGAGTTGAAAAGAAGGACTCGATCACCAACGTTAAAAACGCGGTTCTTGATTTTGGAGTCATGAATCTTCTTTGTCTTTTCTTTATAGATCAAAGAGTTCTCGTAAGCTTGATCACGAAGTTCATTTAATTCATTCAGTTGAACTTTCCTATGATCACCCGCAGTTTTGAGGTCAAAATTTGTATGCTTGAGAGCCCAATAGGCTTTATGCTCAAGCTCGATCGGAAGATGGCACGCTTTCCCGTACACAAGTTTGTAAGGCGTACACCCAATGGGTGTTTTGTAAGCCATACGGAAAGCCCAAAGTGCATCATCTAATTTATCCGACCACGATGCACGATTTTCACCTACGGTTCTTTCTAAAATTCTTTTAATGCCCCGATTGGAAACTTCTACTTGTCCACTCGTTTGAGGGTGGTACGCAGTAGAAAGACACTGAGTTACACTGTACTTTTGCATGACTTTGTCAAATTTGTCATTACAGAAGTGCGTACCACGATCACTAATAATAGCACGTGGAGTTCCAAATCGGGCAAAAAGAGCTTTCAAAAATTTCACAACTACTCGGGCATCATTAGTGGGTAAAGCTTTTGCTTCAACCCATTTTGACAAGTAGTCAACAGCCACGAGTATGTATTTGTTGCCATGAGAAGACTGAAATGGCCCCATAAAATCGATGCCCCAGATGTCAAAGATTTCACAAACTTGAATTTCATTTTGAGGCATTTCGTTCTTTTGTGAAATGTTCCCGTGACGTTGACAAGCGTCACAGGACTTGACCAATTCTTGGGCATCCTTGTAGATTGTGGGCCAATAAAAGCCGGAATCAAACACCTTTTTGGCGGTGTAGTTGGGATTGTGGTGGCCCCCCGTGGGACCAGCATGGCAAGCCTTTAAAATTTCAGTGGCTTCCTGACCATACACACACCGCCGGATGACTTGATCCGCGCAAATTTTGAACAGGTAGGGGTCGTCCCAAAAATAGTGTTTTATATCTTTGAAAAATTTATTTTTTTGTTGGGACAACATCCCTTTCACCACAAAGTTACCTGCATGGTAATTTGCAAAGTCGGCAAACCATGGGGTAATCGAGTCTCCACGAAAAGAAACTGCATTGAGGGTTTCGAGAGGAAATGTTTCGTTTATTTCCTTTTTCTCGAAAGCATCTTGGTGAGGGTTTTCAAGACGGGAGAGATGATCAGCAGCTAGGTTCTCAACTCTTTTTTTATCACGAATAATGATATCAAATTCTTGCAAGAGGAGAACCCAACGGAGTAGTCTCAGCTTTGCATCTTGTTTTGCAAAGAGATACTTCAAAGCCGAGTGATCCGTATACACTATGCTCTTTGTCAATATCAAGTATGGCCAGAATTTTTCAAAAGCATACACCACAACTAATAATTCTTTTTCAGTGGTGGTGTAATGACTTTGAGCCTCGGTCATAGTTTTGCTAGCATAGTGTATAGGCTGAAAATGTTTTGTTTTTCGTTGCCCCAAGACTGCCCTTATCGCATAATCACTAGCATCACACATGAGCTCGAAGGGCAAGTCCCAATCGGGGGCAACAAGAATCGGTGCCTCAGTAAGCTTTTTCTTTAATGTTTCAAAAGCTTCGATGCACTCGGGGGAGAAGATAAAAGGAGCATCCTTCTCGAGGAGATGGGTCATAGGCCGGGCGATTTTAGAAAAATCTTGAATGAACCTACGATAGAAACCGGCATGACCCAAAAAGCTCCTAACACCTTTTACGGTTGTGGGATGAGGTAATTTTGCAATGACGTCCACTTTGGCTCTGTCAGCCTCAATCCCGTTCTTTGAAATTTTATGGCCGAGGACAATGCCCTCTTTGACCATAAAGTGACTCTTCTCCCAATTTAGACATAACTTTGTGTCTTCACAACATTTGAGCATGTTGTCTAAATGGGAGAGACATGATTGAAACGAATCCCCAATGACCGAAAAATCGTCCATAAAGACCTCCATAGTTTTCCCGATCATGTCGGAAAATATGGCCATCATACATCTTTGAAACGTGCGCGGAGCATTACATAAACCAAATGGCATACGTTTATAAGCAAAAGTTCCATAGGGGCACGTGAAAGTGGTCTTTTCCTGATCTTGCGGATCAATGGGAATCTGAAAGTAACCCGAGAAACCATCGAGGAAGCAATAGTACTCATTCCCAGCTAATCTCTCGAGCGTCTGACTCATAAAGGGCAGAGGAAAATGATCTTTGCGGGTGGCGTCATTTAACTTGCGATAGTCAATACAAACACGCCAACCTGTAACCAAACGAGTTGGAATCAACTCATTTTCCTCGTTTGTGACAACAGTAATGCTACCCTTTTTTGGAACTCAATGAATTGGGCTAACCCAAGGACTGTCCGAGATAGGGTAAATCAATCCGGCATCAAGAAGTTTTAAGACTTCTTGTTTGATTACCTCATGAATTTTTGGATTCACCCTTCTTTGTTGTTGGACTGCTGGTTTGAAGTCATCCTCCATTAAAATCTTGTGGGTACAAAATTCAGGGTCTATGCCCTTGATGTCGGAGAGTCTCCAAGCAATTGCTTGTTTATGTGACTTCAAAACCTTTATGAGAGTAGCCTTTTCCTCAACGCTTAAATCTTTGGCAATTATGAAGGGTAATTTATCATCACCCTCCAGAAATGCATATTTAAGATGAGGCGGCAAGTCCTTCAATTCAACCTCGGGAAAGTCATCAGTTTTCTCAACATTTTTGACTTCCTCCTTATGAAGTGTTTGTGGTAGAACAGGAAGAGGAGAGGGATCTTCGTTTAATAACTTCTCAAGCAGGAGAATATCCCTCTCGGGGTCAATCTCTTGGTTATCGATTCCATCGGGAATCGAATCACTTTTGAGAAAGGCCTCAATTTCTTCTAAGATGAAGTCACTTCCCTCAAACGGAGTGAGGGAAGGAGAAGAATTGGCAATGATGGGATGAGAAGATTGAGTGAGGTTTTCACTCGAAGAATCATCAATGAAACCTAAAATCTCTTGAGCATACTCCTCAGCAGGAATATCGATGACATCTATTTGGTTCACCGATTCTGAGTCATAATTGGAGGAGTATCGCGAAGTTTGATTTAGGTTGAAGGTAATGGCTTCTGTTCCAACATGCAATGTGATCTCATGATCAAATACATCGATAAGAGCACGCCCAGTTCTAAGGAATCCCCTTCCAAGAATGAGAGGGACCCTAGAATCGGCATCAAAGTCAACAATCACAAAATCTGCCGAAAAATGGAAGTTTCCCACTTTAACGAATACGTCCTCGGTAATGCCAAGAGGACGAGAAATCGAATGATCGGCAAGCTCTAACGTCATGCACGTGGGAGTGAGTTCGGGAAGAGAGAGTTTCTTCCACACAGAATATGGCATCAGGTTAATGCTAGCACCTAGATCGGCCAAGGCGAAGCATTCAACCATACCCAGGAAAGTACAAGGAATGAGAAATTTCCCGGGGTCTCCAAGCTTTTCAGGAAGCTTTTTCAAGAGAACTGCTGAGCAGTGCTCATTCAGAGGAGTTCTTGCCATCTCAAAGAGTTTTTCCTTATTACTTAATAGATTTTTGATTGTTGATGCGAACTTGGGCATCCAGAGAATAGCTTCTGCGAAGCTAATGTCAAAGTGCAAATCTTGGAAGATTTGGAAAAATTTATCCATTTGGTGACTAGACTTTTCGCGGAGCTTTTGTTCATTGAGACGTGATGGATAAGGAATAGAAGTTTTGGATTTAGGGTTGTCCACTGGAGTTTCTGGTGGTTCAAAGACAACTCCAGGCTTACATCTGGTTTCTGGAATAACCTGAGGTTGGACGTGTGTTGTACTTCGTGAGCTAGGAGTTTGCACCTTGTCCTTTGTTACCTCAGGTTCACGTTCCACTACCTTTGGAGGAGAGGAAGAAGAGGTAGTAGGAATCGCGGGTTCATCATATGAAGCACCACTTCATGTTGTTATCGCCTTAGCATCGCCCCTCGGGTTAGCGATCGTGTTGCTCGGTAAAGTAGTACCTGAGCCCGAGGGTCGATCATTTAAAGACTTCTTGATATCAGAAATCTGGCTGACCAGCAACTTGTTCAACTCTTCTTGGGATTTCATGAATTGCTTTAACAACTCATCAGATGAAGGCCCGGTTGGAACAATGGCTTGATTCGGATTTGGAAAATTTTGAGTTCGATTGTTCGGTTTGGGACCTTGGTTGAAATTTCCTTGGTTTTGATGTTGGAAATTCCCTTGATTCTGGTGGTTGTTTCCATGAAAATTCCTGGGATTGAAATTACCTTGACCTTGGTTCCGGTTAAAATTTCCTTGATTTTGATGTTGGAAACCTTGATTTTGGAAACCTTGGTTTTGATTTTGAAAACCATGACCCTGATTGAAGTTACCTTGGTTTTGAAAACCTTGGTTCACTCTATTTTGATTCTGGCCACGGTTTTGGACATTTTGGTTTTGATTAAAACCGGGAGGTCCAGGATAATGGTGAGGACGATAGTTCGGGTCCATAGGAGGGCGATATTGATTTCCTCCTTGATTTTGGGACCCGACAACAGCATGAGCTTCATATGGAGTACCATCAGTAGCTGTGCAATTGTAGTAGGCATGCGGCCCACCACAAGTCACACAGACTTCCACTTTTTTAACCTCAGCAGGTGGAGGATGTTGTGGAAATGAAACTTTCTTTGTTTTGGTGAGAACCAAAGCTTGAATTACTTCAGTAAGTTTGTCAAGCTTAGCATCCGTGCTAGATTGACCCACAGAAGATGAAATGGAAGGACCCGCATTGATTTGAGAAACAATCGGTTTGCTTCGTGTAGAGCGGACCTTGGACTTGTTTTCTATGATTTGCAAAGCTTCTTTTGTGGTTCTACTCAAGAAATTACCTCCCGCGGAGGCATTGAGAGAATCCTGATCAGCTTGGCTCACGCCATTGTAGAAAGTATCGAGTTGCATCAACTCTGAGAAACCATGATGTGGACACTTGCGAAGTAATTCTTTGAAACGATCCCGCGCTTCACTAAAAGATTCATCATATTTCTGAGTGAATTTGGTGATTTCATTCTTAAGACTCGTGGTCTTGGAAGGTGGGAAGAATTCATTCACAAATTTTTTCACAAGATCTTCCCATGTCTCAATAGATCGAGGAGGTTGTTTTTCAAGCCAAATCCGGGCTTGTCCCTCTAGTGAGAATGGGAAGAGAACAAGTTTGATTGCTTCACAAGGGACATTCTTGTACTTGTTGGTCGATGTGATTTTATTGAACCATCGAATGTGAGCATGAGGATCGTCCCTCTCAAAACCGTAGAATTGACTTGAGGTTACAAGATTGAGTAACCCGGTTTTGAGCTCGAAATTATCAGCCACGATGGCTGGAACATCAATGGCATCTCCGTAACCCTTGATGGGTGCTTGGAGAAGCTCACACATGGGGCGGTCTTCCATCATGGTGACAGTGGGTGTGGCAACAGTACGGATCTCAGATCCGACTGTTGGTGCAGAACGTCGACGAGGTCTTTGAGGTTTCCTGACAAGCTCACATAATGGGCTAGTGGACCTTGAAGAACGAGTGCGCATGCACTAGGGATAAAAACCAATCAAAACAAAATCGAGGTAAATCCACAGTGAACTTAAACCAATAATCACAAGCAAGTGGCTTCTTTAAGAAAGGTACACTACTCACAGGGATACAAAGGCAAGCTTTAAATCTTTGGTTTGGGAACTTATTATGTTCACACCCACAGTTGGTAGGTGTTCTGTCTTGGTTTGCGACGGTTTATTTTTATGTATGATTATTATTCACAAGAAAAGATGGATGTTTTTGCGTTTTGTGTATGGGTGAAAAACTTTTGGACAATATTTTTGGTATCGTCCCATAATCTAAAATCGTTTTTCTTTAAGAATCACCTTAAAAGAAATCCGACTCAGAAAACGTTACGATCGTTTTGTTGTTTTTAATTTTTTTGGTGTTTTAACAATTTAGGAAAAGTGTTAATAACTTTTTTGTGTTTTGATTTCAAAATTTACAAAAGTGGTGGTATTTGTACAGTGATTGTGGTGAAATAACACTAATCTCAAAAGACGCTGCAGAAACGCGCAAACCTCCTTGGCAGCGGCGCCAAATTTTGATTTGCCCTAAACAGTCAACTTATATTGACCAAGGAATGGTCAACAAAGTCAAATAGCCTAGAGTCAATCTCTAGGTAATATAGGAAATCACCAGGTCATTATAATTACTATTAATTAAATACTAATTTCCTATTTAATTTTAATTAATTAAATTAACCTAAATTACAAATAATTATGAAATTTACCTAAAAAAATAAAATTTAAACTTAAAAAAATCTAAAATACTATAAAACTAATTTAGAACTGAAAATATATTTTTAAGACTTTTTAATTAATTATTACTAATTAGTAACTATTAAATTAACCTAAATTCTAATTAATTATGAAATTACACTAGAAAATTGAAAATAAAATTTGGAAAAATAAAAAATAACTAAAAAGTAATTTTAAAATTAAATTTATATTTTTCTGATTTTCTAATTAATTATTATTAATTATTAACTATTTAATAATTATTAAAAACTAATTTAAATTAAGAAAAATACCAAATGATGCAAGAAAAATCTGAGAAAATTACAAAAATTATTTTTATATACCAGAAGCCTAGGAAAAATATAAAATTGAGAATAGCATATAAATAAGCTGAGGTAATAAGCCAATTGGCTTAAATAGAAGCTATCACTTCTAATAAAGTTGGCTTTTTGGGACTTTTCTGTTTCACAACTGTATATTGACTGATTATGAGCAACTTTTGTGAAGGTTAATTGCTTGGAACACATAAATAAGCAAAATGTGAGCTTATTGTGTTGACAGTTAAGCTTTTAGCTCATTAAGACTTTGATTGCTTAAAGTAAGATGCACAACTGAGTTATAAAGCCAAATAAATAGACAAACAACAATCTCAATAAGAAATAAGAACAATTGAAATGGATATATGCACAAAATAAGCCAGGAGAACCAAATAAGCAGTTTTGCTTATGTGACAGGCCAAACAGGCCAAATGGGTCTGTTTGCAGCCCTCTGTGGGGGCCACAAGGGGGGTCAGAGGTCCAAACTTGGGGTTGGACCCTCAAGTTGGAATGGGTGGCTTCACAATAAGCCAAGTGTCAGGCTAAAAAGTCCACAAATAAGCTCACAAAGAGCTTATGAAATAAGCTTGATGATCCTTAGGACTAAGGCTGCAAGAGTAGGAGTGGTGACTAGCAGGCTAGTGTGGGGTCCACAACAAGGATCAAGGATCCAAGTTCAAGCCTGGTATATGAAAATAAGCTGTATGGATTTTCAAAAAGCCAAAAATAAGGTCCTGGGTCCCACTATGTAACAAGATGCAAGCTATGAAAACTTTGGTCTCAACACTGATTCACTCAGTGTATGTATTGAAGTTATGGAACAAAAGGTAACCAAATAAGCCCAATTAAATAAGCCACAACCCAAAATAAGCTATGTTCTAACAAGCTCTACTGATGAGCTACTCAAATAAGCTAAAAGGCCAAGGTGGGGTCCACTGGTTTGGTCTTTACAAGCCAAAGAAAATGGGCTAATAAACCTGGTGCAGGGCAGGGTGCTTTCCCTACACCCTTAAATAAGCTGTTGCACAGTTCCCATGAAAAATCAAAAAAATAAGGCAAGCAATGGTTCCTATAGTTCAGCTGGTACACTACAACCACAACCAGTTTCAATTGCTGAATCCTAACACAAAAATCTAGAAAATTCCTCCAAAAAATGGATTTCTACCCAATGGGTGAATTTGACTTTTTTCTTTTTTTTTTGAAAGTTTTGACCAAAATGAACTTTGAACTAATCCTAATGACTTAATAGGTTGTTATATGATATTGTAAGCCTAGATTAAGCAGTAAGGACTAATAATGAACTGATTTGAGGGAAACTTGGACCTCAAATTCTAACAGTGAACAACTATGAGTAGATTAAAGAGATTATTGACTTTTTAACTAATAGTAATTGGATTTTATGGTTTATATGACCTAAATAGACCTAAGGCAGCATGTTACAATTATAAACAACAACAATAAACTCCCCAAGTGTGGTCTAAACAGTTAATCCAAACACCCTCTTAAAATTATTTTTAAACTACAACTTGCAGGATTTTAAACTACTACTGATGATTTTAAGACTAAAACAGATTAAGGGAACTTAATAGAAGCTATTGGAACAAAAACAACTTCAAAGAAACAACCAGAACCTAATTAAGTTAAAAATTGGAATTGCTTACAACAGCTTTCAAACTGAGACATGGAACCAAGAACCAAGAACTTATCCTATAGCCTCCCCTGAGGCACTACAACCATAAGCATCCAAGATAAGCACTTCTCCATTCTTCATTCTTCATTCTCAGTGATTTTTATATATTTTTTTTTTTATTTTTTTATTTATCTTATATTTTTAAGTGATTTTATAAAATTGAGATTAGAAAGTTTGCATAAGCTTGTAAAGCTTGTAAAGCTTTAATTTTAAGCTCACAAGTAGCTTATAATCACTGATGAACTTTTAACTAACAATTGAATATATTCAAATGAACTTGAACATGGAAATAAGAAATAACTTAAAAGAAACTTTTCATTACTGGAAAAACAGATTACAGGATGAAAAATAAGTTCTAAATTAACTAGGTTACATAAAAATTACACAATTGAGACTAACAAAATACTAATACTTATACTAAAAATGCCAAAGAGGCAACCCCTTGCCCATGTGTGCTTTCTGTTCACTTTTGTCAGTCCCAAAGAGTTTCTTGTTGACCCTTGACTAAATCCCCGCCACTGATTTGAGGATTGATGCATCCTAGCTCTTGATTATGGTTTTGCCGCCAAAAATAAAACGGGACAATATTAGTGGGATGGTTGAGGGGCATTAATTGTGGAGGGTTTTTTGGTTGGGTAGTTGAGGAGTATTTATTGTGGGGGATTTGTTTGGTGAAAAGGTGGAGGGGGGAGGGGAACACAGTGCCTGAAAACGGGGGAGTTTTGGTGGGGAAGACGGTCTGTTTGACCGTGGTTTGACCCGGGGGTATTTAACATGAAAATGGGATTGGGCTGGGGTCTTGGTGATGGGCCTGAGATGGAATGGGCTTTGGGGGATTGGATATTGGATTAGGGTGGTTTTGGGTTTAATTGTATTAAGGGTCCGGATTGGTTTGTGATAATAATAAGGGCCAAAATTGTAATTCCACCAAACTTGAGGACTGAAACTGCAATTTCTCCCACTTCTTATAAGGACCAAAAATGCCAATCTCCAATAATACAAGGACCATTGATTTCACTCTCCACTTTTAAAAATTCCCAGGGACCTTTTCTGTAAATTTTCAAACTCCAGGGACCAAACATGTAGATTTTCAAAACTTTTCACCCAAAGTCCATTTTTGATAACTTTTGATTTTTGAAGGACTTGGGTTGACTTTTCTTTCAAAATAAATGCATAGGGACTATTTTTGACAAGTTTTGAAACTTGGGGGACTGAAACTGCCAATATTGCAAACTTTGATTATTTTTCATTTGTTTTTGTTCATTTTGCTTTTAAAACACATAAAACAGAATCCCTGGGATAATTTAAGTATTTTGATAACTTTTTGATTGTTTTTGTATGTTTTGCCAGTTTAAATACGACAAAAATAATGAGTGTTTGAGCACTCATCAATACTATATGCCTTTATAACCTAGAAAACTCATTAGTTCATTTTCTAGAACTAGAAATTGTTCGTTTACGAACCTTTTCTTTTCCCCTCTTTTGGCCTTCTTGAACTTTAACTTTCAAACATACTCATGTTGATGTAGAGAAATGAGTTGAAGAACCTATGGATGAAACAAACTCCCGTCGTTTTTTGCATCCGTCTCCCTCTCTTTTTCTGGTCCTATAAACCCATATTATATATACATATATATATATATATATATATATATATATATATATATATATATATATATATATATATATATATATATATATATATATATATATATATATATATATATATACTTATTTTTATTTTCAGTATCGAAACCGCGAAAAAGTCAAATTTGACTGGGCGGCCCCCTTAAAATTAAGTGGACCGGCAGTACAAAAATGGGGGGGCCCCTTAATGATTAAAAGGGACCGGCCATCTGACAAATTCCATACGTTTTTCTTCCTTATTCTACTTACCAAACACTCCATTTTTCTTTCCCCACTCACTCATGCTGCTGCTGTGACGATTTTTAAACCCAAAACCATCCAAAATCCATTCTTAAATCTTCATATCAAGGTCAATTAACAATGGGCAAATACTTATAACACGATTAGCAACAAGTATTGTAAGTTTTTCATAACACATTTCTTTTAATTTCATCTAATATGGTCATAATCATGATTTAGCATTTTATTTCAATTTCTTCAATTTCATATTTTCTTTCAAATTGAGTTTAGGAATTCCATAACTAAATGCTTCCCTTAGGATTAGAATGTATAATTAACACTAGAAACTAATAATTACAAACCCTCTTATCGAAATTTTTTGAAAAAGTTCATACACTCATTTTCAAAATTTGCTTATACACATTGTTGAATAATGCAACAAAAACTTGTTAAAACATATCACATTATGGTTTTATAACTTATTAATCACAAAAATAAATTTTTCGGTGAAGTAAAAATATTTTTTTGTTTGATAAGAGGGTGTTTGGATCATATCCAAATAGTGTTGAAAATTATCCAATATGACCTCTATAATGCATCATCATGAATATAAGTATAAAACTAGCATTTTAGAGTTGTCAAGATATATAATTCATGTATATATTGACATTTTGGTAGTAAATTTTCTAGATAAGGAAGCGTTTGGTTTAACTAGAAAAATAGTATTTTTGAGTCAAATTATAAACCATTCATTTCAAAACAAATCATTTGCATAAGAAACGTATTGGAAATAGCTAGTTATACAATCTAATGTACATCTAGCAAATTTTCATGATATATTAAGATGTTTAAAGGGGCGTTTGGATTATTCCATAACAACTTGATAAACATCGTAAAATATATCTAACACAAATTAACATAAAAATAAGAAACATGGTAAACTACTTCTTAAGTTAAAGGTCTTTAAAGTCGAAGTACGTTTACGTTCCACATATGTCATAAAAATATAAACATTATATTTTAACGTTGACTTTATTTTAATTTTATTTTGGTATTATTGTGTTTAGGTGAAAATGCCCAAAGTTATTACCGAAGATATTTCCTAAACCAAAAACTATATTCCCAAAGTTTCACAACTTCCCACCACCTCTCCTTTCATTGCTCATTTCTATCGTCAAATTGAAGATAGAAATATTCATGAAGGTCGTATCGTACATCCCACTTACTATCAATCCGATTTCATCGATCGTATGTTCACAAATATCCGTTTTGAACGTCTCTTCCAAATAAATGAACCCATTATTCCTCGCTTCATTCTCGACTTCTATAGCCAAGTCAAGGTCCAAACCGATGATTTTGGTTCCATTCTCATCTCATTCCTGATCCAACATGAATTCATCACTTTAACTCTTGCACAATTTGGTCAAATCCTCCAAATTCCTTTCACCGGTCAATCCGTTTTCTCAAATGCATGGGATCTTGGTTCTCTTCAATATTCTCGTCCAACTTTTGGTCCTTATTTCTCCGATATTCCTTCTCCACTCGAAATTCGTCAAATGCTCGGGTTAACCCGTGAAACCACCACTCGAAAAATCAAATCCAAAAATGTCGATATCACTAAAAACCAAATTCTTCTGAAAGAATTAAGGCCCGACATGGAGCACTGGGAAGAACTAGTTCGTGAGAATGCGTTCGGTTCCGAAAGACACTCCGACCATCTCCCGGCTTGTCTGGCTCATATGTTGTATTGTATTGTTGCCGAGCAACCTTACAATTTGGCTTACTTCTTTATCAAACGTATTGAATGTGCAAGAGCAAATCCTAAAACTATTCTTCCGTATGGTATGTTTCTCACTCGTCTCCACAAGCATGTCATTGAAAACTATCCCGATCTCGATGATAGTATTTATCAATCTATCTATCCAACCTTCCGTCCTCTCGTTCATACTCAAAACCGCAAAACTTGTAGTGATAAGGTTAGATTTCATCGTCCTAGCATTCTTGTTTCATTCTCTTATCTAAAGGATGACGATGAGGAGGACTTATAGTCATTTGCCACTGCTTTTGATGGGGTGCTAGGAAAGAAAAAGTAGTGATGATGACTATGTAATTGGCTTTATTATTCTTCTTGAACAATTTGTAATTTGTTACTTATGTGCTATATTTCCAATATATATTCGGAAATTAGTATTTGTGGCTACGTTTCTAGACATACTTGAACTATATTATCGTTGACTTATTATTATTAGTTACTCTACATGTATGCATGTTTTTATACTTGCTTTTGATCTAAACTTGCATGATTAGTGTATGATTATATATATATACGCTTCTCTAATATACCAAAACTAAAATAAAATGTTCCAATAGAGCTTGCTGCAAACAAAAAAACAAAATAAACCACTTTTAGAAAAATTTTGAAATTTGGTCATCTGGGAATTTACCAGATGGGCAGCCACCATAATTAACAAGGGCGGCCCCTTTAATTTTAAGGGGGCCGACCAAGAATTAAGGGGACCGGCCACCTGGAACAGTTTTTACACTGTTTTCTTTTGCAACTTGTGATTTCTTTTGCTAGTCCCAGCTACCATTTCCCTTAAAAACTAAACTGATTTTGGAATCTAACAATGCAATTTCAAATTAATACCATTTCTAAACATGATTTCATGCTATATAACCCTTTACACCTTCATCCACACTCCATTATCATCATCAACCTCAACCAATTCATCATGTCATCACCAAAAACCACCACCTCCAACAAAGCCAAAAAAAAAAAAAAAAAAAAAAAAAAACAACTTGTTATCATCCCATCAAAACAACTCTTTATTGATCTAACTAATGAAGACAATACCACTCCATCACCACCACCTCAATGTTCATCTCCTAGTGCTCCAAATGCACCATCCAAAACACCATCAACACATGGAACCTCCACCTCTTCCATACCATCATCATCATCCATCAAAGACTACATCAACACTCATCTATCACCTCCACCAAGAGTACCACCACCACCTATTGTAAATGCATACTTAGACATCACTCTTTCACTATCACCCATCACACCTGTTGATGCACATTTTTCACCATCACCACTCAACCAACCAAACTACAACCCCATCCCATGGAGCTTACTTGAAGCCCATGGTGACACTTGCCTTTGTTGCATCCATAACCGTACCATCATCTTTGGCTTAAAAGATGAAATACATTACATGTTTTCATACATTGAAAGCTTGTTTCCTCAACCTCAACCAACAACATCCACTCCTCCACCACCAACATCAACCACACTTCAACCTCCATCAAACACGCCTCCATCAACTCCATCATCTCTACCTACAACATTGCTCCTCCCAAATTAAGCATGACTCATGGTTGGAAAATAAATTTGTTTAAACCATTTTGATGACAAGCTCTAGGAAAGACATTTCTATTAGAGTTTTGGTTGAATGTAAGCCCTTAAGGCTTTAGTTTATTAGTTGTATTTTTCATGCATCTTGGATGTATGATGTTTGTATTTTTATCAATTTCATGAAGTGTTTTCTTCCATGCTTATATTACTTGCCTTATATATATATATATATATATATATATATATATATATATATATATATATATATATATATATATAGGTATGGGTTAAAATAAAAAGGGCCTTATATTAAAAAGTGTAGGAAGGGCGACATGTGTCACCCCTATGCCACATCATATGACACATCAAATGACACATGTCACGCCCCCCCCACCCCCCACCCCCCCTCCCCCGCAAAAAAAAAAAAAAAAAAAAAAAAAAAAAAAAAAAAAAAATCCCGCCAAAAAAAAATTTTTTTTTTCCGCCAAAATTTTTTAGTGCATCACGGTTATAAAGTTACTGCATCACAATTATAAAAGTTACTGCATCACAGTTTTAAATTTTAGTGCATTAAGGTTATAAGTTACTGCAACATAGTTGATGCACTAAACTATTAACTATGATGCAGTAACTTATAATAAAGATGCACCAAAACTTAAAAAAGAATCGTATTTTAATTATGATGCAGTTACATACATATATGATGCAGAAAACTTATGATAATTCAGTTTCTTTATAACCATGATGCAGTAACTTTATAACCATGATGCAGTAACATTAAAACCATGAATGCAGTAACCGTGATGCAGTAAAATCATAATTGTGATGCAGTAAACGTGATGCAGTAACTTTATAACCGTGATGCAGTAAATTTATAACAGTGATGCAGTAAAATTTTTTGGCGGGAAATTTTTTTTCCCCAAAAATTTTTTTTTTGGCGGGAAAATTTTTTTTCCGGGGGGGGGGGGGGGGGGGGGTGGGGTGGGGTGGGATGACACGTGTCATATGATGTGGCATGGGGATGACACATGTCACTCCCACTATCCTTCCTACACTTTTTATTATAAGGCCCTTTTTAGAATAAACCCACCCTATATATATATATATATATATATATATATATATATATATATATATATATATATATATGATTGTACAATATTTTGCACTACCAGGCCTTCGATGGTGATCAAAGGAAAATGAGGGGTGTTGTGATTGCGCCAAGCTTGGATATAACCTGAAATAAGAAATACTAAAACATTACGTTAAGTGATTGCGCAGGGGTTGGACCCTGCGAACCACCTCTGGCGTGTGAATAAGTGTTTGGTATGAGAGTTTAAGTATATGCGTAGTAAAGTAAGGTGAGATAAATTGCATACCAGATTTGTCATCGTCCAGGACTATTTATAGGTGAAGAAGACGGTCCTGGAGAGTGGTCACACGTTTGATGGAGATCATGGGGGCGTCCCATGATTTGTGGTAACCGCTAGGGGTTAGTGCCCCACTCCTCTGGGTTTAGCGGGGGTGCTAAGGAGGAAGAGGCGACGTGGGTAAGACTTGGTCTCCCCAATATTGGACTTGGCATTATTCCGTCCATAAAACTTATCGAGAGATACCCCGAAGGGCTTAATCCTTTGATTGGCGAATTCCCACTTGGTAACTAGATCATTGATGATTAGTTTTATGCCAAGGAAAGTTTTAGGAGGCTAGCCAGAGCCTTCGATTATGTAGGTTGCGATTATACTCGAAGGGGTGTCCTTTGAGCTAATCGGAGGGTACATCATCAAGCCCCCCAGTTGAAAGTTAGATATGCACAAGAATATGTGGCTTACAACTCTATCGTCAATTGAACTAACCGTGTTAGCTCGTAGGGCCTTGCAAAAGAGATTAACTTCACAAAATACACATTAAATGCGCTTAAATATTACCTAACAACTCACATTGAGCCTACAGTAGCAATATCCTCGGTAAACAAAAACGTCCCTTCAAATTTTTAAAACCCATTGGAATCCGGATAAGTACACAAGACACGTGTATGGTTATGATCAAAAAAGAGAGGCGGTATAAATGTTTATCACCCTAACCCTATATCATTTTTACATTGCGCCCAAAATTGTTTTTCATCACTGTGTGCGTATCTTGGTCAAAATCTACATACATCATCACGTTTTATTAATCCACGCGAGAAAAAAGGTAAATTTGCTCTTTGTTAAACTATTTTATCGTAGAGGTAGCTGTCTTCGTCAAAAAATATGGCTAAAAATAACAAATTCGTGATTAGAGAACAAAAATGCACTTTATCAAAAAATGAGTTACGCACTTTTCTTGAGGATTATCCTATTCCGAAAGAATTTAAGATCATGCTCCCTAGTAAGAATCAAACAATATTTGATGCTCCTACAGGATATGTGGGTCTGTACACCCATGCCTTTAAATTGGCAAACTTTAGAATACCTATCTACCCCTTGATTTTAGAGTTTATGCAATACTATCAAGTTCACATCTCTAGGTTCAACCCATTTGGCCTAGCTAAGTTAACAACATTCATAGTGATGTGTAAAGCTTATGGATATGAGCCTACACTTACTGTGCTTAGAGGTTTTACGAACCTGTACCCAGGTGGGGATTGGTTAACTTTGGCAAAAAGAGGTGACCCTGATGTCCCAACTATATTGTTAAAGCCTTTTACAAATATAACGGACTGGAAAGGGAGTTTCTTTTACATACAAGATACAATTATACCTCCAGAGTACCCTACTTTGGTGAACGAAGCATACAGGTTTGATAAAAAAAACATTTCAAAGATGAGTTGCCTTACACTGTTCGAAGGAATCCATTGTACCAGCGTCTTGTTCGCCATCCAGTGAATGTTCAATCTTTCCCCGAGCCCATCTTGTACATGGCTGGTATTGTTGACCACTGGGAGGGTTCCCCTATGAAGCCTGAAATTGTTTGTGATGGAAAAAGTATGTATACTCTTTATTTAAATACATTTGAACAACTTATCTGATGATATTTATCTGTGTTCTTTCGTGTTGCAGGAATGTCTTTCCGAAATTTCGTTGTTGCTGATGGTGCTAAAGACACTAGCTTCCTTCCAAAGAATCCTGAGGAGGTTAGTTATGGTGTTGGTTCACCTTCCGTGTCTGTGAACAATCAAGAAGAGGATGCCCACATGGTGGAGCCCATAGCTTCCCTGCAGCCTTCCAAACTAGAGAAAAAATCGAAGCCTATGGTGACAGAGGAGACTTCTCAATTGGTGGAGAATGTTGCTGAGTCCGATGACCCTCTCTTCGAGGATGATCAGGTGACTATTATTGGCTCCTCTTTTGGCATAGCTGACAGGGTTCGAAACAGGAAAGGTACGAGTGTCAAGCCTGTGAAGCCTACTCCCAAGAGAAAATTGATTTTGCCAACACCTCCCTCCAGGAACACCAGGCAGAAGGGTCAGATTATTACCAAGAAAGCTGCTGAAGCGTTGGATGAAGATATCCATGGTAAGTACATGTGTTATTGATTTGACAGGGATATGTGTATATGTCTTCTAATTTATTGTATATTCCATAGGTCTTCCGAATACCAAAGAGCTTCCTGATGCCTCTGCTTGCCATCGCCTTGCTTTGCATATTACCCCTCCAAGCTGGAAGTCTGTGCTAACCAACATACTCATTGAGGAGTTGTGTGATCTACACGACAAAATCTATACGAGGCAGGCTGTTTTGGACAATCATCTCAATTCTCGAACAAGGGAAGTGGTACAAACCCTTGCTTCTGCTAGGGAGAAGATGGATGTGATTCTGGCAAGAGAGAAAAAGAAAGATCAGGAGTTTGCAGAGGTTCAAGCTAAGTGTGAAGAATCCTTGAGAGATATTGAGCAGAATCCCCTTGTTCAAGACCTTAGTTCTGATATAGCAGGGTTGGAGAAGGAATTGAACAAAATGAAGGTGGAGTGTAAGAGGCTTCGAAAGGAGGAGGCAAAGGTTGTAGGTTACAAGGAAGAAATTGCTGAGCTAGAGATCAAGTGTGGGGACCTCGAAGAAGAGAGGACGAAGCTGGGTGAGCTGGAGATCAAGCTTCGTGAAGATCTCGATGGCCTCAGACGCAAATACAATGCGCTTAAAAAAGATAGGGCTGTTGTTGTCTCGAAAGTCATCCCCTATATAGCCATGGAGTTATATCACAGCGATGAGGTTGGGAAGATGATAGATGATGCTGTAAATGCTGCCATCAATCATGGGAAATGCACTACTTTGGAGGAAATTGCTGCGACTAGAAAGCCGGTGGACTTATCTGAGATATCCTACTACCGTGCCACTCATAAAGCAGAGTATGATAATGCAAGCAACCTCCTCGCAACTGCAGAGTACCCCTTCCTTGTTGATGCTACCAAAGATCCCATGGCTTCGGTTGAGACACTTCTTTCGAGGAAACCGTGCAGGGTGAAGCCTATGGCTGTGAGCAAAAATAGCACTCCTGCGAAGCCTGCATCTGTGAAAGCAGCCCCTGAGGAGCCCTCGTCCCCAAAGTTGGCCGTCGAGAAGTCTCAGTCTCCAGGTAAAGGTTCAGCTGTGCAGCCATCCTCTCCGAAGATTGATTCAAAAGAAGCTTCTCCCAACAAGGTCAGTTCTGAAACCCCCCAAGTTCAGCATGAAAAACTCCTATATCCTGGTAAGTGAAGGCTGCAGTGTTTGCAGTTATTTGGCCCTAAGGGTGGTATGTACCCTTTAAAACAATGTCTGTTTATGTCCTATGGTTTATGAACAATATATGTTTCTGTTGCATGTGAACAATTATCATCTTTTGAGCAGCATCGATGCTGCGTACTAAATATTAATGGGTGTATTTCCCATCTTTGTTTATGTATGCTTTTCTCTTCTTCGTTTATTTAAATAAACGTTATTATACATCCTAAAGCTTAGAATAACTAAGCCTTATTGTGTGTATTTTGAACCAAGGTTTGATAGCAATCGTACAATTTAATTGCTGACAGAGGGTTGCGACCCGCTCCTTCTTCATCCTTTAAGTGCGAAGGGCTTTGCGTACCCTAAGACTATGTAGGAAAGTTAATGTGAATTTTGGATGTTTTAGTTGCTTACAAGACATAAGTATCTTGTGCCATCCTTCGAACATTGAACTTGTAATTACTTGGCTGAGTAAATCTTTGTTTGCTAGATGTAACAAAAAGATTAAAGGGAAATATGTGATGTCATTAAGTGGGTAGGGGAGGATTACATCATTTGTACAAATGAATACTAAGACGCCTACCATTAATGCTTCTTTCCCAACAAGAGAAAACTTGAATACATAATAGAAAAATTTGCAAGTCTTGACATACATAAGATGTGGCAAGCCCTTCGTATGCTGACGGAGGGTTGCTGATGATGAAACCGTCACTACTTTTGAATAAAACTCGTCCCACGCATGCTTCTGTGTAGCCTGCGATTCTATGTGTAGTGGGTTTGTTATTTTGTCGAAGCCTGTTGCTCCGTTCCGGCTTCGAGATGCTCTTGATTGCGTGAAAGCAAATGTATCTTTGAATCATTTATGTGGTGTTTCTTTTGAGAAACTTTTTTGTTGGAGGACATACTTGATTCACATGTTTCAGCTGGCTCGTTACTTTGTCCTTCGAAGGGATCGTTTTCCCCGTATTCTATGTTATATTCCTCCAGCTCTTTAGCCCATTTTAGCATTCTCCTTGTTCTGTCAGGGTTTAGGAGCAACCTTTCGAATGACTTATCTGTAAGTACTCTGATGGTATGATCCTTGAAGTATTTTCGGAGGCGTCTTGTGGCATTGATTAAAGCTAAGATTAGCTTTTCTGATGCCACATAGCCTCGTTCCACATACGGTAAGGCTCTACTCACAAAATATATCGTTATTGGTAGATGTCTTCTTTCCGCGAAAAGCATGGCACCAACCTTGTCAGGGGACATTGCTATATGTAGGAACAACACCTCTCCTCTGGTTGGGGGTGCAACTGTTGGTATGATTTCCATGCAATTCTTCCATCTTTGGAAGGATGTTTCGGCTTCCTTATTCCATTGATATGATAAGTCATTAATGACTTCATTGCGAACCTTGTAGGTAGATGAAGATCTGTTAACACCCTTCGATAGAAATGCTTTTAACATTTCCAAGTTACTTCTTAGATCTTGAGTTCCCCTTCGCGTTTGCAATTCTGATGAGGTCTCTTCATTGGTTAGCTTGGTTTTAATCGTTTGTTTTGCGAACGGATGTTCGTTTGATTCTTCTTTTTCAATGCCAAAGGAACACATTACTGGGTTCAACTTTAGGTTGATCTTTCTTAGTTGTATGAGGGTCTCTTCTACATCATGAAGGAGATCTTCTTCTGTCCTGCTCTGGGTGATTAAGTATTCGCCGTGAATTTTCAGGTTTCTCCCTATCTATTTTTCGAAGACCTTTCGGACCAACCTATTGTAAGTGGCTTCGATATTTCGTAAACCGAAGGGCATACGCGTAAAGCAGTAGGTGCTTCCTTCTATATGAAAGGACGTTTTTTCTTCGTCCTCTTTTGCTATCTTTATCTGGTGGCATCCCATGTTTGTATTAAGGAAGCATTCCCAATGAACTCCAGGTGTCAGTTGCTTTTCTCCTTCTGGCAAATAGCTTTCTTTTCGGCAAGCTTTGTTGATGTCTCTAAAGTCAACCTATAGTAACTTTATTCCATTTCTGCAGCTGTGAGTTTGTTGACCTCGTACTTAATTGCTGCCCTGTGTTTCGGTGTCACTTGGTGGGGCTTCCACTCGACCGGTTTGACGTGTTTGAACTCATTTAGCTTGTGCTCCGTGCTAAAGGGTTTGCCGATGATTGTGAGCAACCTTGGAACTCCTATTGTCTTTGAATATTTTTCTACAAACACGTCTTCATACGCTTCGAGTAATTTTTTCAATGTTTCTCTGAAAGTTGTAGGAAGCCGTTTCCCTATTTCCACCTTTCGCACTAGATGGGACTCGTCTAGTGACGCATGCCTTTTGGGATTAGAGTATTCTATGGCATTCATCGTAAGCCGTTGGTTACCTTCTTCCTTGCCTTTGTAGGCTTCTTGGTATTTTTCTTCGTGATAGCTAGAGAATATGGTACCAATACCATTAGCTGTTTGGAATTTCACTGTTGCATGCACCGTAGAGACCACGATTCCCATTTTTTGCATGGCAGTTCGTCCCAATATCATGTTGTAGGGTGACTTCGATCTTACGATGACAAAATTAAAGATTTATGTTCTTGCGAGCCTTCCACTTCCGAGTGTTACTTCTAGAGGTATTTCTCCTAAGGGCCATGATCGTTCCCCTGAGAAACCTATCAAGGGCATTTTTGATTTTACCCATTTAGATTTGATCGTAGGGCTGAGCTCTTTGAAGCAATGCTCGCAGGCACTTCCGCAGTCCATAAAAATTTTGTTCACCTCCATATTCGTGACTATGGCCTTAATGACCACTGGATCCTTCGAAGAAAAGCCTACTATTTCGGATGGGAACGTTATTTCTCTAGCATCGTGAGCTTCTCTCTTAGGGATCTTTCTTTTCAATCGGGAGGAATCCCATCGAACCATTAGGATGGGAGCTTCCTGAGGAGTATTATCTTTTCCCAGTTGCGTATCGGTGGTTTTCTCTTTGTTCTTTCTTATCCCTTTCACCAAATGTGTTAATTGCCCGGATTTTACTGCCTCTTCTATCTGCTTTTTCAGTTCTCGACAGCTGTTTGTTTTGTGACCAATGTCTTCATGGAAGTGGCAATATTTAGTGGTATCTCTGTTTCTGCTTTTCCCCAATATGCGAGGGGGTGGTTCAAAGGCTTTGGCAGCCTTCTCTGTGGCTAAAATCTCCCTTGGTGACTTCGTGAGATTTCCTAATAGACCATGGTTCGGACCTTTGTTGTAAGGGGTAAACCTATTGTGGTTTTTGTGTTTGTTCTTCGGCCCTTCCCATGAAGACGATTTTATTCCTTTATTGCCCTCCACTGGAGCTCCATTGGTGGATACCTCTTTGGCTTCTATCCATGTATATGTTTTTTCCATCAGGCCCTTATATGTTGCTGGAAGATCTGTGGATAAGAATTCCACAAGAGTCCGGTTGCGTAGGCCATGGACGAAACCAGAAATACGTTGCTCTTTGTGTAAGCCTAGAATCTGCAGGGTTTCGTCAGTGTATCTAGTGACAAAGTTTCTTGTGCTTTCGTTCTCCTTCTGCTTGATATTGTGCACTGTTAGGTGCGTTCTTGTGAATTTCTTCTGTTGGCTGAAGTGAGACCGAAACTTAGTCTTCAAATCAACAAGGTTGATAGTGCTTCCTAACTTCTGTCCATTCCACCAAATGCGTGCTGAATCTTGGAGGGTATATGTGAACATGTGACATGCTACTGGCATGGCCCATTTCTGAATTCTTATAGCTCCTTCAAATAAATGTAGGAAATTATCTGGATCCCCCTTCCCATCGTAAGTGCCTATATGCGAAGGCATCTTTAAACCATTCGGCAAGGGATAATCTTCGATCCATCTCACGAAGGGTGTAGTGGAGCCTACGGGCTCAGCATATGGATGGGCATACGGTGGTACGTTCATCGGGACAGTATGGTATGGATTAATAGTAGGGGGTACTCCCAAAGAAGGCTGACTAACATAGAAAGGATGAGGCGTACTCGTGTTTGGAGTGTAACCAGTATACATGATATAAGGGGGGTATACCATGGAAGGATTGTAGGGCATAGCGGTTTGTGAAGGGTATTGATTGCCAGGCTGCCCATTGATTTGGGGATAAAGAATCGGAGGGTAACTCTGGACCGGGAATTGAGGATGCAGGCCAATGGGGGGAAGACACCCTCCTGTGTTGACTGGGCCTAGGTTACCCTCCACACCCGACGCATGGGAGGGCTGCAGAGGAATTCCTCCTTCGGTCCTTCATAAGTGAGCTACTAATAATGGGGGCAGGTTTACCTCCGTGTTCTCCCTCTGCCGACTCCTTCCGTTAGAGCCTTCGGCGACAGTTCCTTCTCTCCTCGTGGGTGTTCTCTCGGGAACTCCTTCGAATCCCACGCTTCTTCCTTCGACCCTTCTACTTGCAGGTGACCCAATGCGGAGGATAGGGTGGTGAGCCCTATGGATTGAAGGTCTCGGTTCCATTTCAATCTCCTCATCATATTCATCGCTGGAATATTCTACCTCCCTACGCATCTCCGTATTTTTGATTTGTCTCCTTCGAGCCCTTAGCAAGGACTCTAACTCTTCATAATTAGCGTCGACAAAGGCGGGGCTAATGATGAGTTCTGGATTGGCCGAAGTGGATGCATGGTGATTGGGCGTTATTTCAGGATGAGATCGTGTAGTAAAGGTGGAGACCGTGATTGGCGGCAGGTTGTTGGCGTCTGTTATGGGTAAAGGGGTTAAGGACGAGAAACCCGGTGGGGGTGTAACTTCTCGTTCCGAATTCATGCCAGAATAATAGCGAGTGTATTTGACTTGGTTATTTTGCTTGGAAATAACGGGACTAATTGTAGCGGGTCCCACGGATGGCGCCACTGATTGTACAATATTTTGCACTACCAGGCCTTCGATGGTGATCAAAGGAAAATGAGGGGTGTTGTGATTGCGCCAAGCTTGGATATAACCTGAAATAAGAAATACTAAAACACTACGTTAAGTGATTGCGTAGGGGTTGGACCCTGTGAACCACCTCCGGCGTGTGAATAAGTGTTTGGTATGAGAGTTTAAGTATATGCGTAGTAAAGTAAGGTGAGATAGATTGCATACCAGATTTGTCATCGTCCAGGACTATTTATAGGTGAAGAAAACGGTCATGGAGAGTGGTCACACGTTTGATGGAGATCATGGGGGCGTCCCATGATTTGTGGTAACCGCTAGGGGTTAGTGCCCCACTCCTCCGGGTTTAGCGGGGGTGCTAAGGAGGAAGAGGCGACGTGGGTAAGACTTGGTCTCCCCAATATTGGACTTGGCATTGTTCCGTCCATAAAACTTATCGAGAGATACCCCGAAGGGCTTAAACCTTCGATTGGCGAATTCCCACTTGGTAACTAGATCATTGATGATTAGTTTTACGCTAAGGAAAGTTTTAGGAGGCTAGCCAGAGCCTTCGATTATGTAGGTTGCGATTACACTCGAAGGGGTGTCCTTCAAGCTAATCGGAGGGTACATCATCAATATATATATATATATATATATATATATATATATATATATATATATATATATATATATATATATATATATATATATATATATATATATATATATATATATATTTGTTGCATGCATATATATTGTATGTTCTAAATATTTTTGCAAGCATTCCATATCTCGACTTGTAACCTTAAAATGAGGGGATGTTCACAAAAAGGGGGAGAAGTGATATAAACTCACTAAATACTTGCATATATAATAATTTTTTATTTAATGAGTTTAGATTTTGTAATTATCAAAAAGGGGGAGATTATTGATATAAATAATGCGTAAAAATGTTATTAATATTTTTCGATATCCCTATGTTTTGACGATCACAAAATATAAAATCATTAAACGTAAAATTATTACGTAAATAAGTATTTAGTGACAAAATATCATTATATCCAACTAATTCACTTAAGGTATGAATAAACAAGTGCCTAATACATTTTATTATCAAAGGAAGGTTTATTTACTAATTACAAATTATATAAAATGGTATAAACATTTTATATATTTAAGAAAAACATTTTTGGTAATTAAAGGAAAATGTTTATTTCATAATAATTAAATGAATTCAAAATTTTAACGAAATTCAGTTAAATTTTCACCAAATAAACTTTCCCCAGAAAAGACAAAAAATCTGGCCGTTTCAATGGGCGGCCCCCTTAATTTTAAGGGGGCCGCCACACAATTAAGAGGGCCGGCATACGCTCCTGTGTTAGATTTCTTTGCCTATAAATACTGGTTCAAATCTGAATTTTTTCCTCACCTTTTGCACTAAAACTTTCTGTTCTAATTCTCTTAAATCATCTTCCTAAAACCTTTGATCATAAACATATTAGTTCTTGTTTTCAAGTGATTCTATCCATCCTCATTCAAAGTGCAAGAGAAGAATACTCCTTTCATCTCAAATCAAGAAGTATTGAAGATTAGTTGTGTAGCTTGTGATTATTGTAAAGTTGTGTAGTGATTGTTATTGGTAGACCTAGGTGGGTTTGTAAATCTAGTATTGAAGAAGTTGTGGTGTGAAGTAGAAGTAGTGTGTAGTTGTGAAGTAGTAGTGTGTTGTTGTGAAGTAGTGGTGTGTATAAGTTGTGAAGAAGGCGTGTAGTGGTGTGAGATTGGTTCTAGCTACTATTAGGACTCGACATCTAGCTTTGTGTCGTTAATTGGTCTAAGCGAAAGTTGTGTAAGGTTTCTCCGCCAAAAAGGGAGTTTGTTGACATAGTGAAGAAAACTTTCGAGTAGGTGACTCGAGGAGTGGAGTAGGGCGAAGAGGTGCTTCATAGCCGAACCACTATAAATATCGTGTATTGTGGTTTGATCTCTCTATCTCTGTCTTTTCATTACTTTCATATTTACGTTATAATTATATAGTTAGTTAGATTAAATTGTTGGAGTTGTGCAAGTGTTGAAATTCACATAAATAAGAATCGAAGTTTTTATCAAACAAAGTTTTTAAAATATAAATCGACGTAAAACTATTCAACCCCCCTTCTAGTTTTCCACACCACAGTTAACAAATGCAAATATTTTCTCACAATTATTAATGATCACTCAAGGGCTGTTTGGACATATCTCATACCTAGTAAACATCATGCCATTTCTCAAGTCAAATCATTTTATTCTTATGTCCTCAATCACTTCAAAGTTAAGATCAAAACCAGTAGGAGTGACAATGGTACAGAGTTCTTAAACTCAACACTTAAGGAATTTTTCCAAACTCATGGAATTGTGCATCAAACAACCTGTCCAAACACACCTCAGCAAAATGCTAGAGTTTAAAGGAAACATAGGCAACTACTTGAGATAGCTAAAGCAATAAGGTTTCAAGCAAACTTTCCAATACACTTTTGGGGTTACCGTATTTTAGCTGCTTCATACATCATCAATAGGCTACCCAGTACATCTATCTCACATAAGTCACCTTATGAGGTTTTATACCAAACACTACCTTCTCTGGATCATTTGAGGACAATAGGCTGCAGAGCTCACATCCATACTCATAACTCATATAAGTTTGCTTCTAGGTCAATCCCTGCTATTCTTGTTGGTTATCCACTTCATCAAAAGGGTTATCTTTTATATGATCCAGTCACACATAAACTTTACACCAGCAGACATGTAACATTTGATGAATCACAATTTCCTTTCCATAAACCAACACCACAGTTACCTACACCTTCATTTCCTACTACAGATCCTACAACCATACCTACATTTCCTACACCATCAACCACAACTGAACCTACCACAGAACCTGCTTCTCATACATCTGAACCTAACATATGTAACACCCCAACCCGACATAGGTCAAAATGTCACATTATGGTTCCAAATCAGAACATACAAACGCAAGCGGAAGACTTATAAACATAAAAGTTACAAAGGTAATATAAGAATACAACTGAAATGCTAACTCTATACAAGATGAAATCCAGAACCGAAAAACAAAACCAACTAATCTAACTAAAGCTAAATCCAAGTCGAACCCAGAAGCAAAAGGTATCTATCAGGGGTGGTCCACTAAGAGCTCCTATGCACTCTTCACTCAAACCCAGCTTCCAACCTAAAACCTGCCGCAGGAAAAGAAATGCGGCTGTGCTTAAAAAGCCCAGTGAATAGATATATAACAAAACGAATAATTTAAACGTATATAAGTATAAGGAAAAAAGGAAATAATAAGCTCCTGCTGAAATGGATATCATCTGTCAAATGAATAAGAGATCAATGATCAACTGGACAAATATCAATAGTCATCTGAATAAGGAACATGAAGAATCAAATGATAGTACGAATCATATAGTAACCAGAATCAAGAGCACGTATAAACAAAGACTTGTCTAAACGAGACGCTCGAATAGACATATGTGTTGGGTCACTGAATTCCCCAATCTTCTTCTAACAAGGATTTGAACGTAAAATAACCTAAGTATAAACAAGTCACTGAGTGAATAGTAACTCAGTGAGTCACCTTCAAGATGCTTAAACCGAGCCTAAGAAGAAAGGTTCTCCATTCAGTGAGGCGGAACTCAGTGAATGTGATCTAAGCCAAGAAGAAGGTGATGGGTTCAGTGAGGATGACAATAACTCACTGAACCCCAAGACTCCTCAACAACTATCATGGTACTAAATACTGATGACTTGAAGACTGAAGTTTTGGCGGGATTGGGCGGGAAAGTTTGAACTGGTTCACTAAAGTGCTTTATCACTTTAAGGTCAAACTTTCCCTAAATGGTTAAAACCAGGCTGTCATCAGAAAGTACCTTTTGGATTTAACCCAAAGAAGTTTCCCTTGCCAGAGAATAAAATCTTGAAATCTATCAAGATTTTATTAAGGAACACTTAGGTCCATTGTATAATAGAGATGCTCGCATTTGTATATAAATAGATAGCATAAGTGAGGAGTAAAAGTTGACAAGTTTGTGCAATTTATGCAAAGCATTGACAAACCACTTTTACTCCTCCAAAGAACAACATAACCCCTGAGATAGCTCAGTGGGTCCTGAAGTTGTCACTCAACATTGTTTGAGTTTAGAGAGCAGTCAATACCACACTGGTCGTTTCAATCCCAAGTGTTATTTCGCAAACACTTGGGTACGATTCTTTTTGATTAACTTCTAATAAAGAATTAAACATTGAAAAATATTGTCTCTTATGTTTACGTTGCTTTATTATTAATCATTTATACATCTTTGTTAAAAGTCATACTACTTGGTTACATTAGCTTTTTAGTTACTGTTAACCAAGTAAAAGGGACCAACAAGTGGTATCAGAGCCTCTGATTTGTAAAACTTAAACTTGTTTTCAAAACTTAAGAGTGCTCAAGGTTTTAAAATCAAGATCCCACTATGACTGACATAGATGTTCCCCAACTTGTCGACAAAAAGGGTGGAAGTTATTCAGCAACTGCCCCTCGACTTGAAGTTGGTAAATTTAATAAGTGGAAAAAGCGAATGCATTGCTACTTAATTGGGATGGAACCATATTACATTAAGTTGATTAATGATGGTCCATATGTCCCAACAACAGCCCAAGGTTTAGTCAAACTTGAAGCTCAGTGGACCCTAGATGAAAGGAGGGTGGTCGATCAAGACCAGCGCCTGAACAACATCATTATATCATGCCTTCCTGATGATATAATGGAATCAGTGATCAATTGTCCCATTGCCCAGCAGACATGGACTGACCTGGTTCATAGCTATGAAGGGCCTTTTGATACCAAAGAGAATAGAATCATGGACCTGAAGCTTGAATTCAACACCTTCAGGGCCAAGGATTCTGAAAGTCTCTCTGAGACTTATACTTGGTATAAGACCCTCCTGAATGAGCTGACCAATGATGGTGTTATTCTTTCAAAGCATGAGATCAATGTTGGCTTTGTCAACAGTCTCCCTGAGAAGTGGTTAAACTTCTCTCAGGGATTGAGAAATGCAAACCACATTCAGAACCTTGAGCTCCCTGCTATTTATGGGAAGTTTGTCTATGAAGACAATCTTATCACCAGGAGATACCCTGGTAAAGCTCAGGAGACCAAAAAGGCCTTGACAATTTCACCCATATCAACTGCTTTCTATTCCAAAGGTGTTGTGCAGGATTTTCAAGATGGATCTGATGATGAGGTTGACCAAAGAACTAGTGAGGAGTACCTAAATGATCTTCAAATTGAATTTCATGAAAGGGCACTCCTTGCTAATTCAAAAAGGTTTTTTAAGAAAAACAAATTTCCTTCAAAGGCAAATGAAAACACTGAATGTTTTAAATGTGGCAAAATGGGCCATTTTGCTAAAGATTGTTTTTCAAAAACAACCTTAGAACCATCTTTCAAATTTTCAGGCCCCAGCAAATTTCAACCTAAAATGCTTCAATCTAGTCAAAGATTTGAAAAAGTCCCTCAAATTGACTTTGAAGCCAAGTAAAGAAAGGAAAAAGCTAAACTTGCCCTTCTTGAATCATCCTCAACAGTCTCTCAGCCTCCTCAGGCTCCAAAGCCTTCTCAAGCCAAGAACAAAGGCCTTGTTGCTGAAACATATGACTGGGATGTGGTTGAAGTGTCCTCTGATGATGATGAAGTTCACACCAGTGCCCTGATGGCCCTATCAGATGACAACAAGCTTGCTGTGGGGAAGAGTCATGCAAGAAATGGTGAATGGGTTAACATCACTATGAGGAAGGTAAACCTTTTACTTTCTATGGATGATAATGATGACTGGAAATCTTACTTAGATTATATTAATGTTGATCTTAAGTATGTTGAAGAGCAAAGACTTAATTTGTTTTCAAAATTTAACAAACTGAGTTTTGAATTAAATCATAGTAGAGATGAACTACTTGCTTTAAAACAAGCCAAGCTTGAAAGTGTTACACTTCAAATTCAAAACTCTGAACTTGTAAAACAAAATCAAGCTCTTTAGGAAGAACTTAAGAAAGAAAAGGATGTTATGTGGAAATGGACTCAGAAAAACCCCAAACTTTATGAAACACTGAGTCTCACACCCAGCTCCAAAAAGGCTGGTATGGGTGATGATCAACTTACTGAAGTTTCTGGGGAGAGTAGCCATTCAACAACTTTTCTGTCAGCCAACATACTTTCTAGCAAAGAACTTGCTCCTAAACCCAGTGATTGGATTGAAAGAAACAATCCTGACAGTAAGATGCCAAACTTTAACACTGGAAGAATCCTGGAGCCTGAAAGTCAGGCTATCAAGGAGCTGCTAGGAGTCACTGATGAACTTAGTCCTACTGAGTCCATCACTGAGTCTAAGTCTGATTCACCACTCCCTCCACTGAAACAACTTTAGGGAGCTGAACCCAATTCTGACCTTGCACCATTAGTCTATCAACCCCATTCTCCCAAGGAGACATCAGGGTTAGGAAAGATTATTCTGAAAAGACCTGCTCTTGTACCCACTGAACACCAAAAACCTTCAGTACCAACTGAAGTGAAGAATGAAAGCACTGACTCAAAGGTTGATCAGCTTGCTGAACTTGTCAGGATGCTGAGTGAGAAAATTGAGTCCACTAAAAAACTCTCAGACTCAAAATCTAATAGGCCCTCAGTATCCTCAAGTTCTTCCAAACCAAAAACCACACCCAGACCTTCAGGGAGATGTGAACTGTGCAACTATCCAAATCACAGCACTGATAAATGCTACATAGTCCTGTTTTGCATGATATGCAAACAAGAGGACCACAGAACTTGTGATCACATCCCCAACACTGCTTCTCTAAAAGCAAGAGGTCTATACAAAACTCAAGGCTATCAGTATGCCACACCTTCCAAACAAAGACTGAAGGCTAAGCCTTTCTTGCCATGTCCTCACTGTGGTTTCAATGATCATCTTACTGATGATTGCATGATGAAAAATTGATGTAACATCTGTGGAGATCCCTCCCATGAAACCAAGGGACATGACAAAGTCATTCAGTCCAGAAGGAAAAACCTCACCAACACTTCTCAGTCACCTGAGGCATCAACCTCCACAAAATGTAAAACATGTGGAAGCTCAGGTTACACAACTTCAGACCATGATTCATTAGCTGAGTTCAAAAAGTCCTTGAGGACTAAGCCCACTAGAAAGTGGGTTAACAAGAAAAACTAACCCAGTTTACTGTTTGTGCAGAAACACATCAAGGATCCTACTTGGCATCTAGACAATGGATGCTCCAGAAGTATGACTGGTGTGAAAAGTTTTCTGCACAAATATGTGGAAGAACCAAGACCCAAAGTAGTATTTGGTGATAACTCATCAGCTCCCACTGAAGGTTATGGTTCAGTAAACTGCAATGGTATTGTTTTTACAAGAATAGCTTATATTAATGGTCTCAAGTACAACCTGATAAGTGTTTCCCAACTATGTGATGCCAAATACATAGTTCAGTTTGATGACAAGAGAGGGACCATCTTTAATGCCAATAAGGAAGTTGTGTTGATTGCCCCTAGGAGGGATGATGTATATGTTCTAGACATGTCATCCCTGACTCAAAATGGGACTTGTCTATTCTCAAAGGCAAGTGAGACAATCAACTGGCTATGGCATAGGAGACTCTCTCATCTCAACTTCAAGAGCATCAACAACCTGGCCAAACAGAACAAAGTTCTGGGCCTTCCATCCCTGGTGTATACCAAAGACAAGCCTTGTTCTGCTTGTGAAAAAGGAAAACACCACAGGGCATCATTCAAAACCAAACAAACCTTTTCCATCAAAAGCTGCCTACATCTTATTCATATGGACCTTTTTGGACCTGTCAGTCTAATGTCCATTCACCATGAGAAGTATACTCTGGTCATAGTGGATGAATACTCAAGATACACTTGGGTTTACTTCCTCTCCAAAAAGAGTCAGGCAGCTGAAACCATCATGTCATTTGTCAGGAACATTGAAAATCAAAATGATGTCAAAGTTAAACAGATCAGAACTGACAATGGCACTGAGTTCAAAAACCAAGACCTTGAGTGTTTTTGTGATGAGAAACGAATTTCTCAAAATTTCACTTCTCCCTATACTCCTGAACAAAATGGAGTAGCTGAAAAGAGAAATAGAACACTCATTGAGGCAGCAAGAACAATGTTAAATGACTCAGTCCTCTCAAAACATTTCTATACTGAGGTAGTTAAAACAGCTTGCCACACTCAAAATAGGTCAATCATTGTAAAAAGGCACAATAAGACTCCTTACGAAATATTCAAAGGAAGGATCCCTGACATCAGCTACTTTCATGTATTTGGGTGTCCGGTGTTTATTCAAAATCACAAGGATCACTTGGGTAAATTTGATGCCAAAGCTGATGATGGATACTTCCAGGGATATTCTCTAGTTTCTAAAGCCTTCAGGGTGTTCAACACAAGGAGATAACAAACTGAGGAAACTTATCACATTACTGTTTATGAGAGCACTGAATCCATCAGGTTCTCAAATTCCTCAGTTGAAAATATTGGTATTGATGAGTCATCAAGGTATCCTCCTGATGAATATCATCCTGAAAACAACCCCTCAACCCAATACCAAGCTGATGCTGACGTCTCCTATTACATCATCCCTCACAACCTACCCCAACCACCTATCAGTGAGTTCATTGAAACTTAGCATGTCTCCAATGAGACTGCAACCACTGAACAAATTGTTCAGGAACCCTCAGAACAAATTGTTCCCACAAATGTCACGGAAGCACATAGTGATGAGTCACCTCATGTTCCTGAGCCTGAACCTAATCAGGCTCCGTCAAGCTCAAATTCCTACCCCAAACCTCAGGATAGCTGGACTAGATCCAAGATCATTGAGCTTGTGAACATCATTGGTGAACCCACTGAAGGCATGCTCACAAAAAGCAAGGCTGCTAAACTCAAGGTCGCCTCTGCCAATATATGTCTTTATGCTGCCTATCTCTCTGAAATAGAGCCTAAAAATGTCAAAGAGGCCCTGACCTATGAAAGTTGGGTTCAGGCCATGAGAGGAATTGGAACAATTTGACAGAAATGATGTCATGACCCTTGTTGAATGCCCCAGGGTGTTTTAATCATTGGTATGAAATGGGTCTTTAAAAACAAGACTGATGAGAATGGTACAGTCATCAAAAACAAAGCAAGACTGGTTGCCAAAGGATATAATAACCAGGAAGGTATAGACTATGAGGAAACCTTTGCACCTGTTGCTAGAATGGAAGCCATCAGGATCTTCCTTGCCTATGCAACTTACATGAACTTTAAAGTTTACCAAATGGATGTTAAAAGTGCATTCCTAAATGGCAACATCAAAGAAGATGTTTATGTTCAACAGCCTCCTGGCTTTGAAAGTATTGAATACCCCAACCATGTCTACAAGCTTAACAAGGCCCTTTATGGACTGAAACGAGCTCCTAGGCATGGTATGAAACTCTTTCAGCCTTCCTGATCCAAAACAAGTTTGTCAGAGGAAAGATTGACAACACACTGTTCATCTACACAACAAAGTGTGATGTCATTCTTGTCCAAGTGTATGTTGATGACATCATCTTTGGCTCAACAAGTTACAAACTTTGCAAACAGTTTGAGAAACTGATGACCACAAAGTTTGAGATGAGCATGATGGGTGAACTCACATACTTTCTTAGACTCCAAATCAAACAAACTAAAAAAGGAATATCCATTTGCCAAGAAAAATACCTGAGGAACCTACTGAAGAAGTATGAGTTCACTGATTGCTCTTCAGTGAAGACTCCTATGGTTCCTCCAAACAACCTTGGCCCTGACCTCACTGGAAAATCAGTGAATCAAACCTAATACAGAGGAATGATAGGGTCCCTGATGTACTTACTTGCCTCAAGGCCTGATATCCAATTCTCAGTCTGCCTGTGTGCAAGATACTAGGCTGACCTTAAAGAATCACATCTCACTGCTGTCAAGAGAATCATCAGGTACCTGAAGGGTACTCCAAACCTTGGTTTGTATGACCCAAAATGTTCAGGATTTGATCTCAAAGGGTACACTGACTATGACTATGCAGGATTTAATATGGATACGAAAAGTACTTCAGGATCCTGCCAATTTCTTGGTGGTAACCTTGTGTATTGGAGTACAAAGAAACAACAATCAGTGGCCATGTCCTCAGCTGAAGTTGAATATATGGCTGCTGCAGGATGCTGTGCAAATGTACTATGGATGAAGAGCCAACTGAGTGACTATGGCATTCAGTATAAGATCGTACCTATCTTTTGTGATAATACAAGTGCCATAGCCATCTCAAACAATCCAGTACTTCATCAAAGAACCAAACACATTGACATCAGATACCACTTCATCAGGGACCACATCACAAATGGAGAAATTGAACTACATTTCATCCCCACTGAGTATCAGCTAGCTGATATCTTCACAAAACCCCTGGATTAACCCACTTTCACAAGATTGAAAGTTGAATTGGGCATGTTGGACAAAGAATCAGGAAACTGATCAAAAGTGTTCCAACCTAATGTAAATTCTCTAGGTCCCTGATCACACCCTTCCTGAAAACCAATTTTTTATTGAATGAAAAATCATTCAGGGGGCTCATGATGAAAAATGGCATTGAATACCCTAACTAAATGCTCTAAGTACTTAGTTAGTAAATGTCCCAGGTAGGTAACTGATTCCTATTTAATATAGGAATATATGTCACTTACACAACTGGCATCCACTCCTTGGGCCCCCACATCTCTCTCACCAAACACCACTGAGCATTAAATGCTCCCTCACATACAATAGTTGTGATGATTTTTCTCTGCAAAAGTGCATTATTTGCAGAGCCACACAACTGTTCACCCCATGATGTAAGAGAAAATAGGGGAAACAGGAATCGTGATATTTAATGCGGATATCAAACCCATATTATTATGCCGCTTCGGTTGAATAATATAAACCGTTGGTATCCGCAACATCACTACCCTAATTCCCACCCTATAAATACCCCCACAAAGAAGAACACTCACATGTTTTAAAAAAATCTTAACAAAACTCTTGCAAAATTATTTCAAGAATCATTTTGTCTTCAAAAACTTTGTGTGCTTCATCTTTGTTCAAAAGCAGACCTTTTATCAAACAAAAATGGCATCTTCAAATGTCATAAATACGCACCCAATGTGGATTTCCAAATGGAAAGCGTAGACCTCACCAAAAATAATGTGGTGGGGAACTTTGCCTACCCTGAATACAGGGATGTGGTGAAGTTCTTACAAAACTGTTTTCTCACCACCACATTCACAAAAACCCCCTCAGTCATCTATCATGCCTACTTGAGGGAATTTTGGTGCACAGCGGTGGTTGAAATCCCTGATGCGCCAAAGGAGGCCAAAATCAGGTTCTCAGTGAAGAATGGAACTAAGTTCCTAGCTCTTGACTACAAAACCTTTGTCAAAGCCACTGGCCTTGACTACACTGAGACCTTTGTTGCCAAACCAACTGAAGAGGAAGTTAGACAACTCCTCTTGGAACTTGGGCCCTATGATAAACATCATCCTGATGTTACTCCAGGGGCCCTACTGTCCAAAACCCCCATAATCAAAACATGGTTCCCTGCCCCTGGAGGATCCTGATAACATTTGTAATTCAGGTCCTTGGGGGGAATAAATCCTCAACTAAGCAACTAAACACTACCCAATCAATGATAGTGTACTGTCTCATTGAGGGTAAAAAGATTGACCTTGGAGAAATTATCTTCAGGGACCTCATAGCCAAATTGGGTGGGAAGTCTAGGAAAAAACACATGTCTTACCCTAGATTTATTTCCTGTGCCCTGAATGACTTATTAGGGTCTGAGTATATCAAGCCTGACAGTGTCGGCTTTGAACCTGATGTCTTACATAAGGCAGATTACTCACGTGACCCTATTGAGGTAACACCTGTCGCCCTGACCACATATATGCTGACTGCTATCCAGGGTGACAACATCATTTCACCTATTCCCTCTCCCACCAAAAAGGTGAAGAGGAAGAAGGGACAAGGGTCCAGGAAGGTGGCTCAACCCAAGTCACTCGCCACTGAGAATAATAACCCAGTCACTGACCCCAAAACAAAGGCCAACTGAGGGCACTGAGATATCACACTCAGTGTCCTTGGCGAACCCGTTCCCAAAGGATCTGCTGACATAAACAAGTTAGTGGAGTTGGAACCAACCAAACCTTCACATCCTGCTAAAGACTCTAGCAAATCACAACCAGAGTATCAGGGAGTAAGGGGTCCTAAACCCTCGGAGGGGCAGCACTACTCCACTGAGAAAGGGATCCACAAATAATCACATCCTGCCAAAGGCTCGGGTATATCACAACCCAAGCAACAGGGAGTTCTCGCCCCTAAATCTTTGACAGGCCAGTACAAGCCTGTTGGAAAGGGGGGCAAAACCACTCAGGTGCCTGATGAGTACATTTGCAAATCAAAGCTTTTGTCTTAGGGCACAAAAACTCATCCCAAAGACTCAGAGGGAAACATACAACCCGCTGATAGGGACACAACATTCACGACTCCTCATGATGGCACTGAGAAACACCCATCAGTATCTGAAGGGGTCACGGGGGACAAAGATTCAGAGGGACAAATGCCACCCGCTGATATGGAACCCATAACCCACCCCGGAGGAGCGCATAACTTGGGAACTGACCTTGAGGACCAGGTAGATAAAACCCAATCTACTGGATTTGAGGGGTCAGGTCCTGGCCAAAACGAAGGCAAGTCTTCTTATGAAGAGGAGCCGGATAACCTCCTATTGCAGATTACTTCATTGGCTGATGCTCAGGCCGCCCTGTTCAGTGATGAGGAGATTTTTGAAGCTGGAGATGATATGGTGGTTGAGGAGACAGTCCCTGAACCTATTCATCAGTCTCCTCAACCCTCTGACACTGAGGCCGCTGAAACTCAATCTACATCAGAGTCCTCAGGAGAAAATCAAGCTTCTCTCACTGAGAAAGTTTTCACCAAATTCATCAAAAAGATCACTATCATTTTGTACAGGGGGGGGTCACTGATGAGGTCTTTAACATGCATACTGAACAGGCGGTTCACTATCACAATCTCAAAGATGCTGTCAAAGATTTCAATGATGATGTCAGGGAATAGAATGCCTCAGTTAACCATTCCCTGACACAGATGATCACTCGCCTGAATCAGTTTTTGATATCCCTTAACCAGCTGAATGTAAGGGTTCAGTCTGTTCAAGAATTGGTCAAGGATGATCCTGAACTCACCAGGAAGCTTCTTCATGCATCCGAGACGTATCAAGTAAATTCAGTGGCCCTCACTGAGTTACTTGACTTGCTAAAGGGATCGAATGTTCAGGGTCTCACCACAACTGTGGAGTCTCTTAAATCTTCCTTCATCAAAATGGAAGAATCAGTGGCAGCTCAATCCCAAAGGTCCACTTCTCTGGCATGGACTCTGGGATCCAGGATGACAGCTCTTGAAACTGCTCACGCTACACTTGACTCTAGGGTATCTCACATTCAACAGGATACTCAGGAGATCAAGTCTATGATGACGGAAATTTTCCAAGCCTTCAAGGGCACATCTACTTCTTCAGTACAACCAACACTTGCCATCACTGATGTTCAGGCAAATGTTGAGGGGGAGAATGCTACTGAAGCCCCTAATACTGAAGAACAAGGAGCTGGACAGCCCTCTCACACTGAGGGGGAGCATGTCACTGAAGCCACACCAATCAATGAAGTTCTACCACAACAGGAACCAGTCTCCTCTACTCTCAAGCAGGACAGAGAAAAAAGTATTGCTACCACCTCTGAACCTGAAATTATGCTAAAGCCTGCCTCCACAATAGTCAGATATGATCCTGATGAACCCATCAGGGTCCCGTTTGAAATCAATGGAGTTGTGCATCATCTCACCAATGCAGAAATTCAAGCCCACATGGAACGAATTGAGATTTTGCAAAAGGTTGCTGAAGAAGAGAGAATGAGCAAGCCTGCCCTTATAAAGGTTGTTCATGAGGAGGTTAAAAATATTGGTCTGGACACTGAGGCATGATGTGCGTTTTATTAGTACAAGTTTTAAAATTTATAAACACAAATTATACGATTATTATTTAGCACATACGAGCAAGTATACTCGTCCGATGTAATAAAGGTGGGTAAGTCGAGATCGTCCCAAGGGATTTGGTTGTTTTAGTAATAAGAAAAATGTTTGTTAACTAAGGGTTGTCAATCCAAATTTATGTAAAAATTAATTTAAAAGAAACTCAATAAAAACTAAGCATATACTTGTGTATAATTCCTTGATTGGTAATTAGGAGTATCATGACAATTTAAGTATAAAGTTTGGTGTAAAACTTGTTATGATGCGCAACTAAAAATGAGTAGTTATACAATCTATGATGTATGTCATGTTTTAACTACCACTAAGAATTCTATCACCTAAATGACTCCTTTCGGACATATCAAATGAGTATGACAATTCTATAATCACATGGTTGTTTTGAAAATCAATTCTTTTCTTATGAATTCCTACGAATCCTTTCGGTCCTTTTTCTTGATGAAATCTTCTCAAATCCATTTTAACAAGTAAATAAGATGGTTGTCAAGCATCCTATTCCAAACTAATTCGTGCACTAATGTTTTGGAATAAAAACAAGTTGAAATTCCTTTCGGACCTATTTTTCCAAAGATTGTTTTTACCAACAAATTAAGCAAGATTAGATGTTACTTCAACAAACTCATAAAATAGATATGTTTTCATGCATCACCTTTTTCATTAAAGAATACTCCATTAACCAATCACATCATATACACAAGTATATCACAAATTACTCCATAGCAATCATATTAAAACACAAGTAAATAAGAAAACTTTCATAAAACTTAAAGTAACAATTGTTCATTATAAGAATCAAGGTGTACCTAGTCTTGAGAATTACAATGAATAAACTTGTGGAACTATAGCAACCACACTCCTCCAATTGCTCACTAACGTAAGTAAACAACTCCACACTCGAACCAATGCTTGAGACTCTAACTCAACACGTTATGGACGTTTTCACAACACTTAGTAAACTTTCAGGCAATATAAGATGAACTAACAAGATTTGGTGTAATACTAAGTTAGATATTTGGTGGTACAAGTAATTCTAGACCCTAAGTAGTCATTATATAGCATAATGACACTTATCCTCCAAGTAAAAACGTCCCTCTAGAGTTATTAAGCAGAAATGATCAACCACACATGATTATGGGGAGTAAATACGTCCATAAATGCAAAAGTTGTAACTTCAGTCATCTCCATCCGATCGGATGGCACTTCTTTTGGCACATTCCAACCGAATCGGATGTGGGTTGCATCGGATCGGTTGGACTCTGTCTGAAAATTATTTCTTTGTCTTTTCTTTGTCGTTTTACGTTGCATGCGTTGTTTTTCTTCGTGGCATGACTTTATCCATTAGAACTTGATATTCCCTTGATAAATATGTGTAGAAAACTTGTCTTTATCAAATCCTTTTATCCATGCGTCGTTTCTTTCTTTCTTGATCTTCTTGAAACTCTCCAAATATACATGACCACTTCATTTCTTCATTTTTTAATCATTTTTACCTGCTTTTGGCTATATTTGCATGCATAAACACTTTTCCACGATTAAGTAACAAATATATACAAATATGACCAATTTCCATGCATAAAACAAACAATAACGCGACTAAAAACATGTTAATTTTGAGCGTTATCAAATCCCCCACACTTGAGCTTTGCTCGCCCTCGAGCAAGTCTTAATCAAAAGAAAATTGAATTCAATGGCAATAGTGCAAATATCTTATTTGAACTCAATTAAGTAAATAAAGAGCTTGATAACAATTCTACGCACCTCACGAAGATAATTTGAAATTCACTCATCACTCAATATGTGTAATGATTAATAGATCACTCATTGCTCAGTCATGATTTATGTTTCTTACCATAGGCTTGTACAAGTATCAAAACAATATAATAATTCATCAAAGAGGTCTTTTATTCGGGTTGTAACGTTTAGGCTAAGGGTAAATAAACTTTCGTGCAAATAATTACACTAAGTCAAAAAGGTAAGGATAAGGCATGGGAATATTTATGAAATTGGTTTTAAAGAAAAATAAAATCAAAGTCTAAATCCCATAGTTGCTAATCACGAACTAACCACAAACCCAAAAATGATAATAGTTACAATCTTTCTCCTATTCGAACTTTCACATGTCGATACATCGATTCACCATAAAAATATTCTTCAAACTTAGCACATTGGCTAACAACATATCACATAACTTTCTTTATTCATAATAATATATAATATAGCACATTGGCTATAATTGTCACCTATAGTTGCGATGACTTTTTTTTTTTTTTTTTTTTTTTTTTTTTTTTTTTTTTTACATCACATCTCCCCCACACTTCGCATAAGCATACACCACAAAAAATACAATTAAGAAGTATGCATACTTCATCTTGTTGGAATGGCACATACATGAATTGTGAAGTGTGGCTAACTATTAATCATCAAAAATAATCCATCATACCAAAACAACTAGCAACCCACCATTTAGACTCTGACAAAGGGTTAGGCTAAGGTTTAAAGTGTAAAATATTTTTTTTATTTTTCTGGATTTAACAAAATGAAAAGGATGGCTCAAAGGGTTTAACTAGGGGTATCTAGCGCTAAAGATGAACGCTAACAAATGGGTTCCAAATACGTGGGTAACTAACCGATGTGGTTAGCAAAAATTATTTTGTAAACGGATGGCCATTTGGTTTTATATCCTAAGTTTGCCTCTTATCATATGAATATATCCTTATCATTCGAAAATGATTTAACCGTAATGCATAACAAGTACAAGTTCTAGAATTAACACAACCACCGGCACACTCATAATGAAATATATAAATAGCATGTGAAACACTATTTACATAAATAAAAAAAATTAAAAAAAAATAAATAAAAAAAGACTAATCCTCACAATTTAAAGTAATAAAGGTATAAAATTGTGCTAGCAAATGTTATCAATTCCGAGACGAATTGCTCTTTAAAACTTGAATTTATTCTCCAAAAATATAATTATTATTTACCCTTGAATCAACCTTATTTTAACTAAAATATGAAAGGAGAACTACTTTTAGTTACTAAAGTTCACGACTCTAAAAAAAATTAAAAATTAAAAATTATGCAATTTTTCTATTTTCTTCCCTCCCGGCCTCCCCCACACTTAAATTTTGCATTGTCCTCAATGTAATAAAAAAAATAACTTCAAAGTAAAGGAAATGAAAAAATTTAGAAAATACCGGAGTTAAATACGTAATATGCATATTTGATCATAATAAGCAAACGAGTTTATCGACTCCAAACGTTGATCAACTATATGCTCCCGTAACAAAACCCTTGCAAGAAAACTGCAAAATATATAAAACAACCAAACAAACACAAACAAAAAATATCTAAACCAAATAAATAGAAAATTAAGTTACGTTATAAATCCTAAAAGAAATAGTTAAAGGTAGTGGAAATAGAAATAGTTCGACAAATAATTGTTTTTAAAACAAACCATAAACCATATGATCACACGTCACCATCAATAACTCACATCGGAACGAATGAACTCGTCCTCGCTTTCCTCTTCATCCTCATCTTCCTCATCAACGTCTTCTTCATTGTCCTCATCCACCACTCGTCTCTTCTTCTTTCCAACTCTTGATGACGAACCTCCAACATCATAACTCGATCCTCCAGGATTAAAACTTGATCCACCCACATTAACACCTGAACTACCATACTCGGGAAGTCTACCGTATGGAGGGTATGGCTCGGGAAATGGTGAATAGCCAGGATAAGGGTAGGGGTATGGTACAGGATATGGAGAATATGGTAAAGGGTATGGTGGAACATTTGGTGGGTTGTAGGGAGGTACCTCATAATTGGCATCTTGTGCCAAATGTTGGATCATAGGCATGGAATAATCAAAGTTGTAATTATTCCTCATTAACATTGAATCTTTCCAAACTTCCCTACACTCAATAGCATTTAACTCTCGGTTCCAATCACCCCATCCTGAATCAAAACCGCTTTGAGTATACCCCAGAAAACTTCCCATTTGAGGTTGTGATGGTGCTTCCGCATAAGCTCCTGATTGCACCCCCACACTTGGTTCGGTCCAAGGTCCCAAAGTCTTGTTATTCCTATTCAATGCTTTTCCAAAACTAAAAGCATCCCATATCTCACTCTCCAACCTCACTCTACACTTCCTCAACTCATTATCATTAAAATACCCAAGATTCTTAGCCAAAACGGTCACATAATGACCTCCACAAACATCACTTTGTTTCTTAATCCCCTGTGCTCTCTTAGAAAGATATTCGGCAATAATCCATGCCACATTCCCATTCTTATCTTCCTCCAACAACTTCATCACCCATAGGTCCTGTTGATACAAAAGTTGGGCGTTCCTAGTTTGGGCTCTTGCTCTCGTACCAATTCGCTTCTTAATACTTGAAACCTGCGCACTAAGAAAATAAACAAACACCGTTAGGCTTATCGTGGGATTGTCTCCCACGATTATCCTCCGGCGTGAGAGTAAGTAATCGGTTTTAGGGTTCTCGTAAAGAGTTTAGGATTTTGTGAATCGTACCTTTAATGAGAATTATGTCATTCCTTATATAGGTGCAAAATCCTCGTAGGTTTCTTGCTCCTTACTCTTCGCACTCGTGGTGCTTATCCGGGTTAAGGATATCTATTCCGTAAATTGAAGATCCTTATCTATGCCTGGGTAGTTTTGGTTGGGCTTGGGTCCACGTGATGTTTATCATTTGGGCTCGTGGCCCAAATATAGACTATACGTCATCATGTCCCCCCAGTCTAGTATGCGCGGCTCGTAGCCGCGGATGCTAGACTAGTGAGAACAGCGGTAAGCGTGGCGGGACAATTTTAGAAATTTGCCGCCCAATATGAAGAACTATGTATCTAGTCCAAGATATTTCAAAAAACTGCCTCGAAAAACGGGGGGTATGTCCACGTGTTCCTTGGAAAACGGGAAAAAGTGCATGTACCTTTCGTATTCTAGCCACACGTTTGATGAGTGGGATCCACGTGGCTCTCATCCTAGGGTTTTGGTAACCCTATATAAAACCGCCTCCCTTTTACCAAAAAAACACACAGTAAAAACACACATTCACCATTTTACATTTCTTCAAAGCGTTTTTCAAAGAAATCAACTGTTGCATTAGGTAATTGCGCGTGCGCATCTTAGTAGATCTTGTTATACTGTTGAAATGGTTGCTCAGTTAGAGGAGTTTCGCTCTGCGATGGATGAGGATGACGTGCGTCAGTTCTCATCTGATTACTTTATTCCTCTGGATGTGCATCCAGAGGCCCCGGACGTCGATGCGTGTATCGCCGATTTCCCCGAAGGGAAGATAAGGCTATACACTCGCTTTTTTGAGTACGCTAACTATCGCATACCAATATCCATATTTTTGAGCAACGTGCTCAATTTCTATCACCTTTATATCTCTCAGCTGCACTGTATAGGTGCGGCGAAGATATCAAATTTTGAAGTAAACTGTCGTTTACTTGCAATAAACCTAACTGTCGACCTATTCCGCACGTTTTACCACACAACGTGGTCGCATGGATAGGTATCCTTTGCGAAGCGCGCGGGGAGCCTTCAGTGTTATACCGATAAGGTAGATTCCTTGAGGCATTTGAGGGAATATTTTTTCTGGGTGGATGATGTGGTGTTTGTGGAGAGTGTGATCCCTCCTCAGAATGAAAACGTGGAGGAGGGAGTGAAGGTGGCTGAGGATGTGTCTGCACAGCAGCAGTTGGTGGAGTTGGCTACTAATGATGAGCGTCAAACTGAGCTAGTTGCTCAGTTGAAGACGTGATACGTCGGGGAGAGTAGCACTCTTGCCCAGAAAGATGAGGAGACAGCTCTTCTCCGTGCACAGCTGGTTGAGGCGCAAGCGGAGGTGGGGTCCTCTAAGGCGCACGCAGACAAGGTCACACACAAAAAATTGACCATGATGGCTGAGCTGCAGCAAGCGCGCAGGGAACTTCATCAGTTTAGGGCAAACCTTACCTGGGCGGTAAGGTATCTTGAAGAGAAGAAGGACGAGCATTTTGCGAACATTAATGAGTTTCGCCTGCGTATAGAGAAGATTATCAAGGTGCAGGAGGAGAAGCTGCGCGGCCTGAGCATAGACTATGATGAGGAATTATACCCTCATCTTATGTCTACAATAGCTAAGCGCAGGTATGCCTTTATATCTTTTTTTCTGAACTGTTGCCTTTATCAGATTTATTGGTTTGTCTCTTTTCTTCTAATGCATCATTTTTCTATTTTTGTAGGTGGTTGATCAGTCATGGCTTGCGCCTGGCTGAGATGGGCACCTTGGAGTCTCCGGAAGTATTGGAGACCTTTGGAAAGGTGGTTCAGTGCGCTGTGGAGCGTGGTAGGGCGCAAGCCATGGAGGAGCTTCATGAGGCTAAGTTGCTAAAGGTGACGCTTGCTGAGGTGCCTGCTTATAATGCCAATGCGTATGACGAGCTGATGAAGGCGATGGAGGGAATGAAGCTGCTTGAGCTTCCTCATATTGCGCGGCTGGAGAGCGACCAGGATAACCCTATAAAGGTAATTATGGAGGGGTTGACCCTGGGGCGCCATATCTTGGAGGATGCAGAGGCGCAGCCAGACTACTTTCTCAAGCCTGACGAGTCGCAGCTGCAGGTTCCTGTTCTTGCACAGCCACGCCATATGTTGAATCCTTTTGCTCTTGAAAAGGAGATTCCTCTTAAGGAGGTGTTGGAGCTGCACGCAGAGAGAGCTGCCAAGAAAAAGGGGATTAAGGGCAAGGTCGTCCTATGCGGTGTGGGCGCTGCACATATTCCCAGGTCAGATGGGATTCCTGTTAGTGTAGCGACCGTATCGCCTAAGGATGCGTTGCTCTTGAGAAAGCTTCAAGAGGCAGGAAGCTCCGCTGCCCCAGAAGATAGTCCTGAGCATCGTCATAGCATATAGGCTTTTTGTGACTTGTATATTTATTGTATAAATAACAAAGTATATCTTTTGCATGTTATAGTATATGTTCGTATATTGTTGTCTTTTTATGTAAAAAGATTAAATAAGATACTCTTTTTGGAGTTATGTTTAAATTAAGTGCGTGACTTAAGATAAATTATAAGTATAAACTTGCATTATGTTTGCAAAGTTTTATTGTGTGACCAAGAGTCTTGGCTCGTTGTTTGCTAAGCTTGTACGTGACATTTGTGCATCCTTCGTGGGATGCGCAAGGAAGACTTACTTCAACGTCTTGAAGGTAAGGTGCCTAGCAAGGATGCGCGATCCAATGTTGATGGGTTTGCAACCCTCTTACTCAACGAGTTAGTTAGTAGGTTGACTACATTTGTCTTGACTACCGCTCCTATGCAACAATCCCCAAGAAATCAACTTTTGTAACACCTTCATCAACGGATTTCTAATCCTAGAAGAATTCCTCCTAACAGAAGTTGGATCACCAATCCTATTCCAATAAGCATCAACACCCGTGTATTGATCATTAGCTCTAGCCAAGCTCATAAAATGTGGTCCAAACAACCTATGATTAACCTCACTCTCCTCATACAAACCAAAAGCAACTGCAAAATTTGGCAAAGATAAAGCATGTTCGCGACCACACAATCTAAACCAAACACAAACATCCCCAAGAACATCATTCACCTTCCTATCAAAGTAAAACGTAGAAAAGAACTCCAAACACCATTCCCTGTAAACATCCTCACGTATACTAAAAGCTCTTTCCCAAGAATAATCTTCAAACCTATCCCCATCACCGGAATACACATAAATCATAGTCATCATGCTCCTCAATTGATCCTCACATTCATACTCCGCAAGCAATTCCCAATCAATCAATCTAGGCTTAGCAATCTTCCTTTCTTGAAGTTTTGAAAGACGTTCCCTATACGCATTCTTCTCATCTTTGTTTTGCACATGAGAAAACTTGACATTATCATTAGACTCTGGTTTCAAACTGAAAGTGATCCTCTTCCTCTCATTCCTTTTCAAATACTTGTTAACAATCGGGTTTCTTTGATTACGACCCAATCTTGCAACATTTCCCTGAAAGAAATCTCAAATTATGTTATTATAAAAGTATAAAAACTAATACCAATCAATTTAGAAACTAGAAAATGCAATTTCAAAAATTTCAAAAAATTTTCCGTGGCATCCATCCGATCGGATTGAGGTCCATCCGATCAGATGCATCTTTTGCACATTCCAATCCGATCGGTTGCAACTCGCAACCGATTCGGCTGGAGTTCCTGTATACATCATGCATCCTCAATCCATTCTAAACGTTTCCCAATCAATCCGAACTTCTTTCTAACTTGTAATCTCCCATTTTTGAGTGCTTCTAACATCCGAACTCTCCTATCAATGATTCGTAACATTTCCAATCATCAACCTAATGATCCTATGAAAACCAAGAACATCATCTACTAAAATTTTCCAATTAGTGTTCTAATCAACAATGCAATTACCTAACATCACTAATTATCAATCATGTAACTTCTGGGATTCATCAATTGCAAATAAACTAGCTCCAAAGATTCTACACAATTCAATCCGAAAATTCAATCAATGAATTCTTACTCAAAACTTAATCAAACATGAAATGCAATAAACCTAAAAACATAAAATAAATTGCATGAAATTAAAAATACGAAACAAACAAATAGCACAGGATGTGCTTTATTCTTGTGATCATTCTTCTTCATCCATAGAAATATTCATTCCTAAGAATGTCTTCTCCACGATACTTGTTTGACAACTTCCTAGTAGTCTTTTGAGTTTTGAAACTCCGTGCAAAATTCCTTCCGCTAGGACATGTGATATCAAATTTGCAATGCCAATCACCATCTCCTTCTTCTCTTTTGTAAATGCTATGACCATCGGAACCCCGTTCCAAGTTCTTCAATTGGACCGGTAAAGATCCAAGAAAATCTGTCTATTTGTTAAACACAAAAATGTTTTTAAATGGGTTAAAGAAAGCCTCCATTGCTAGAGCTCTTTCCATTTCATCCTCAATATCAAAGAAACTAGGTGTGCATGGGCCAAACTTAGGTCTACCGTCTTCATCTCTTCCTACTTCAAACCAACCAAGGTAATCCTCCTCTTGGTCCTCATCATTATCATCCCCATTACTACCCCCTCTAGGCTTTGGATAGTAAGTATTCTTAAAAATTCCATCATCAATTGTCATAGTACCTCTTCCCATATCTATTATAGCTCCACATGTTCTTAAGAATGGTCTACCTAACAACAAAGGTAGTTCCTTATCAACCACAACATCCAACACAAGAAAATCCGCCAAGAATGCTTGGTAACCAATTTGAACTCTTACATTTCTTACTCCCCCCATTGCTTTTTCCTTAGAATTATCCGCCATAGTGAGTTTAGAATTGTTAGGTGTAGGGTCTCTTAATCCTAACTTGTGATATAATAGATAAGGCATAATACTCACACTTGAACCCGTATTGGCTAATGCATATAAAGGAGGTGTCCCATTAATTTTAACCGGCAAAACAAAATTTCCGGGATCATTCATTTTCTTTGGGAGCCCATTCTCAATTATCCTTCTCTCCTCTACTTCATCAAAACTATTATCCTCCAACTTCGACTTCGCCAACATAACTCCATCTAATTTCTTCCTATAATCCATGTAATTTCTTAACACTTCAATGACCGGTTTGTTTTCCAACAATTCATTAATTTTTGCTTCAAGATTCTCCAAGATAGCTTATTTTTGCTCTTTGGTTAAAGGTTTGCTACTTTTTGGTGAATTTGGTGGAGTTTTGGATGATGATGATGATGATGATTTGTTTTCTTTTTGGGTGGAGGGTTGGGTTAATTTGTTCAATGGTGTTTTGTTTCAGTTAGCCTTGCCCGCCCATCTTACAAATTTCATCCCTTCCTTCCTTTATCTCTTCCATTCCTTCACAAACAACAATCATTTCATTCACACTCTTTCCTTCTTCCAAATCACTTATGTTAATTCGTAATTCCCCAAGTCCAAAATCCAATGTACACTTGGTATTCACAAGAAAATCTCTACCAAAGATAACCTCCGGTTCATCGGCATTAGTATATTCCAAAACCACAAAATCAACTTTAAAGATGTGACCATGAATATTCACTCTAACTCTTTTCACTTCCTTTCTTCCATAACTTCCATAATCAAGCCTAACAAAACCAAGCTTGTCAAGTACTTCTTCCGAAATGTAATTGTCTCCATATTCCATATTCAATTCCGCATCCCACGCTTTAACACCTTCCACCGCACAAGGTGTAGAATACCTCATGTGTGGAGCATCATATTCCTTAGGTGGTGCTCTTGTGAAAACAACAATTTTCCTTTCCCTCTCCTTCTTTGGGTAACACACTTCATGTGGCAAGTAAGAAACATTGTCACCAACAACCTCTTCTGCTTCTAAATCCAACTTAGCCTTTTCCAACATGCTTTCCAACTTTTCCAAGGAATCACCGGAATCCTTGAACATATCTTCCAAATCTTTTAAGTACGCCAAAATCTGACTTAAACTCTCCATTTCAACTTAAGCAATTACTAACTATAACATAACTATCACAAAAAACATCCAAATCATTAGCATGAGGGTTAGTTGTAATCAAATAACTCTTAATATGAAACAAGAACAAGTAAATTAACTAACTAAAACACTAAAAATTGAAAATAAACTAAAAAATAAAAATGTTAAAAATTTTCCCGAGACATCCATCCGTTCGGATGGACCTCCATCCGATCGGATGGCACAAATTACCACCTCCAACCGATCAGTTGGAACCCGCAACCGATTCGGTTGGAGTTTTCTGAAACAATTTTTTTTTTAAAAAAGTCTTAAACTAAATAAAACAATAATGATAACTTAAAGGACATTTAAAACATTAAATAAGGTGCTCTTAAAACTACTAAAACATTAACTATAATTAAAACTACTAAAAACATTAAAATGACTCATAATGATATCTTATAACTAATAATAACTAACATTAATAATATAATTATTAAAACTAATTAACTAAAAACAGAAAAATAAACATTAAATAAGAAAAACAGAATCCTATAAATTTTACCGAGACCACCAACCAATCGAATGGGCATCCATCCGAATCGGTTGGCTAAAAACCAACTTTTTTTTTTTACTTTTTACTACTAAAAACTTTAAAAATTTCACAAATTACAAACAATTTTATTACTAAAAACTAAGAAATTTAATCAAATCTCCGGCAGCGGAGCCAAAAACTTGATGTGCGTTTTATTAGTACAAGTTTTAAAATTTATAAACACGAATTATCCGATTATTATTTAGCACATACGAGCAAGTATACTCGTCCGATGTAATAAAGGTGGGTAAGTCGAGATCATCCCAAGGGATTTGGTTGTTTTAGTAATAAGAAAAACGTTTGTTAAATAAGGGTTGTCAATCCAAATTTATGTAAATATTAATTTAAAAGAAACTCAATAAAAACTAAGCATATACTTGTGTATAATTCCTTGATTGGTAATTAAGAGTATCATGACAATTTAAGTATAAAGTTTGGTGTAAAATTTGTTATGATGCACAACTAAAAATGAGTAGTTATACAATCTATGATGTATGTCATGTTTTAACTACCACTAAGAATTCTATCACCTAAATGACTCCTTTCGGACATATCAAATGAGTATGACAATTCTATAATCACATGGTTGTTTTGAAAATCAATTCTTTTCTTATGAATTCCTACGAATCCTTTCGGTCCTTTTTCGTGATGAAATCTTCTCAAATCCATTTTAACAAGTAAATAAGATGGTTGTCAAGCATCCTATTCCAAACTAATTTGTGCACTAATGTTTTGGAATAAAAACAAGTTGAAATTCCTTTCGGACCTATTTTTCCAAAGATTGTTTTTACCAACAAATTAAGCAAGATTAGATGTTACTTCAACAAACTCATAAAATAGATATGTTTTTATGCATCACCTTTTTCATTAAAGAATACTCTATTAACCAATCACATCATATACACAAGTATATCACAAATTACTCCATAGCAATCATATTAAAACACAAGTAAATAAGAAAACTTTCATAAAACTTAAAGTAACAATTGTTCATTATAAGAATCAAGGTGTACCTAGTCTTGAGAATTACAATGAATAAACTTGTGGAACAATAGCAACCACACTCCTCCAAAACGTAAGTAAACAACTCCACACTCGAACCAATGCTTAAGACTCTAACTCAACACGTTCTGGACGTTTTCATAACACTTAGTAAACTTTCAGGCAATATAAGATGAACTAACAAGATTTGGTGTAATACTAAGTTAGATATTTGGTGGTACAAGTAATTCTAGACCCTAAGTAGTCATTATATAGCATAATGACATTTATCCTCCAAGTAAAAACATCCCTCTAGAGTTATTAAGCAGAAATGATCGGCCATACATGATTATGGGGAGTAAATACGTCCATAAATGCAAAACTTGTAACTTCAGTCATCTCCATCCGATCGGATGGCACTTTTATTGGCACATTCCAACCGAATCGGATGAGGGTTGCATCCGATCGGTTGGAATCTGTATGAAAATTATTTCTTTGTCTTTTCTTTGTCGTTTTACATTGCATGCAATGTTTTTCTTCGTGGCATGACTTTATCCATTAGAACTTGATATTCCCTTGATAAATATGTGTAGAAAACTTGTCTTTATCAAATCCTTTTGTCCATGCGTTGTTTCTTTCTTTCTTGATCTTCTTGAAACTCTCCAAATATACATGACCACTTCATTTCTTCATCTTTTAATCATTTTTACCTGCTTTTGGCTATATTTGCATGCATAAACACTTTTCTACTATTAAGTAACAAATATATACAAATATGACCAATTTCCATGCATAAAACAAACAATAACGCGACTAAAAACATGTTAATTTTGAGCGTTATCAAGGCACTAGCCACTGAGCAAGCTGGTGCAGCCTTTAAAAAGGCTCAGGAAGAAGAGTTGAATGCTCTCAAAAGGGAAAGGGAAGAGAAGCTCAGAAGGGACGCTCATATAAGGAAGACCAGGATTGAGAAGTATCATTGGGTGATGAAAGAAAGGCTGAAACCGGAAACCATCACTGACATTCAAATTCATCGCAACACCAATCCTGCAATAATCACTGTCTTCAGGGGACAGGATAAAAGAGTGATGGAAGTTCACAAACCATTCAGGTTTGCTGACTTTGGCATCACTGAACTTGTTGAGCTTCGTCCCATCATTGCCGAGAAGAACAATGTTGTGGTACCCAACCTTCTTAAGTCACTGAAGGAAAGGTATGACAGACTGAAAGCAATGCCTGAAGCGCTAAAAATTCCCTCCCTTCTTCCTGCTTCAACAACAGAGACTGCTCCATCTAAGCCTTCCAGGAGGAAAAGGAAGCAAATAGAGATGGAGCCTGAGATCAAAGTACCAGGGCTAGACTGTGACAGGTCGCTTCCTGAAGGGATCACTTTTGTGAACAATATGGTCCTTGAAGCACCTGAAAGAGGCTTATGCTTCACTGATGAGTTTGGAAACTTTGCTTTCCAAAGATGGTCTGATATGGATAAGGCAGGAGTCAAAGCAATGCTCATGTACCTCATGTTGGCATCCCCCATCAAGAGTACTGAGAACAAAAGATTCTGCTAGGACTTGGAAGCAATGATCAATGAACATCCTGAAAGGCATCTACTCAGAACAAAGAAAGCAAAGCTTGAAGCCCGTGGATACCACCTGAACATCTAATCTGCAACAACTATCTTTTATTTTTTTGTAATTTGTAGGACTTGTAATAACTATGAATAAACTTTGATGTTTTGTTTAAATTATGTGTCCTACCTATAATTACATCAACATTCAGTAAGAGATGAAGACCCCTGAAAACTCATATTGAATCAAGAGATACTTAGGCTATTTGTATGTTCAAATAGGGGGAGATTGTTGGGTCACTGAATTCCCCAATCTTCTTCTAACAAGGATTTGAACGTAAAATAACCTGAGTATAAACAAGTCACTGAGTGAACAGTAACTCAGTGAGTCATCTTCAGGATGCTTAGACCGAGCCTAAGAAGAAAGGTTCTCCATTCAGTGAGGCGGAACTCAGTGAGTGTGATCTAAGCCAAGAAGAAGGTGATGGGTTCAGTGAGGATGACAATAACTCACTGAACCCCAAGACTCCTCAACAACTATCATGGTACTAAAGACTGATGACTTGAAGACTGAAGTTTTGGCGGGACCGGGCGGGAAAGTTTGAATTGGTTCACTAAAGTGCTTTATCACTTTAAGGTCAAACTTTCCCCAAATGGTTAAAACCAGTCTGTCATCAGAAAGTGCCTTTTGGACTTAACCCAAAGAAGTTTCCCTTGCCAGAGAATAAAATCTATCAAGATTTTATTAAGGAACACTTAGGTCCATTGTATAATAGAGATGCTCACATTTGTGTATAAATAGATAGCATAAGTGAGGAGTAAAAGTTGACAAGTTTGTGCAATTAATGCAAAGCATTCACAAACCACTTTTACTCCTCCAAAGAACAACATAACCCCTGAGATAGCTCAGTGGGTCCTGAAGTTGTCACTCAACATTGTTTGAGTTTAGAGAGGAGTCAATACCACACTTGTCGTTTCAATCCCAAGTGTTATTCCGCAAACACTTGGGTACGATTCTTTTTGATTAACTTCTAATAAAGAATTAAACGTTGAAACATATTGTCTCTTATGTTTACGTTGCTTTATTGTTAATCATTTATACATCTTTGTTAAAAGTCATACTACTTGGGTACATTAGCTTTTTAGTTATTGTTAACCAAGTAAAAGGGACCAACAATATGAAACATAAGAAAGCTACGAGCCGACCTACCCGAGACACTCGAATAGATCTCAAATCACATAATCACATATCCGTCAAATCATAAGTTGTACAAGGAGTAACTAGCTCCAATGTACCAGAAATGAAAGGGGTACAAGGCACGTACAGCCAGTCACTATCTTCTCAAAACAAAACAGAACCTCGGATGCATCCATATGCCCCCTACAAAACAAATCATATATATACACCTGCTCGCATGACAGGCATATACACATATCATAATTGCCAAGCGATCACATATCATATCACAACAGAAGGGGACGCCATGGATCAATCACACCTCCACAGAAAGTGTCATGCCATTGGTGCCATCAATGACATGCCCATGGTACCTCCGTGAGTAGACTAAAAACTCGGGCATCAGAACAGAACATATCAGAGCAAACAAAGCAAGGCTATCCATAATCATAACAAAGCTCCCAGAGCATAACATAACAGAATCTCATATCAAAGAGATAGTAATCAGATCATCATAACAGAATGTATAGCAAACAGAATCATATCAAACGAATCATATCAAGGAATCATAGAAAAGGCTCATATCCGATGAATCATATCATAGCAAACGAATCAAATTCAAGGATCGAAAAGTCATGAGATCGGAATCCTTACTAAGAAAGGATAGAATATTTGTACCTCAAACCGCAAATGCAAAACACATCAGAAGACATAAAGGTCAAAAGTTACTCCTTTTTCAGTGAATCTACACGAATTAATGATCGTATTATTACTTATAGCTCATTTTAAATCAGATTGCTCATTTTAGGTTTCTTTCTGTTTTTAGAAACTTTCCATTTTTAGTAACTTGCCAAATATAGTAACTTTCTGAAAATAGTAACCTTCCATTTATAGTGAGTTTCCACTTTAAGTAACTTTAACCATTTCAAGTAACTTCTATTTTTAGCAAATTTCCCGATTTAGTATGATTAACCATAAATGATTTCAATTAACATTTAGTTAAGTTAAATTAAAGTGCTCAAAATGCTAACTATTATAGATTAGGGTTACTTATAATAATTTATAATAGTTTAGGGTTAAAAATATAAATAATCCAAAAATGAGGGATTAAAGTGTAATTTAGTTTCATAATGACCAGCTTAGGGATTTATTTATATATTTTAGAATGTCATTCACTCATCTCGGACTACAATACACTCGAAGTTTTCATCAATCTCGAACCTGTCATGACACATACACACACTCTCGAGATACATGCACACTCATATTCACTCGACACTCTCACACTTGTACCCTTTTATTTAGTTCGTAGACTAAAACCAATACGCCACACATTCACACAATATACTCGTTATACATACATGAAATAACACATCAAACCCAATACCCCCAAGACAAATGATCGATGGACCCAAATCACACTCACACCACACTAAGAATAAATAAGACATCATCAATTCTCCAATACCATGCATGCACTAACACGTATTTACACAAGACACAAGTTAACGCCCCACGAATTCACATCAAAGCCCATACTTGTTTCACATGCATGATCGTCTTTTACTTCTTAGGTATTGTTCCATTTATATTTCATATCATAAACATGTTCAAATGACAATGCCAAAACAGAAACAAGGTCGACTTAGAAGTTTCTTAAATTCGTGATCAGTATTTTATGTTATTCCTTTTTTCATTATACATATATCCAAACAGATTTCAAAGCATATGTACGTTTCCTTTTTCACACAACTGATTGAAATGAGTGTCGAAAAATCCGGATTAAAGACGTATGCAACCACATATTCGGAGAGCAAAACGGAACAGAAATTGACGCATGTGTTTCGTATATTCATGATGTTATGTTACGTATAGATTACATTTGTTGTTAACATATTTATCTCATACGCTAAATCTGTTTTCATGTTGTTTACGTATAGGTACATATCGAATCAGAAACGTAAGATGATAAGGTGTTACCTCAAAGACGATGTTGATATAAATAATTGACTAAAAACATTATTCATATCTTTCGATATCTCTAAGTTTTGATAATCACAAAACGAAAACTCATCAAACCAAAGGATATGACGTAAACAAGTATTTAGTAGTAAATAATCATTTTCACCATCTAATCACTTAAGGTATGAATAAACAAAGTGATTAATGCATTATAAGATCAAAGGAAATTTTGTATTAATACATAACATTTTATAAAATGTTTTTAACATTTTATAAATATTTGTAAATCATTTTTGGTATAGCTTTATTAAACCACAAAAATATGATTTCAAATTTCCAACCAAAAAGGGCAAATTTTATCCAGAAAAACTTTTCAAATGTTCAGGAGGGCGGCCCCCTTAATTTTACTAGGCGGCCCCCTTAATCATTAAGGGGACCGGCCTACAATTAAGGGGACCGGCACGCTCCCGAACAGTATTTTCTGGCCCTATAAATATTGGATCATTCCACATATTTTTCTCACCTTTTTGCACCAGAAACTTTCAGATCTAAACATCCATTTCCTTTCTCTAAAAATCCTTTGATCTTACATACTTTGATCTTTGTTTCAAAGTGATTCAAGCCTCAACATTCAAAGTGCAAAGAGAAGAATACTTCTATTAGAAGTATTACAACTTAGTATCATCTTGCTATCTAAGTTGCTTGTTTATATTTTCTTGTAAATCTTTCATCCTTTGGTGAATAAGGTGTATGTATTAGTTAGCTAGATTTAGTTGAAGAATCTAGGATTGTTGTAAGTGTGAGGTGAAACTTGAAGTGAAGAAGAAGTGTTAGATAGTAGTGGTGATAGGAGATTGTAGCAATAGGGACTTGTAGTGAAGATATTGAGGGTCTAAAGTGAAGAAGACTAGAAGACATTAGTGACTTGAAGGTGTGAAGACATTAGTGGCTTGAAGGTGTCAAGACATTAGTGACTTGAAGGTGTGAAGACATTAGTGGCTTGAAGGTGTCAAGACATTAGTGACTTGAAGGTGTGAAGACATTAGTGGCTTGAAGGTGTCAAGACATTAGTGACTTAAAGGTGTGAAGACATTAGTGGCTTGAAGGTGTCAAGACATTAATGCTTTGAAGGTGCAAAGACTTTAGTGGCTAGAAGGTGTGTATAAGTTGTGACTTAGGTGTGAAGACGTTGCGGTGTGATTATTGGTGTGTAAATTGGTGTGCAAAGTGGTGTGTAAATTTGGTGTGTAAGGTTTTCTCCGCCATAAGGGAGATTATTGATATAGTGAAGAAAACTCTCGAGTTAGGTGCTCGGGGAGTGGAGTAGGGCAAGGAAGGTGTCCTTGTAGCCGAACCACTATAAATCCTTTGTCTCTCGGTTTGATCTTTCCATCTCTTACTCTTTACTTGCTTACTTACTAGCTTTTCATAAATTGTCTATATTATGTGTTGTGCATATATTGAATTCACATAAAGATCAAACTAGGTTCCATTCAAAACATCAATTATACATTAGTTAAACATAAGTATATACAACTACTAAGACACATATATCTATATTAGTACAAACTTGTATTTAAGTGGGATATACGAAATCATAATTTCTATTCAACACTTTAAATAAGTATTGTCTATGTGATATATGTAAACTAGTTTGTTTGTATACTTTAGCTTTAACGGTTTTTACAAATATTATCAATTCTTAGAAAGCAAACTTTTATTAAACGAAAAAGACGCAAAACTATTCAACCCCCCCTTCTAGTTTTCCACAATTGGTATCAGGAGCCACGTCTAGCAAGATTTTTAAAATAGATTGTATTTTAAAACTTGTAACGATCTATGGAATTTGAAAAATATTTAGAAGGGGAGTTTATGCAACAACCACCATTATTTGAAAATGATCATTTTCTTGAATGGAAAAACAAATTTGAAAATTATGTGAAATCAATAGATCTTGATCTTTGGCATATCATTTCAATTGGTGATCTTAAACCAACCAAAATGGATTTTCAAAATCAATATAATAACCTTCAAACCAAATTTGATAAAAACACTAAAGCCAAATTACTTATTCTCAAAACTCTACCAAGAGTTGAATATGAAAGATTACTTCCTTATAAAATGGCAAATGATATTTGGAAATGCCTTTTAAAATTTCACCAAGAGAAATGTAAAACCAAAGATGATAAACTTGATATTGCACATAAAATAGTTACTCTAGAAAATTCAATAGATAAATATTTAGTTGAAATAAACACATGTACTACTAGTTCAAATATGGTTATTGAAGGTACAAATAAAGAAGAACACATGTGTCTAACCCGAAGAAAGTATGTCAATAAACCATGGTGCAACAAGGAAAATGAAGATGACGAAAATATGGCTTACATGAATTCTCTAACTAATGAGAATACAAGTGGTGACGGCAAGGATTACATGCTTCAAGATCCAAGCAACACTACAAACAAAACATGGAGTGACATGAACAATAGAATTGATCACCGCTTAGCATGTGAAGATTGTACAACTACAAATAAGGTACAATCCAAAACCAAACATTTTTGCTATGATCAATTTATATTAGAATTTTCAAAATTGGAAAACAACTTCAAACACTTTTGCAACATTGAATCAAAAATTATTTTTAAGAATGAATCTTCAACATCCGTTGAAAATAACTTTGAAAAAGAAATAATTTTAGAAGACAAAATGTCTAGACTTGAAAGTAATATTGAAATTGATCTTGAATGTAAAAATTGTCAAGACTACAAACATGAAATTAAAATGGAAAAAGAAAAAGCAAAAATATTGGCTAAATTTGAAAATAGTTCTAAATCTTTAAAATATCTACTTAACATTCAAAAGTCATTTTATGATAAAAACCGGCTTAGGATTTACTGAAGATGATTACTTAACGAATACCTCAAAACAAATAAAATTTGTTAAACCTAGTGGAAAAATTTAGAACTTTTATTATTTATATCCACTGATTATTTCTCTAGTCAAGAAAGCTATTGTTTGCTTGTTAAAACAAACAAATGATGAACTCTTGTACTTCTTGATGACATCCTCATCATGTGCATTTAAATGCATTGGATGCTCTCCACTAATCAACTCGGACCCATGAGAATCTGGGTACCAAGATCTTTGTCACTTGTAGTCTACACACGTGTTGATTATATATTGGTTGCGGTCATCTATGATCTTGGTGGTTTACATCTCACTCTTGGAGGACTCTTGTTTTACCATTCTTGATCCTTATTGCGTTGGGATTCGTCTTTGCTACTTCTACATACTTTGGGCAAAATGTTAAGACGTCTTCTATTGCTCTTTTGCCCACTCTTAAAGGAAAGCTGGACCTGAGGTAAGTTTTCTTTTCAAAACCTTGTTAATGTTACAATATATCATAGTATGCCATGATTAGTATACTAATATGATTTTAATCCATAAGTTGTTATGCCTTTAGATCATAAATACCAATATATGCATACATGATATTAGGACAATTAACTCTCTCGTTGTTATGACTACTTTAATCTATATGTTCTTAACTAATTGGATTAATAGATAATTAAGACTTGCTAGTAACTCTATACAACAATGTACCTTCTATGCAAACATATATATACATATGTCTATATTGTATTCATTGATGATTTTCTTTGTCCTTTCCTATCCCATTGCATTTAGATGTTTAATATCTACCATGTCTCTTTCACATCTTTAGTTGCCATTAGAGATGATTATGTGTGACAATGGGCCTAATCGATTCTCTTGAAGTATATCTTTCTCTTGAAATTTCTTGATTGTCAAAATCAAAACATCATATTTAAAAACTTCTCTCTTTGAATTAAAATCTTTCAAATATCTATTTTATGCTTCTTCAAACAACATGCTTAATCATAAGCTATCATAACATTATTTTGATCTTTATCAAGATAGAAACATTTTTCTTTTTGAAACAAAACAAAATTTGTTTTATTGGGATACGAACTTGAATGTACTTCAAAACATTAAGCCAAGTATTAGTGAATCAAGAAAACTTCATATTTGGTAATCTTCGATAGGTAAATTTAGGAACTCAATTTCTTCTAAAAAGAGAATGACTACTGGAGAATCAATTGACTAGAAATTCAATTTAACCTAACGGTTGAATTGCTTCTATGTGAGAAGTTGGGTGTGTGTAACCCGTAAAAACGGTCGTGTTTAGCCTGAATTGAGCACCACTAGTAATAGTCTCATACTCATTCTCCAACTTGATTAAATTGCACTTCCTATATATACCTAACGCTAGTTCACTTTTATGAACTTTTCTTCTCTTTAAATTCTTTCATTTCCAGATTTATGGCATTAAGTTAGATAAGCATGCGAAAACATAGGAACTATAGATGTTAGGGTATATCCCATTCAACACTCTCACATCTAAATGAAAACTTACTTTCAAACATTGTTGAATAAAACTAAAAACATTTTGCCTAAAACATTCTTTGATTATCTCATATATGTCTTGCATTTATGTAAAAATGACATTCACAATTTAATCAAATCATTTCTTGAGAATCATGATTTGCCCATATGGATCTTGTTTGTAACAAATCTTAAAGTCCATACAATCATTACTTCCAATTTGTTTCTTGTAGGCACTCGCTATTTTGTTCAAACTAGCCAATTTATTATGGTTAGCATGTCTTATTGCTTCCTTAGTTGTGAAACTTAATTGACCAATAAGTAGATTGCATGAAAATTGGAAATTATTTGCCTACTTAACTCATCTTTATTACATTCTCTAGATACATGATTAATTTATCCTATATTGCTTCTAAAGAATTGATGCAAATTGTTTGTACTAGACTACATAGCATTTGTATTCTTCTACTTGTTAATTGTTAACTTTCATCGATATGTTTGCACTAGTCTACATATTATCATTTTCATATAGTTATACATTTAACTAATTTGCCTTATTACCTCCTTAGTTGCACATCTTAATTGATAAATTAATAGATTGCATGATGATTAGAAATTAATTATCTTATTTAATTGTTTCCATATCACTCTATACATTCATGAATAGTATGCCCTATATTGCTTTAAAGAATTGAACTTGCTTGAATCCAAACCCCAAAACATAACCTTTCTGAAAATTTTCTGCCAAAAACCCAATTCTGGCATTCTGGGAATCACCAGATGGGCAGCCCCCTTAATTATATAAGGCGGCCCCCTTAATGATTAAGGGGACCGGCCCATAATTAAGGGGACCGGCCATCTGATGGTCGGGGATACTGTTTTCTTTATCACTTTTTGACCCATTTCAGCCTATACTTCCCAAAATTCACAAACATATTTTGTCCCATGCTATCCCTCAAAATTTACCTTCCTAAACCACATTTCTCATACACTATAAATACCATCTTCCCATCATTAATGCCATCACACCCAAACATGTCATCTCCCAACAACCAAAAACCTAAAATTTCAAGAACCGCAAGGATCTCTGTCAAACCCGTTTGGAGGAGGAAACTTGATTCTTGTCATAACTCAAGTGATGTTGTTCCAAGTCAATCAACTACTAAACCTCAAACCCACAATAATGATTCATCACACAACCTATCACCCACTCATTCCCTCATTCATGCTTCTTCTTATGATGAGCATGCTCAATCCCAAAACAACAATCCCAATCTCTCAATCAATACTTCACATGTTGCTCATTCAACAAAAACACCACTCACTCTTGGTGAACCTCTTCCACCCATTTCATGTTTTCATGACTACCCAAGCTCAACCATGTCTCCACCACCAAGAGTACCACCACCACATCCTACAACCTCACATGCCACTCTTATGTTGCATGTTCAAACCTTCACCCAAGACAACTACCATGTTCCACCATCTTCACCTTCCTCCGAACACTTGAAGTTCGTTGAGGAGCTAAAAGAGGCTCATGAGCTTAGTGCTCTTTTAGCATTACATCTTGCGCAACGCAATTTGGATCCACCCCAATCAAGCTCACCATCATCACCACATAACATCAACCAAATTGAGAAGCATGTTAACAATTGCCCTTGTTGCATCTTCCTTCAACAACAAACCATTGCTTTGAATGAGCACTTCACTTGGATTGAGTATCTTCTTACTAGATTTCAACAAACACCATCACTTGAACAACATCAAAACCCTCAACCAACAAACCCAACTTCAAATCCACCACCTACAAGTTCTACATCTCCAAACTCACCAACATCCATGCAACCAAAAGTTTATCTCCACTAAACCACTAAGCATTTTACATGCTTGTGTTTCTCATTTTCGAATAAAACACCTCAACCATTTTGGGATTCAAGAAAGTTTGATGACACTCTTTGTTGGCACAATAGGATATTCTACTTTGAATTAGAATTCTATCATTATGGCTTTTGTAACAATGATTATGTGGTTGACATAATCATCTTGAATTAATGAATGCTTTTATATGTGTTTAAAATTCTTCTTTGCCATGCTTACTATTAGTTGTTATTATGCTATATGTATTTGCTTGTGCCTCTAATATTTTTCTTGCAAGAATTCCATATCTCGAACCCTTGGTGCCCTCAAACGAGGGGGAGCATACATCAAGGGGGAGCCTTTTTATTATCGGCTTAAACCTTTTTGATTCTACAAAAAGGGGGAGAAGTGAATATAAACTCACTAAATACTTGTCTAAAAATTAACTTTTGGATTTAATGAGTTTAGGTTTTGTAATCATCAAAAAGGGGGAGATTGTTGATATAAATAATTGACTAAAAATATTATTCATATCTTTCGATATCTCTAAGTTTTGATAATCACAAAACGAAAACTCATCAAACCAAAGGATATGACGTAAACAAGTATTTAGTAGTAAATAATCATTTTCACCATCTAATCACTTAAGGTATGAATAAACAAAGTGATTAATGCATTATAAGATCAAAGGAAATTTTGTATTAATACATAACATTTTATAAAATGTTTTTAACATTTTATAAATATTTGTAAATCATTTTTGGTATAGCTTTATTAAACCACAAAAATATGATTTCAAATTTCCAACCAAAAAGGGCAAATTTTATCCAGAAAAACTTTTCAAACGTTCAGGAGGGCGGCCCCCTTAATTTTACTAGGCGGCCCCCTTAATCATTAAGGGGACCGGCCTACAATTAAGGGGACCGGCACGCTCCCGAACAGTATTTTCTGGCCCTATAAATATTGGATCATTCCACATATTTTTCTCACCTTTTTGCACCAGAAACTTTCAGATCTAAACATCCATTTCCTTTCTCTAAAAATCCTTTGATCTTACATACTTTGATCTTTGTTTCAAAGTGATTCAAGCGTCAACATTCAAAGTGCAAAGAGAAGAATACTTCTATTAGAAGTATTACAACTTAGTATCATCTTGCTATCTAAGTTGCTTGTTTATATTTTCTTGTAAATCTTTCATCCTTTGGTGAATAAGGTGTATGTATTAGTTAGCTAGATTTAGTTGAAGAATCTAGGATTGTTGTAAGTGTGAGGTGAAACTTGAAGTGAAGAAGAAGTGTTAGATAGTAGTGGTGATAGGAGATTGTAGCAATAGGGACTTGTAGTGAAGATATTGAGGGTCTAAAGTGAAGAAGACTAGAAGACATTAGTGACTTGAAGGTGTGAAGACATTAGTGGCTTGAAGGTGTCAAGACATTAGTGACTTGAAGGTGTGAAGACATTAGTGGCTTGAAGGTGTCAAGACATTAGTGACTTAAAGGTGTGAAGACATTAGTGGCTTGAAGGTGTCAAGACATTAATGCTTTGAAGGTGCAAAGACTTTAGTGGCTAGAAGGTGTGTAGAAGTTGTGACTTAGGTGTGAAGACGTTGCGGTGTGATTATTGGTGTGTAAATTGGTGTGCAAAGTGGTGTGTAAATTTGGTGTGTAAAGTTTTCTCCGCCATAAGGGAGATTGTTGATATAGTGAAGAAAACTCTCGAGTTAGGTGCTCGGGGAGTGGAGTAGGGCAAGGAAGGTGTCCTTGTAGCCGAACCACTATAAATCCTTTGTCTCTCGGTTTGATCTTTCCATCTCTTACTCTTTACTTGCTTACTTACTAGCTTTTCATAAATTGTCTATATTATGTGTTGTGCATATATTGAATTCACATAAAGATCAAACTAGGTTCCATTCAAAACATCAATTATACATTAGTTAAACATAAGTATATACAACCACTAAGACACATATATCTATATTAGTACAAACTTGTATTTAAGTGGGATATACGAAATCATAATTTCTATTCAACACTTTAAATAAGTATTGTCTATGTGATATATGTAAACTAGTTTGTTTGTATACTTCAGCTTTAACGGTTTTTACAAATATTATCAATTCTTAGAAAACAAACTTTTATTAAACGAAAAAGACGCAAAACTATTCAACCCCCCCCCCCCCCTTCTAGTTTTCCACAGACGACCACACAAACCAACAAGAATACGAGAACCAAAGACCGAACCCTATTCGAACCAAACCCTCTTTCAACTGAACACACCCACAATCACTCCAAACAAAATCACCAACGATCACCTTCTTCGCTACCCCGATTACCACACCATGCTACAACTAGTTCGCACCTTCGTACTTAAAGAGCTTGAGAAAACAAGATAGAGGCTGCCGTTACTTGTGAGTATTGTTGTAGTTTGTTGTGTGTGAGTGAAAAGGTGGTATACGGTTGAGTATAAGTGAGAAACGAATTTATTTGGGCTGGAAGTGAAACCGAGTCTTAGGGAAGAATTGGTGACCATATCTCTTTCAATCTTTCAAATTTGATTCTATCATTAATTTATATACATTATGTACAAACGTAAAATGAAATTGGACATTTATATGACTTACTTAATGTGTTATATTATTTAGTAAAATATAAGTTGTGTTGACTTTACTTCATATCATAGCTTAAGTTATAGGTTCAAGATTTATTGGTACAAAGTTTAGGAAAATTTTAAATTATATGGGAATTTCGGAAAACGGATTTTAGGGTTTTACAATTCTTCCCCTTTAAAAACAAATTTTCGTCCACGAAAATTGGAGTCGCCACAATTAGACGGAGATGTAGTAAATCACAAAGAACGTCACAATTAACCTCATGCTAGGGGAGGTCCTTCCAACCGAATCATCACAAACAGAAATTGTCTCATGACTCGATCCCGACAACAAGGATAGCCCCAGGCTCTCCACATAGCACCAATCGTAACAAATCTGATCCAATGAATACCAAACAAATGCGTAGTAGATGACAAGTGACAGATGATAGATGGAATCTCACAAAGAGATACCAAACAAATGCGTAGCAGATAACAAATGACAGTGCTAAACGATAAAACCTCATCAACTATTACCAAATTCTGAATGAACGAAGGAACTTGCCAAGGTCAGAGAACATAAATCGAATTATCAAACGTATCGAGAGTCTCATAAGGAGATGGGTAAAGTATTCGTACTAACGATCAAAATCACAACTTAGAGTATTAAAACGTATCAGAAGGCATAACAAAATGGGTAGAATAATCGTACGGATAGAACGAATCCAAGAACTAACGTATCGCGAACTAAAGCTTCCACAAATGCCAAAATGTCTAACTCTTTTGTGCAGAATAATCATACGAAACACACAACTCCCAGTCTAAGTTCCAAATTCTTCTCGTACAATAATAACTAGTCCTTTAGTTTCTATAATTCTGACCTTATTCCAACCAAATGGTGTTCCACTTCTTCATTCATACAAAATTATAAGAGAACCTCTTGTCACTTGCATGCCATTTTCCTTAGTGAGCAAACACAACCAAGCTAAACACATGTCAAATTTCCTGCTCAACACATCTTCCAAATTCAAATAGTTATTTTCTCTGTCCATCCATCTGAAGATAAGAAGTTGTACTGAAATTCCGAGTCAAATCACCGTAGTCTTCTGTACCTCTTCTGAGAGTGTGCTACAAAACGCGATTCTCCGTTACGATGTCTGCAGGTGCGACATGTAGCTTGAAAATCTTCTGCCTAAAAATCTCTGCCGATCTTCCAAGCAAGCCGTCCTAGTCAATGCTCCACTATAACTCCACTCGTGTTTTCCTTCCTGTCTGTGCGCGGAAATCACCAATGTAGTCACCACTGTCTTCATACCATCCCGTCCAGCTCCTGCTTCAAGACTCTATACATATTAGTACAACTAAGATGAATAGAGTTGATAGAACTATGTGCTTTACTTCAAAACTGCTTCCTTCCGTCCTCTAACATAGCTAATCTTCTTCCTTCCTTCTCCTGAGCTTCTTCATGGTTGCCACAAATCACTCTTAAGTCATGCGTTGCATATTTCACCTTCTACGGTTCTAGTTGAACTGATGCATAACCCAAATCTTCTTGTCTTGCATAAGGACATAGCTAAGTCTCCTCCTGAAGTAGAACAATTCTCTTTCCAACTCTTCCAAATTCTCCTCTCGTTCTTCTTCCCACAAAAGTTACTCTTCAAAAACATCACATAGAGCTTCTTCTGACCTAGAAATTCCAACGCAATTTACGAGGATGATTCTCATGTTTCTCTTTCGTCTCTGAACATACCAATATGTCATACTATGACAATTTGTCCTAGTATTCATGAATGACACGATTTATCAAATTCATAGGAATGGTCGGAGTAGTAGCCACTAGCCAATACCATTGGCATCATTTATACTCATAAAGACCATAAGGAATACGAAAAAGAATTCTAGGAACATCTTGCTCCTTCACACCAAACATGATACGATTTAGCTTCTAGAAATCAATCCACAACTTCATACTATCATCCTTCTTCTCCCTGAATAAAACAGAAGCACCTTAAAGATATACTCATGCACCGATGAAAGCACTTCCTAAAAGTTGGCTCTTCAATTCTTTCCCTTCCACTGATGTCATTCACACGGAGTTTCAAAATTAAGCAAATGTCACTCATATACGGATAAAGTTCCCGAATCAACCAACTTATTGTTCTCAGGTACTGTTCAAAATATCATATGATCCCAATAAGTTTAAGTTATATGATGTAACTATTATCACGTTGGCCAAGCGTCATAATACTTGCATCATATACACATGACTTTATTGCAATCACATTATATCTTGAGTCGTGACTAAACAAATTCACATAACCAGATCAAAACAACTTCACATTCCGATGGAAATCTTGGTAGTTCATCAAGGAATACATCACGAAATTTCAAACAATCTGAATAACTCCCGAGGCGAGTTTCATCAAACGAAGTATCTTCACAACCGCGAGGAGTTAGCGAACGAGTTTTCAAAATAAGGGTGATCATAATCGATTATCAGGCAGAGAATAAGTTACGGAATTTCGAGTTTCTTAAATCGCCAAAGATGACAAATATGTTATGACACTTGTTAGCATCACAATGCTCTGTGTACAAATCCATATTCAGAACAATATCGAATCTAACATTCCTAAAAGAAACAGATTAGCAGAACGAACTCCTTTTCAAACATCTTCAAAACGCAATATGCTTATCAAATGCAATAAATCAACGGAATGTGTCGAACACATCGGATTCATACGTGCGCAAATTCTTTGAATGAACGGAAAGGCATCTAAACAAATGACAAACAAATCAAGAACTGAAGTTCAAAGAAAGTGAAAATCCTCAGGAAATGAAACTTATAAGGCATACTACAGAATCTCAAAGCATTCTAAACGTATGTCAAGTATCCTGATAGGTCTTCTAAATCTCCGGAATGAACGATCTTATAAAGGCTTAACTAAAAGCAGAGACACAAATCAGAGTGATGCGGAAGAAAAGTCAAGGATAGAAAGTCAAGGATCGAAAAGTCATGAGATCAGAATCCTAGCAAAGGCTCATATCAGATGAATCATATCATAGCAAACGAATCAAAGTCAAGGATAGAAAAGTCATCAGATTATAATTCTTACTGAGAAAGGATAGAATATCTGCGCAAATGCAAAACACATCTAAAGACATAAAGGTCGAAAGTTACTCCTTCTTCAGCGAATCTACACGAATTAATGATCGTCTTATTACTTACAGCTCATTTAAAATCAGATTGCTCATTTTAGGTTTCTTTCTATTTTTAGAAACTTTCCATTTATAGTAACTTGCCAAATATAGTAACTTTCTAAAAATAGTAACCTTCCATTTATAGTGAGTTTCCACTTTAAGTAACTTTAACCATTTCAAGTAACTTCTATTTTTACAAATTTCCCGAATTAGTAAATTTCCCGTTTTAGTATGATTAACCATAAATGATTTCAATTAACATTTAGTTAAGTTAAATTAAAGTGCTCAAAATGCTAACTATTATAGATTAGGGTTACTTATAATAATTTATAATAGTTTAGGGTTAAAAATATCAATAATCCAAAAATGAGGGATTAAAGTGTAATTTAGTTTCATAATGACCAGCTTAGGATTTATTTGATTTTAGAATGCCATTCACTCATCTCGGACTACAATACACTCGAAGTTTTCATCAATCTTGAACCTGTCATGACACATACACACACTCTTGAGATACATGCACACTCATATTCACTCGACACTCTCACACTTGTACCCTTTTATTTAGTTCGTAGACTAAAACCAATACGCCACACATTCACACAATATACTTGTTATACATACATGAAATAACACATCAAACCCAATACCCCCAAGACAAATGATCGATGGATCACACTCACACCACACTAAGAATAAATAAGACATCATCAATTCTCCAATACCATGCATGCACTAACACGTATTTACACAAGACACAAGTTAACGCCCCATGAATTCACATCAAAGCCCATACTTGTTTCACATGCATGATCGTCTTTTACTTCTTAGGTATTGTTCCATTTATATTTCATATCATAAACATGTTCAAATGACAATGCCAAAATAGAAACAAGGTCGACTTAGACGTTTCTTAAATTCATGATTAGTATTTTATGTTATTCTTTTTTTCATTATACGTATATCTAAACAGATTTCAAAACATATGTACGTTTCCTTTGTCACACAACTGATTGAAATGAGTGTCGAAAAAGCCGGATTAAAGACGTATACAACCACATATTCGTAGAGCAAAACGGAACAGAAATTGACGCATGTGTTCCGTATATTCATGATGTTATGTTACGTATAGATTTCATTAGGTGTTAACGTATTTATCTCATACGCTAAATCTGTTTTCATGTTGTTTACGTATAGGTACATATCGAATCAAAAACGTAATGATGATAAGGTGATGCCTCAAAGACGACCACACGAACCAACAAGAATACGAGAACCAAAGACCGAACCCTATTTGAACCAAACCCTCTTTCAACTGAACACACCCACGATCACTCCAAACAGAATCACCAACGATCACCTTCTTCGCTACCCCGATTACCACACCACGCTACAACTAGTTCGCACCTTCGTACTTAAAGAGCTTGAGAAAACAAGATAGAGGCTGCCGTCACTTGTGAGTATTGTTGTAGGGTTTGTTGTGTGAGTGAAAAGGTGGTATACGGTTGAGTATAAGTAAGAAACGAATGGATTATGGGCTGGAAGTGAAACCGAGTCTTAGGGAAGACTTGGTGACCATATCTCTTTCAATCTTTCAAATTTGATCCTATTATTAACTTATATACATTATGTACAAACGTAAAATGAAATTGGACATTTATATGACTTACTTAACGTGTAATATTATTTAGTAAAATATAAGTTGTGTCGACTTTACTTCATATCATAGCTTAAGTTATAGGTTCAAGATTTATTGGTACAGAGTTTAGGAAATTTTTAAATTATATGGGAATTTCGGAAAACGGGTTTTAGGGTTTTACAACATAAGTTCTGCACTTACATCTGAACCTACACCATCACCAACACCTGAACCTACATTTGAACCCACATCAGAACCTACCCAATTACCCAAACCTACACATACATCTGAACCTATCTTAGAACCTCCACCACCACCATTAAGAATATCAACCAGGACAAAAACTGTCCCTGTTATACTTAAGGATTTTCATCATAACATACACAGAGTTAATACCACCTCAACACAATCTAAGCATCACTACACCAACTTCTTCAACTACCTCAATATCCAATCATCCAAACACAGGTACCTAATTAACAACATCAGTAAGTCCATTGAACCACATTCATATAAGCAGGCATCCAAAGACCCTAGGTGGATAGATGCAATGAACAAAGAACTCCATGCCTTAGAAGAGAATGATACTTGGGAATTTGTTTTATTGCCTGCTAACAAAGCACCCATTGGGTGCAAATGGGTCTTTAGAATTAAATTTCATGCAGATGGTACTATTGAGAGGTTCAAGGCCAGGCTTGTAGCAAAGGGTCACACTCAAAAAGAAGGCATTGACTACACAGAAACTTTTGCACCAGTTGCCAAAATGGTTACTGTCAGAGCTCTTCTTGCACTTGCAGTTCAAAGGAATTGATTCATTCAACAACTAGACATCAATAATGCCTTCCTACATGGTGATCTAAATGAAGAAGTGTACATGACAATTCCTCAAGGCTACTCAAAATCTTTTCCACCTGGTACAGTATGCAAGCTCAAGAAATCTTTGTATGGATTAAAGCAGGCTAACAGGCAATGGTTTACCAAACTTTCAACATTCCTTCTAGATTTCAACTTCAAGCAGAGTTTTGCTAATACATTTCTTTTTACTCTCACTCAAGACAATCATATAGTCATACTCCTTGTATATGTGGATGATATTCTTCTTGTGGGAGATCACCAACCTCTTCTTCAACATATCAAGGATCAACTACATCATACTTTCAGTATCAAAGACTTGGGCAATATTAACTATTATCTAGGCATTGAATTTCTCAGAAACAAGTCAGGACTCACCATGTCCCAGAGGAAATATGCCTTGGATCTACTACAACAAGCTGGCACACTTGATGACAAACCCTCTATCACACCTCTCAATCCAGTCATCTCTCTTAATAAAACTGATGGAGAACCTCTGAATGATCAAGATGGTTCTCATTACAGAACACTTGCGGGTAAGCTCATATACCTGACCATTACCAGACCTGATCTCTCATTTGCTGCTCAGTTACTAAGCCAATTTTCCAAGCAACCTAGAACTACTCATCTGAAGGCCTTACATAGAGTTTTACACTACATCAAGTTATGTCCAGGTCAAGGATTACACTTCTCAACTCAGAACTCTCTTCAATTGGTTGCTTACTGTGACAGTGATTGGGCATCTTGTCCTATAACAAGAAGATCAGTTACTGGTTATGCAATTTTCTTAGGTTCTTGTCTTATCTCATGGATTTCTAAGAAACAAAATGTGGTATCAAGATCTTCCACAGAGGCAGAATACAGAGCCTTGGCTGACTGCACTTGTGAACTTTCATGGCTAACTTATCTCTTTCAAGACCTACATCTGCAAGTCCCTACTCCAATCTCCATATTTTGCGACAACATCTCATCTATTACTCTAGCTTCTAACCCAATACAACATGCCAGAACCAAGCATATAGAGTTAGATTGTCACTTTGTGAGAGAGAAAGTCAAGAACAAAGAGATTCTTCCTATCTACATTTCTACCAAACAACAAGCAGCAGATGTTCTCATAAAAGGCTTACCAAAATTTTTACACTATCATTGCCTCTCCAAGTTTGGCATTTGCCAACTTGGGGGGGGGGGGGGGGGGGGGGGGTAAAGGAAGCAACTGAACAAAGTGAAGGAAGCAGAGAAGTTGAAGGTCAAAGTGAAAAGTCAAAGCTTAAAGTCAACTCTGTGATTTCAACTAAGCAAATATCTGCCAAGCATAAGCTTCTTCATAATGCTAAAGTGGAATGTAATACAATGTAAATAGTCAGTTAGAAATAGTTTCTAGAAGCTTAGTTAGTCCATTTGTAACTATAAATAGCACTGTAATTCACTCATTTGTGAATTTAATCAAAATGGTTCAATCACAGTTTTTTCCCGCCAAATTCATTTCTCTCAATCTCTTGTTACAATTCCACCATGATTAATCCATCATGAATCTCCATTGTTATAGCTTCATCCTCTTACGAAACATCAAATTTCTTGTGAGATGAACTGCCCCTTGATTCTGCTTTCGTAGTAGATAATAGAACCACATGCTTCAAAGTTGCTTTCCAACTCACAATACAGTCATGTACCATAAACATGTACCCGATTATCAACCTACTCTTGTCAGGGGGTCTTTATGTCTGCATCCACGAAAAACCACGTGCTTCCTTTGATCTCCACCATATACTAGACCCACATTAGAATAGCCCTTTAGGTACCTCAAAATCCACTTCATTGCTTCCTAGTGGTTCTTCCCTGGATTCGCCAAGTGCCTGCTCACAATGCTAACAACATATACAATATTTGGTCTAGTACATACCATCAATTACATTAAACTACCTACAACATTCGCATACGGGACATTACTCGTTCTTTCCACATCCTAGTCACTCGAAGGACAAGCTTTCAAAGATAACTTGAAGTGTGCTCCCAATGGCACAGAGACCGACTTTCCATTATCCAGGCTGAAGTTATTTAGAATTTTCTGCACGTATCCCGACTAAGACACCTTCAAGGATCGACTACTCATATCCCTAATAATTTTCATACCAAGTATCTTCCTAGCTGGACCAAGATCCTTCATATCAACTCTTTCCGCAACAATCACTTGGTATATTCGCTTTCAGACTTGCTTTTACAAGCAGTCAACACACCATCTACATACGTCAATAATATATGTCTTACATGGTGCAAACTCCGTGAAGTAAACACAGCTACTTGAACCCATTACTGACCATATACACATCAAAATGTTTGTACCACTGCTTTGGAGACTGCTTAAGACCGTAAAGAGATATTCTCAACAAACATACCTTGTTGCCCGTTCCTTCTTCAAAACCAAAGCCGCCTCAGGTAAATGGTTTCTTCAACATTACCATGCAAAAATGTTCTCTTCTCAAGTTGTTCCAACTTGTAATCTTTACTAGTCGTTAATGAGAGAATCACCCTAAAAGATGTATGTTGAACCATAGGTGAAGATGCCTCATTGTAGTCAATCCCCGCTCACTCTGTAAACCCCGAGCAACCAGCCTTGCTTTGTACCTTGGTTTCTGAACGCCTTCAATCCCTTCTTTAATCTTATAAAACCACTTGCAGCTTACCAGCTTCTAACCAGGTGGTTGATTAAAGTATGCAGAAACAAACTTTGTACAAAATGCACTCCTTTAATAACCTTATGCATAGAAATTTCTGCCCCAATCTTTTCAGCAACCAAACAACCTTTTAAAAGTTCATTTTTCTGTAAATTGTTTCAACAACCATAACACCTTTCAGAGTAAAAAAAAAAATAATAATAATAATAATAATAAAAAAAAAAAAAAAAAAAAAAAAAAAAAAAAAAAAAACGCAGTAACCAAAACGCCAATATTCTTCATAAAAATTCAGAACCAAAAAGGCCTTTTTCGCATAAATATTCAGCAACCAAAATGCCAATTTTCTGCATAACCAAAATGTCTTTTCTGCATAAAAATGCAGCAACCAAAAGGCCCATTTTCTACATAAAAATTCAGCAACCAAAAGGCCAATTATCTGCATATAAAAACCAACCACCAAAAAAGGCTTTTTCTGCATAAAAAAATCAGCAATCAAAATGGCTTGTTATGCATAGAAATTCATCAGCCAAAAGGCCAACTTTCTGCATAGAAATTAAACAACCAAAAGACCAATTTGCTGCATAAAATTTCGGAAACCAAAATGGCATTTTCCGCATGAAAGTTCAACAACCAAAATTCCAATTTTCTGCACAAAAAATCAGCAATCAAAAATTTTCTGAATAAAAATTTAGCATATATACTTTTCTGCATCTTATTCTCAGCAAGCAGGCTCATTTTATTAAATTCTGCACACGAAATCTTCTAAACAAATAAAGCAACCAAATTGCTATTAGAAACTTCAGCACAAAATTTCCAGCAAACAGCCAGCTTGTGTAAAAATTATGAAACTGGTTTTATATTGCACAACTATATTAGCAAACATATTAGTTTTAAAAAAACCAACAACATAAAACTTTTCAACAAATTATTTTGCAATGAAACTATTATATACGAACATTCCAGCAAACACACAAACCTCTTTAGAAAAATTTTGTACAAATAAATTATCAGAAAACATACTGCTTTCATAAACTGATGCACACGAAACCTTCTGCAAACAAAGTCATCTTATATCTACTATAATGAGCTTTTATAATAGCAACAAATTGCTATAATGTGCAAATGTTTCTGCAGAAACTTGCTGAAAAGGAAAAACAATAAATGCACTATATTTATAAATTTGGGCAGATAATTCAACTAAATAAAAATCGTGCAGTAACTCAATTTGAATGTTGTTTGGACACCAAGAGTTTTAAATAGGCTATTTGGACATGAAACTGTCTTTAAGGGGCTGTTTGGACTAAAATCTAATTATGGGGCTGTTTGGACAAACACAAAAAACAAGAGATATATTGCAGACTATGGTTTTAAATAAAAACTCAGTTGGATCAAAGTTAAGCAAGATAATGATATGTTTTTCCACAACTGTTTTAAACAAGGTCAGTTTGTAACAAACAGACTTGGACAACAAAAGTTAACGAATAGATTTGAATCAAAACTGGCTTGAACAAATATAAGTTTCTTCTTTATAAACGGTATCACGTGAACTGTTTTAAGATTGTAGGAAATGATACCATTTATATTGAATATTCAAGTACAATAACAGGAGGAAAATAGTAATGCGGTCAAAGTAGATATATGAAGAACCTGAACATAAGTTCTATATAGAAACTATAAAGAAATAAGACCGAGTCTCGTGTTGAACAGGATTCCCTTAAAACAGTTCACGTGTACTATTTCAACAACGGTTGTACCCATGGTACAACAGCCGAGCACTGCCGGAGGTGACAACTTGTCTTAAATTTCATTGGAATTATTTTGTGTATGATTTGGGAGCAAATAGTTTTTTAATGAATTTATTGGCGATCATGGAACAACAGAAAGACCTTGTTACTTATAGTGCAACTCAAAAGCCTATATGTAATAATAGTGTGTTCTCGGACCAATGTGGGAAAAGATTGACACAATTTCTTTCTTTAAGTTCCATTATAAACACCCAACTTTGAGACTCGATTTCTCATTTACACTAGCTCAGTTTTGGACCCTTATTATATCGTTACGAAGCTCTCACCAAGAAGTATGCAACCCAATAATTTATTATTCATTTAGACAACTCAAGTCTATAATTAATTGCGTCCAAAGTTGGTGAAAAACCATAGTTTCACCTAAATTTTCCAACATATTATAATTTCCAAGTTGCAGACTAGGGACTCAATTATACTATTTTCAATTGATAAATTTAAGCATTGAAATGCTAGTTATTGTCAAATCCTTGAAATGGGTTTAAGTCTTTGACTCGACGTCAGTGTGTGCTTATATAAACATAATATGTATGTTTGTGTCGTCTCTATGTATATGTATCTTAGAGTATTAATGCATAGGCTACAGAGTAAATTAATTGCTAATTATAGTGTCTAAAACAACTTCATACTTTGATTGTCACTTTATTCAGTTATGTTTGATTTAGGTGTTCTACTGATCTGTTAATTGGTTGGCTTACAACCGTAACTACTTTGTAAATGTGAAATCGACCCATTTTGACCCGTTACCTTAATTGTCCATGTTGCCACCCGTAGTCCCTGGTAAGTTAGTAACTTAAAATTCTGAAGTTCATATAATATTTCTTGGCATCGTCTAATAGATTACCTCACAAATCATTACTAAAATGCATCAATAAACAAATAATCGCAAAACGTCTCACCATGATATTAGGCAATTAGATCTTTTACACATTCTTTTCCGATAACAAGTCACCTGTAAGTTGTAAGGGAAAAAACAAAAAAATGAAAACTAAAAATTAAATTCTTTAGTAATTAAACTTGTTGAAAGATTACACTGAATATAGCATTCTCAGTTGCTTGTGCAAAAGGAATTATACAAATCTTAAATGCTTCCCAATAACCGAAAACAAATACAAAGAATTATAACAAGTAAACATAACATTTAACCAAACAATCAAAAACTTATGATAATCATTCCTACACATGTTTACCCGACTTATGCGTATTCAACCACGCTCGTTTATTCGACGAGCAAAAGTTTTAAGCTTTTGGCTTAAGAACCTTGACAGTCTCCCAGGTGAAATCGGGGTCTTCACGACCAAAATGACCGTAAGCAGCAGTTTTCTGGTACCTGAAGTTGCCACCTCTTTTCAGGTCGAGGTTGATAGCCATCATACCGGGCCTAAAGTCAAAGTTCTCCTTGATCAAAGCAAGGATATCCTTATCTGGGATGGTTCCGGTTGTGTATGTGTCAACAAACACGGATAGTGGCTCAGCAACACCAATGGCATAAGAAACCTGAACAATGCACCTGCGGGCTAGGCCAGAAGCTACAATACTCTTGGCTGCTTGCCTAACGATGTACGCACCACTTCTGTCGACCTTGGTAGGGTCTTTCCCTGAGAAAGCACCACCTCCGTGTGCACCCCATCCTCCGTAAGTGTCGATGATGATCTTTCTTCCGGTCAAACCGGCGTCTCCGTGGGGACCACCGATCACGAACCTACCCGATGGGTTCAAATGGAAGATGGTTCTCTCATCAAGGTACTGAGCTGGGATAACAGGTTTAATCACATGCTCCTTAAGATCAGCTGCGATCTGGTCATTAGTCACGGTCTCGTCATGTTGGGTGGAAATGAGAACGGTGTGAACACGTGTGGGGACCATGGCACCATTGTCGTTGTGGTACTCGACTGTCACTTGGGTCTTACCATCGGGTCTGAGCCATGGGCAGGTCTTGTTCTTCCTGACCTCAGTTAACTTAGCACCAAGCTTGGTTGCAAGGACGTGGGTCAATGGCATAAGCTCGGGGGTTTCATCAGTAGCATAACCAAACATGTGACCTTGATCACCTGCACCGATTTCCTCGGGTTTCTTGGTCAAATGACCGTGAACACCTTGTGCAATATCAGGGCTCTGTTGCTCAATATTGACAAGAACATTGCAGGTGTCGGCATCAAGTCCAACATCAGCAGATGTGAACCCAATGTTTCTGCAAGTGTCACGGACAATCTTCTCATAGTCTACTGTAGCCTTAGTGGTGATTTCACCGAAGACCATGACCATGTTGGTTTTGGTGCATGTTTCACAGGCGACTTTGCTCTCGGGATCCTGTTCTAGGCAAGCGTCAAGGATGGCGTCTGAGACTTGGTCGCAGAGTTTGTCAGGGTGACCCTCGTTGACGGATTCAGATGTGAATAGGAAGGTCTCCATCTCTCACTGGACTACACAAAAAGGAACGAAACCTTTTAGCATCTTAATAACACTAAACGCCCAAAAAATGATGGATCTAGAAGCTTGTGGTAGCAATCTACTTACTATCTTAGTTATGCAGAATTCCTAAATATTTTAAAATTGCAACTAAATTGGTTCAAATGGAGATGCATACAAGACATTTTAGAAAGTCTTCTGTAGCAGCTCAGAAAACAATCATACCATATCCGTGTTACGTAAATACAGGGGATTTTTGGCATTGCGTTTTCAAAGTGATTATAATTGTACTCTAATCTTATCTAACTAGACAATCAGTTTATAGTGGTTATAATTCTAGACAGTCAAGTTCCCTAGTGATTTGATATAGGGATATTGATTCTAAACTTATAACTAAAAGCTAGGTATAAGTTGAACTATGGGCCTGTTTGGTAGGCATTCATTTGGAGCTTTTTTTTAGAGATGTAAGCTAAAAATAATCTTCTCCAAAACAAGTAGTTCTGTTTGGATACATCAACTTCAAGCTTTTATTTTAAACAAGTAGCTCCAAATGAAAAACTGATTCATAAAGCTTTTAAAATATTTCGGAGCTGTTAAAACATAAAATTATTGGTAACAGCTTATAATTACAGTAAACAACTCATTTACCAAACACTTTTATTGAAGAAAAGATATATCTTGTAGCTCATCTAATTATGTTAAGGGCTAACACATTATAGATAGTTTTGTGAAACATGCCCTATGTGTAAAGTCAACTAAAATAGTATTTGTTCTAAGATATATATGAATCCTCAAGAAAAACATTACTTTATTATTATACATAGAAACATGTAACATTCAGTGGGTCAATAAACTGATCCATGTGATATATGACTCTACTACCTCATATATATATATATAACACACACATATATAAACACATAAGTAAATTAAAGAGTAAGATCCAAAGCTAGAATCTAAAAATAGTGTTGAAAATGAAAAGAATGAGTGAAAATAAAGGTACGTACCTTGTGGTTTTTTGTGTTGGGATCTAAGAATTAAAGGAAGAATGAGAGATGGTGAGTGAAAAATGATGATAGATGAAAAAGCTATTTATAGTTGCGGATGACGCGTTCTAACTCACTGAGTTACTTACTACCGACCGACACAAGTTGTACTACAACTAGGAACCACTTGAATGTGGACCCCACTGACAACTACAACAGCATTTTCCTTGCCACCGACGATATTTACATCCATCATATGATTACATACTTGCTTACCACCTTCATTTCTTAAACCTTAATACTACGGAATACAGTAATTTTTTAGAATGTTTACGACCTATACCACATATCTCAAATAAAATTTCTATGTTGGAAAATTTAGTGCACTTAAGGGATTAATTTACACCTAGTAATGGGTTTTGAGGTACGGAGTGTACACCCATTTTGGTCACTGAATCCCCTGACTCAATAGTGGTTATGTATTGATTCTGCTGATAGCATGAATCTGTTTCTGCTGATAGCATGAATCTATTTTCGCTGATAGTGTGATTCTACTGACAGTGGATTCTGCTGCTAGTTTCCGTGTTATTATTACCACTGATAATGTTAACATTACCACTGCTAGTGTTATTGTTTCCACTGATAACCACTGATTCCTACTAATATGGAAAGTATTATGTTATAATTAATGGGCCGTTAATTATACATAATTCCATGGGCTAGGGTTTAAGTATTCTCTATTATAAATATAGGTCATAATACATCTGCATGAGATATGATACAACACAAACCCTAAACACTTGAATACGTTTCTGTTCTTGATTTGTGCCTAAAACAAGAGCATCACTTGGTCTTATCCCATAGAGATATTCGTGTAACCCAGGCATAGGGTCGAATAGTTTCTATTAGAAAGTGATAACACGATTTCAAGTGAATATCCGATACTCATTGATTATCTTAACCCTAATCTGGAAATACTTACAAACAGTAAATAAACAACATTCTATTTAATATGTTTTCAACGAGACTTGAACCCACAACCATCAGGTTAATAAGCAACTCACATACCGCTGAACCAAAAATCTTTTGGTTAAACCTTAATGCTAATATGTTACATCATTCATTTGTATGAAATTAAATAATTAATGTTGCTTTTTATATATTTTAGATTACCTTTTCTGTAATCTATTTGTGTCGGAGTTGATAAGGTATATGACAAAAGTAGTCATAAGCAGTAACAATTAGCAATAGTTGCTTTTAATTGTAAAAATGAGATAGTTGTAATTAAATTTTGGTATGTAAAATGAACTAAAAATTGTGTTATAATTTTAAAGATTGTTTTAGTATCGTTAGAATTTAAATATTTGTGTTAGCGTGAGCTGCCAAACACTTTTTTTTTTTTTTTTTTAATTAAAAACGCTAAATGATAAATGTTAACCGCTCTTAAATACTTCAAAATATGTTGTACATAACATACCCTTTCTTGTGAGCATGATTATTATTATTATTATTATTTTAATAGAAACATGAGCTAGAACAGTGTAGTTTTATTTTCAAAGTGAAACTGAGTTTGCACCTTATATATTTTCGTTATTTACGTGATTTTTATGTGGTCACAAGATACGCTAATTGCCGTTTCTAACTGATCATGAATGCGAGCGTCTTCACGTCGCTTCAAAGGTATGAGAAGAGGGGTATCGTGTTTATCCTTGAATTGCCAGGAATGTAGCTTTTCATACTAGAATGGATCAATGTACCTAATGAACTAAAGATGCGAAAAAAAGCATCACGGTTTCTAAGTCCCATCCCATCTTCTAAGATCTAAAAATTTTGGACCATTCTGATCCACCAACTTATGAAAACGCATCATTATCTATTTATCTCGTAGAATAATGGACCATTTATGTAGGATTGAAATTCCTTTGATCTACTAATATTTAGAGTTCTACTAATATTAAAATCTAAATTATGCATTTAAAGTATGGACTAATGGAAAATGATTGGGATACTTAAATTATGTGTCTAAATGTGTTTAATATGTGTGGCACGATTTTGATGGTTTGTGAAAAAGTAGGTCCTATAGCTACGGCCATCGGGATGACGCCACGCAGACTTAGGCACTTCTTTAGCCCACATAATTTATGTCTCTAATCACTACTCCGGACTAATATTCTTAATAGCAAAGGAAAACGAAAATATATTTGTCGAACAATGATCACCGTCACTTGAAAATTTTCTTTGAGTGAATGTGAATGCTTTAATAAATAAGAGTTGATTAAATAAATTTATATATCTAATTATAATCTCTTCACCAACCAATTTGAAATTGATTTTACAGCTTAAAATTGCAACACTATACTTTAAATACACGTTAAAGACCCTTTTTGGTAGCTAAAAGACATCGTACTTTCGTACATCTCACATGCATGATCAAAACCCAACCCAAAAAATCACATTTCTTTTTGTTACATACTATGCGTGTATTTGTAAATAGCGACAAGATATTATAACGACAGTAATAGTTTTGGTTAAGTTTGTCATCCAACGTTTACCAAATTAACGTTAATAACATCATACCAGTTGCAATTTAACACATTAGGATTGAAATATAAATTGAGATTGATAACGGGATTGGGATGAATCTGTAAAAAAAAGAAAAAAAAAATGGTAAATATTCAGTAATTTTATAAACAACATTAGTTTTAGAAATAACATTATGAAACGACATTTTAAACATGACATAAAGATATAATAATAATTCAACATTTTTTATTTTGAGAAGTTTTAAATTACAACATTTTCTTTTTATATATAGTAGAGAAATAAAGAGAAAAGATATTCACACTTTCACATTAGCAATGAGGAGAAAAAAAGATAAATAAAAAATAAATAAAAAATTAACAAAAGAAATGATTTATGCTAGTTAGATTTATAGTTGACTTCATTATAGTGTATCAAAAAATATATTTGTGTTGTACCTAAGTATCATGAAAATATGATGACATGGTAACCTAATTTGTCGGTAATCTTGCACATAAATTGTGGTTCCCCTAAAACAAATATAATCATTTTCAAGACCATACCATAATAAATGCACCATCTTTTCATGATTTTAATACGAATACACGTTTTTTGTGTCGGTGAAGAACTACTCCTATAAAGGGATATTAATGAGACCATTTTGTTGCTTCCTTATACTATATTGTGTTAGTATATATTATATTTTTGCTCAAAAAAAAATAATAGAAAAATAAAAAATAGTATATATTATATTTAATTATTTTATGAAGATACATCTTAAACTCTTGAAATGAACATAGAAGCGATAAATAATGGGTCGTAGCAGTTTCTTTAGTGGCAACTTGTTTCTTTAAAGCTTTTGTGCTAGATTCGAAAAGATAATTCCCAATTTTCATTTAAGTTCATATTGAGAAGAATATTATCTCCACTAGGTTCAAAAAGAGAATTCCATCTAAAACAACAAGCATTCTTATTAAAAATCAGTATTACCCAAAACAAAAAATATCAATATCATACGATGTCCTACATGATTCAATTTTCAAGAGTTAAAAACTAAGTAGTGACATCTTAGTTGAGGAGGGGTTATACTAGTAGGGAGCATGTGTAGGTCAAGTGGGTGGCAAATTGTGAATCAGACCACATGGGTTTGTGCTTTGTACCTTGTGAAATTGCTGACTTTGTTGCATGTGACTCCACCTATTTTACAGGAAGTGTAGATTTTCTTTCAAGATCCATCATTTAGGTCTTAACACATGTATCATTGTTGTGGGTCATGAGTGCCTTTTAAGTTAATTAGATGCAAGCACAAGGTATCATAAAAAAGTTTGTTTCTCATACATGTAGACCATATGTAAAACAAGCATACACTATAGATAATATGTGGAGTGCTCTAACTCTTAAGAGGTGGGCTTTGAAAACCTGACTTATTAGATGAGAAAAGGCACTAGTCTCCGAGGTAGTGGCCGGAATTAAGCTGCGTAGTGATACCCAAAAAATAACAAAGGACCATTTGATTCCCCTTTTGGCGAAGGCCTTTTGTACTTGGTCCGTACGAAAAGAATTTTTCGTCACACCAAAATTGAGCGGATCTGCTTTACATATTCATGAAAAGCCAGGTTGCAACATGTTATGAAACCAAGACAGCAGTTATCCGTAAATGGAGCAGATCTATAAACCAACGTTGCACATTTTGTACAGATACACATTTTGTTTTCTGATAGTGTTGCAAACTTGTTTACCATCTAATAAACCATCGTTGCAAATGTCATACTTTTGTGGTTAATGTTTCTCCCAACTATATTAAGGGAACCACACTTGTCAGGAGAATTTTGTTGCTCATCTGTAACCATCCCTACTAATTCACTAGCTAACACACAAATATGACATCATGCACTCAACATATTTACATTATCCTCAAAATGTAACCACTTAATCCTGTCGAAAACAATGGATGGCACTGATCAGAAAAGAAAAACTACCATTGCCATACAATATATGCCACAATAACACTACTTGTTTAACAAATTTACATGTTTCTAGTAATACATCAAGGTACAGCCTGCTGTTAATTTAACTCAGCAAGCGCTGCAGTTAGTCGTTGCAAAAGTGCTGGATTGCTGCAGATTTGATCAATCAACTCTTCAGCAGTTAGTGGGGCCACCTGCAAGACAAGCCATAGTATTGAATAATGCCAGCAACAAAAAATAGGCATTTCCTTTAAGTTTACCAAAAGCATGACAGCAAGATGAATCCAAAAGGAAGAAGCATACACACTGTGCACGGTGGGTGGATTTGGTTACGGAATTAAGGTCTACGGGTCATTTTTGTAAAAGTTCAAACGGGTCGGGTTAACTTACAGGTGATGCAGCTGCTTCAATTTTTTACTTTTTTCTATATGAATTACTACTGTGGTAAATACGATTACATGAGCTAAAATATTACAATTATAATCTGAACTAAAAAATAAAGACGACCAGGGAGGTTGAAAGCAATACAAGTACACATTGGACAACTTCTGACCCACTTAATCCTTTTGACCCATTTGACCACCATATATGACATAAAACAGAACAATATGAACCAAAGTTTGGGCACAAAGATTGCCACCTTCACCACCCGAATATGGTGTTCAGTATCTTAAGCTCTAGAAACAGAATATAGTCGTCCCTAAGCATTACTATTTATAACTTTACACAGTAAGATCTTTTGTTTCTCTGCCCTTAGGTTCAACAAAGCCTTTTACCAAAAATTATTGAAACTCGGGTGACATAAAACTGATACACATCTAATGTTATAAAGAAAGTGAGGATAAGGTAATAAGACTAAACAAGCAAGCAAGCCAAACAGATAATATATCAAGCAATAAAAAGAAAATACACGTCATTCATGTAATTTTTCTATTAAGTAAACGCATTTGTACCTTCGGTTCAAGATCAGCACATTTGGTTTCAAGTTCAGCACATTTGGCTTCAAGTGCACGTACTCTCTGCAAGGAAATAATTTGATTTTAATCAGGAACAAGAAATACCAGATTTTCTTTCTCTCTTCTTGGTATTAGTTTCAAAGTGATTACCTCGTGTAACTCTTCATCAGCAGCACAAAGCCGTGATGCATAAAGCACTCTAACACCCTTTAATGTGCACAAGTTCTTGCATTGAGGGCACTGATAGCAATTACAGTAAAAAGTAAAGTAAACTGATAAAGGATCACAATCGCATTACTGGTAAAAAAAATTAGATGAGAGCTGAAATACCTTCCCAGGACCTCGAAATCGTTGAAGCCATTTGTTTATACAAGACAATCCATATATATGCCCACACGGCAGACAACTGCCATCATCACACAGAAAGGATCAGGAAATTATAAGGGTAAATAGTCCAAACCCATTCACTTGATATACAGACTTATCAACAAAAAGAATTTTGCAAGCAGCCTTTTTATATAAGCAGGTCAATAAAAGAGGCATCATGTAAGAAACTGCTTAAATCCGATTAGAGTAGATGAAGATTTTCAAACCTAAGAGACTGCCCCTCAATAAAAGAACTTATTTCCAATCATTACTGGTAGGGATTTCATTCATAAAACAATAAGAATAAAGTGCCATAAGTAATGTTGCATTGCTTTGCATGATCAACAACTATACATTAAACGTTGTGTTTTACGTGTTAACCTAATTAATGAAGATGTTCACACATACATATGTTTTCTTGCAAGAAGACTCATTTTAAAACCACTGCTACCATCAATATAAATAACATAAGTTTGTAAGACCTATATGGCTAAACTGATTAGGAGTTGGAAGAGCAAAGCCTACTAAATAGTAAGGATATGACGGATTAGACACAAACAAAAAGAGAAAAAGAATACTGTAAACAATCAACCCCTTTTCATCAATGAACTTGTAACATTTATCCTTTTTAGTTGATTCACTCATTGTCAAATACAAAGAGGGGGAGGTGAATGAAGAAACCTTGCAAGTTTGTAGCAGATAAAGAGAGCATCCCCTAAACCTATACTGCCTATTCAAATTACTTCCACTAAACTTATTAAAAGGTATAGTGGGTCAATTTCCAGCCAACACAGCCAGTTTTGGGGTCTGATGAACCAAACAGTGTTAAGCTTCTACTATGAGCAGGGTCATGCACTGAACAACAAAATATAAACACACTTAACTAGCCTAGTTGCGAAACCAAAGTCTGAGTAAACGCAGGGTGATGTGACTTCCTAGGTCACATCATAGGATTATATTAGACAGATGATACTACATGGCATAAACCACTTCAAAAATGCAATCTAAACAGCAAAGATTTGGTGGTGGTGGTGGTGGGGTATGTGTGTGTGTGTGTTGTGGGTGGGTGGGTGTGGGTGGGTGTGTGTGGGGAGGGGGAGTAGTCAAGCTAACATGCTTTGACAATGTCAACGGTCATTGTAGGCCATACATACAAAGACAAACCATTAAACTTTGGGCTCACTCCTTCCTACAGAATACAACCGCCATTAAAAGAATAACTCTCTATTACTTCTCCTAAAAATGACGCTATTTTTCAGCATCTCATGTATCATTGACATCACATGCTTCTATGCTTGATCACCATTTAGTCCTTCACAAATCCTGAATATCTCAATATACTACTATATTACACATTGCCTACATCAGTAAAATTACCCACCCTGAAGTCAATAACTTTGCACGATATAGCATAACTATCAGAAAATTAATCCCTGTTCAAATTCATATCTCAGCAAACTACATGTAACCACAAACTTCTAAGTCTCACTTTGAACAGAAAAAAGTACTCACAAGATATCAATACTATAAAGGTATGTATACTTCCTAGAGCCATAAGAAAACTTAAGAATATTCTACAATAATAGTTCATACCACATTTGATGTTCTCCACCACTATCCCAGGTCCCAACCTTAAAAACAAATGGGACAAATTGAACCAACACCTCTCCAACACCACCAAACATCAACCAAACCATCTGAATCGCCATTATCAATCAAAACTGTTCTATCATCTAAATCCAAAACCGAAACCCTAGATGACGTCATCTGAATCAACTATTCCTCTAAATAGTCTTCAATTTCATTATCATTATCACCAACTTTATTCTTATAAGCATCAATTTCATGATTAGGAAAATACTGCATCACCTAAGCCAATGTTGCCTAGTGAAATTATCTTCAACTAATTTTATAAAGGTATCAGCAAACCTAACCAGTTTTGATAATGTTAAAACCCAACAGTGGAGCAAAGTCATGCCCCAAACAACAAGAGAGAAAAAACACACAGTTTCCATGCCTAGTTGCAAAATCGATGCAAGTCGAACAACCTTGTGAAGGTGTAACTTAATCATTTCAAGTCATTCATAACTGATGTCTAAGAAAACATACCACCTAGTAATCAAGTGATGATCTTATAAATGTTTCAAACAAATAAAAAGACAAGAAATAATATTTTGTCTAACACACCTCCATAGTTCTAACAGATCTTTCTTATAATTATAACTCATACCCAAACAACATGCTATAGCACTGCATTAATCACTTTGATTGATATGTTATGTATGTAAAAAGTAAAGACTGCAAAAAAGCGAGCCAATGGTCATTGTAGGCTGTACATGCAACACAAAACAATTAAACATTGGGCTCACTCCTCCCTACATAAACTATGCCAAAGGGCCTCCGTTGCTTCTCCTAAACAACGGCATCTTTCAACATCTCAATTTACCATATGACACTTTGCTTTCACGGATAATATCATTAGTTCATTATTCATCCCTATGTCTATATCTTTTCTTTGCACAAGATGAGGTAAGTCTTAGAAAACCGGTTACTGTTAGAATGCATTACTCACCAACTACATCAAAGCCTTAAGCCAATTTGGATTTAGGTTCTAATGGGTCTGTTTGGCAGTAAGCATTTAGGAGCGTTTTGAAGCAACTAGCGTTTGGTGTTTTGTACACAATGCTTGTTTGGCAATAAGCAATTAGCGGTCGGTCCTAATTTTTCTAAACGCTCCAAATCAAAATGCTACTTAAAGGAGCATTTACTAGCAACTAGCGTTTACACTTAATAATTACAACCATACTGCTATGTTACCAAAATCTTTATCAAAACAACCAGCTACTACGCTTCTGCTGCCACTGGTTGTCGCTACTACTTCTTGCTATTTTCGCCAAACATACAAAATATGTACAACAACAACATACCCAATCCCCCCATAGCGGAGTATGAGGAAACATACAATATGTAGAAGAATGTTATTATAAGATAGCGTTTTCCTAAAATATATTTCCAAATGGCACAACAAAGCAACCAATATCATCAAACAAACACCAAAACTACGAAAACATAATAAACAACGACAATGCACTAAAATGGTCATACCACATTTGACGTTCTCCGCCACTAGTCCAATCACCCCCTACTCATCGCTAAGTCCGCATATTTGCACAAGATAGTGCATGCATTTATACAATTCATTCCGATTCATATTCACTAAGCCAACAACATCTGTACATAAATAAACGACTAATAATATCAAACAGATTAAAAGCAATAACAAACGCCGTACCACATTTGATGTTCTCCACCACTAGTCCAACCTTCGAAACAAATAGGACAACTCAAACCATCATCTCTCCCACACCACGAAACCGACACCTCTCCTTCCCCATCACCATCACCATTCACCATCAATCCATCATCCGAAACAGATGACACCCCATCTGACGTCACTTCACCCTCCTCTAATTCTTCAATATCATCAATCTCATCATCATAAACCTCAATTTCATCCTCATCATCAAAATCATCATCATAATCAGAACCAGAATCAGAATCAGAGTCAGAGTCATCAATAAGATGTAAATTTAGAGGTAGGATGATTCGGTTATCTTGTTGTTGGGTAATGGATTGGTGATGAGACATTGTTGCTGTGATTAGGATTTCCAGAAATGAATAGATTAGGAAGCAGATTAGTAATGGGATGAAATCGAGTGTTAGTGACGATATTATGAACATCAAGATTCAAATTTTTTTGGGGGTTTTGATTTTCGATTTTGGTTTGAATAAAAACCGAATTGGATTATGTGTTTTGATGTGTTTTTAAAAGGTTTGTTTTCTAAATTAAATCATAGAGTTTGTTTGTTAAATTTTTTTATTAAGTTTTCTTTATTAAGTCAAAAATAAATAGTTTTTACATAACTTAATTAATTCATTTTTTTTCTTCATATTAAGTCAATTAAGTCGAAATCAAATACCCTCTTAAAAGAGGCTTGTTTGTCATTAAGTCATGTTTTGTTTAATTCAGAGACAATTTAATGCACACATCTTTACTTTTATTATTTAATATTTTCTGTCATCTTTCTCTAATAAGTACAAACAAACAGTTTTTATATAATTTAATTAATTCAGTCTTTTTCATATTAAAATAATTAAGTTGAAATCAAGCACCCCCGTATACTTTTTAATATAAGGGCATGTTTAGCTCGCAAATTTATTAGAGTTTATCATAGCATAAACTTATTATTATTATTATTATTATTATTATTATTATTATTATTATTATAATAAAAATAAGCTACGATTAAAAATAACTCTCGTTTGGCTAACATAGCTTGAAGAAGCACGTAAAAAAATAAGCTACTAAATGGAATGCTATTTAAACTAACGTTTAGGAAAAAAAAAAAAAAAAAAAAAAAAAAAAAAAAAAAAGCTCCAACAACTAGCTCCAGCAACTCGCTCCAGCGATCCGCTCTAGCTCCTACTAGTGCCAAACATACCCTAAATGTGAAGTGTTAAGAGCTTTTAACAATTAGAGGTGTTTGTTTTTCTTCCTTGTTTAGATGCATTAAGAGGTTTAAATCTCTTACTTAACAAGACTTGGAAGAGGATCTTACTACCTCTTCATGAGATACTAGCAGGGTACCCGCGCGATGCGGCGGCAGGTACCCTGCAATAAAAATTACGACGTAAATAATTGTTCAAATTTTTATTTTTCATTAAAATAACTATATGGTTAGTAATAATTTTATGTTTGAGTAACTTTAAACAATATTAAACTAATTCTTATATAAATTGTACAAGTACTTGCACAATGTTATAGCAATGCAAAAATGGTAGTAGCTAATACTATTGAGGCATGAAGGCAAAGTATGTCAAGAGTAGGTAAAACTACAATGTAATCTCGTTACATGTATATGTTATAGAAATCTATACACCATAATTATTAAAAATGATGTTACTAAAGTAACACATTTATTTTCATTTTAAGCAAGTGTATTTTTAACTATTCTATTTTAAGAATGTTCCAAATATAGGAGCCCAATTAACTATTAACCTAAATTTCAAAAAAAAAAAAAAAAAAAAAAAAAAAAAAACTATTAACCAGCTAAATAATTTTTCAAATATCTAGATGGTCCAAATTTCAGTATATGCTAATTTAACTATGGCCCATTTATGTTAAGTAAATTCGGACAACCCCGGCCCAAGCAATAAACCATACCAACTAATCTAAACATTAGGATATAAGAAGCACAATCCCTAATTTTTATCACACCTAATATCACTCATTATACAACGCCCCCAACACCATCTTTGCAGCCACACCAAAATTTTGATGCCTTCATCCTCCCCAAAATCTAATACATCAATGTCAAACCAAACTTTTGTCAGAATATATTATTATCATACAATCAAAATACCATATATTTCTTTAAAATCAAACCCGACAAACCTTCTTTGGTTTCTTCTTACTCTCGAAAACTGAACCAACCCTTTTTAAAAAAATATTGTCTTATTATTCGAAGTTAACTAAGGCTGAAGAAATTCGGTATGTGGGTCTCGGGCAGGTTTGTTTTTTGTTTCATTGTTTGTTCTAGACCGGTGATGAAGTTTGTTCAAACACATAAGATCTTAAAAGATCTTTGAACTAATCTGAGGTTTTGTGTTCTTGATTTGTTCGACAGTTGGGAAGTGACGTGAGGGTGTGATTGAGTTTGTAATTTGTTGTGTAGTTGATTGTTGATGGGGAGATATTAAAATGATGGGGAGATATTAAAATCTTGTTTGTTGTGAAAGAGGCGAGGCCGAACATAGAGACCGAGGCCAAAGTTGTCAAAATCGCGCCTAAGGCGCGCCTAGGCGCTAAGTCGCACAAGGCGCTAGCCTTGGGGATTTTTTTGACTCGAGGCGCACGACATGCATGACTCCCACAAAAATCGCGCGCTTTTGCGATTTTTGCGCCTTGGCGCCTCGGGCGATTTTTGCGCCTAGGCCATATTTTGCGCCTTGGGACTTTTTTTTTTTTTTTTTTTTTTTTTTTTTTTTTTTAAGATATAATGCATGGGCCTTTTAAGTCATAGGTGACTATTTATATGATTTCTAAATTTAAATTGATTTTATGTTTATTTTATTGATTGAAATTTTCTTTAAGAAGTTATTTTGTTTCATTAAATATTTTTTTACGACATATTATCATGAAAATGTAGCATTATGCCTTGAATATTAATATACTGCTTGCTTGATATTTTGGGTTAAATTGTGAGCTTTGTTAGATGTAAGCTACAAGTGTAGGACACAAACATATTTAGTCTGATATGGATTTTAATTTCTATATAAGTCATCGAGCAAAAGAGTTGATCCGTTCTAGAAGTGACAACCAATCCATTTTAATATTTATAATGGCAATATGTGTTATGCATTAAGTATTTTAATGTTATTTTGTATTATTTAAGCTACATAAATGGTCACATATGTTATAAAAAACTTAATGCTTTTAGTGCGCCTTACATTCATGAATCCCGCGCCTTGGAATGCGCCTCGACTCGAGGCTCTTTGGCCCCCTTTGCGCCTTAGTGCGCCTTGAGCTTTTCAGAACACTGACCGAGGCCACTGATGAAGCGAAAAGTGTACAGCTTTTAGGGGGTCATTTAAGCCCTAATTCGAGATTATTTGATCAAATATTGCCCTAAATCGTTCCTTTTGTCATTTTAGATACTTTGGAGAAGAAATCTGAAAAATGAAGCATTTTGGACGTTTTTAGAGCAAAAAGTGAAGAAAACGGCAAAGTCTCCAAAATATGCTGAAAACAGTACCTGAAGGCGTCAAGAATTGCTCTTGACGGCGTCACGACTTGGAAATGGGTTGGATAAATAAAATACATGTGACGATCCAGAAGGTTTTTGAAGGAGTTCGTGACGGCGTCACCCTTTAAGGTGATCAAGGCCGTCACATGTAAATGCAAGGAGTGATGGCCATCAGGATTAAAGAGTGACAGCGTCACGTGTTAATGGAGGTAGGCCATCACGTGTTAAATTATAGATTGATGGCCCAGAAGACTTCCTGAAGGCGTCACGTAGGCCATCACGTGTTAACTTGTCACAACTTGCGCGCGCGGTAGCTGTTACTGTTTTGGCCATAACTTTTGCATACGAACTCGGATTTGAGCGATTCAAAAAAGGAAACGATCGGGACAAAAATATCTACAATTTGGTGAAGAAAATTTGGTCTTGACACCGTCAAGGTTGGTCTGACGCCGTCAAGATCGGGCCGGGCAGAAAATAGCCTATAAATATAACATAATAACTTCACTTTTTTTAAGCCCTAAACCCTAAGGTCGATTCCTGGGTTTAGGTAGGTGTTTTTCCAGCAACTTAGAGGGTTTCAATCACTCCATAAACATCTTGTAATGGTTTGATGATTCTATCTTAATTCATGTCTTCAATTTTCATTATTGTTGCTTGTTCTTCATTAGTTATGCTTGGCTAATTCACCTTGTGTCTACTTATGATTGTGTGAAACTTGTATATAATTGATTAGATCTTATTGATTCCTTGTTGATGTTTGTGTCTATCTTCATCAATTAGGGTGTGACAACTTCAATAGGTCTAGTTGATTTAGCTTATAATTCTTGTTTCATATTGTCTCTTGTTTGGTTGATTGATATCGATGTTAGGCTTAAGAAAACTGGCAGACTTCCAATTGGTAACTTGCTTGAACGTCTTAAGAAACATGATCGGAGGTGTACTACGATTTAATGGTTGTATTTAATGCATAATTGAATTCTAATGATCCCATGTTAGGAGCTTTTAACGGCTCGACATAGGAGTGAAGTAGGATCTTATAGAGTTAGGGAATATTGTACACGGCCCTACGAATGGTATTAAGGAATACAACACGTCAATTAAAACAAGGATGTGACAATTTAATAGGTAGAATTGGATAGCTAGTAAGGAGTAATACATCATAGGTAGATACGCTTCACTTCCCTTGTAGAACCCTAGTTTACTTTTCTTGTTAATTAGTTTAATTAGTAGTTGTTGGGTTAGTTGATTAGCAAATAATTCCGCCCACTCTTCCAGTACCCGAGATTTTTACCTGCTTTTCATAAAATATAAAAACACAAAAAGAATCATCCTTCACCTTTAGACCTAGTTAGATTAATTTCAATCCTAACGACACTATTCCTGAGTTGAACGATCAATCCCCCGGTACTTGTCACTATACTATACTACAACGATCAGGTACACTGCCTGGTGGGGGTTGTAAGCTTCTCAAGATCCCTTGAGAGGTAAAACCTGTTGCGAGGGCGCAATTCCCACGTATCAGCCACGAGCCAATAAAGGCGGTTCGAGAAAACTTTTTTTTAATGTAGTGTTGGAGGAGGACCTCTGAATTTATAAACGTATGTTATGAAGTGTTTGTTGGTGATGCTGTGGGTTTCAGTGTTGGTTTGGTTTGGTTTATGTTGTTGTGATGTTCGACGGTGGCGTCAAATTAAGTGTGAGGTTCGATGGTGGCTGTTAAAGCCGAGAATAAAGATTGAGCTTGTGCTTTTGAACATTGTATTAATGGAGGGTTCTACATTGTGTTTAAATGATCGTAATATTGGGTGTAGGGGTGTTTTTAATGCTATTAATGTATAATTCTAAGGATTTTGGTCTGTATTTCGATTCATGCTTATTTTTGTTGTACACAATGCTTTGCTTGTTGTAATTATTAAAATTCGTTGCTTTAAAGTGTTGTAAACCTTGCATCTTTTTTTGTACATCTTAATTTTTTGGAGAGAGAGTCATTCCTCCATTATGAGTAGTATAGATAAACTACTTTTTTTTTTTTTTTTTTTTTTTTTTTTAACATTTGAAAAAACAAACAACATTATTTGATTCAGATTCAAAGTTTTTCGCCACAGATTCATATTCATAGCTTCTTAAGAAACAAACAACACCTAATTTTGACTAATTAAAATTTTTGCAAAACATGAAAGTTCTAGATTTTATATCATGTTTTACACAACTTTTGAATCGCTTAAAAAGAATAAAGTATACATAAGATAACGTGTTTTCAGTATAGCATTTTAGTAGAGTATTTTCTCAAGCGTTGTATATATGTTATGCATGTGTTAAAATTGATTTTATTGAAAACATGAAAAATTTAAGTTGTCGAGATATGTTTCCCCATTAATAAAATTCACGTTTCATATAAATATATTTGAATTAGTTACAAAAATTATTCAAATACAACCCAACTTCTAACCTATGATGCACTAAATATTGCCATAGATGCACAAAATCCATATAGACAGTACTTCGTACAAAACGTAATACCAAGAGCCAAAAATATCACGACATGTGTTATTTTTATCTCATCTATGGGATACTCCCACGTGGGTCTCCCAACACCGTTGTATTACATCAATGGATCTCAAACAACCCTAAATGCATTCCTATAAATATACACACATTTTTTTAGAAGGAAAAAAAATTCATATTCTCCATTTTACACACACTAAACTCTAGATGTATGGGAGTTTTACCTCAGCTTTAGATAAACACTCTTATCTTTGGGGTTCTTACCAAACAAGAGAAACCAAACGTACAAGTAGCTTAATCTCACACCATAAACTTACTCTAATCCTTGCTTTACGTATCATACGTAAACATTAATAAGCCATATTTTTTTCTTCACGTTCGAAAGTGAAAAAGACTTGTAAGAGTGCATATGGTCATACTTACATATGTGAAATATAAGTGCAATTGCCTTGTTAAAAAAATCGTGTTTCTATAGACTCCAAACGAATAAAAAGTGTACGATAAACAAATTTGTTGTAGTGTCATCCAGAAAACATGGATAATTAATTTTTTTCAACTAAAATTATACTCGGTATGCTAGCATGTTTCAGACACATAACTAAGGATCCGTTTGGTATATGGGTTTTGGCAAAAAAAAAAAAAAAAAAAAAAAAAAAAAAAAAAAAAAAAAAACCTTGTTTGTTTTGCACTCATAGGTTTTTAAATTGGGACTCACACCCCCACTTGTGGGGTTTTAGAAAAACCACTATAGAGGCATGGATTTGACACTTAACTCGTGAGACCCATAACTCCGTTATCACATTCCATTTTTATTTTATTATTCAAAGAATATTTTTAAATTAAATTTCATTTAAAAAAATCTATTTAATAAATATAATTTCTCTCTCTTAAACCAAATTCAAATCAAAATCTTAAACCAAATCCTAATTCAATTCAAACCTCACTTATAAACCAAACGGACCCTAAGTATCAATATGTGTTGGATAAAGTACCAATCTTGATGTGTTTTCACCGAGTACTGATATGCTCTTGAAACCAAATGTGAGCAAACATTAACTTATTGGGACTCTTGTATTTGGAACATTCTTGATATCATTTTGAACTAGGACAATTGGTTAGTTTAACATCTCTTGTATACATCTTGACTGATGTGTTTAGCTAACATAATTAAGTAGTCAACATTTGGTTAAAACTTTTGATAAGAACAAGTCCTCGACGAATGTAAAGCCACATCACCAGCTTCTTTTAATTACTCAATAACTGGTAATTAAACACATTTATTAACTAGTCAATATTTTGGTCAAAACTTTTGGCGGAAAAAGTTAGGAGGAAATATATTTTAGTAAATGAATAAGTGAATAAAAGTCAAACTTTTGGGTAGGACATGTCAATCGTCAAAGGATTTGGTCAAAAATTTCTTCTCTTTTCGCCAAAGTCAAAGACCGGAAGTCAAGTTTTTTTCGTTTAGCGACTTTTGATCGCCAAAACCTTTTTCGCACGTTCTACTTTTTCTTGCAGTGCGTGAGCTCATGTTGATATATATATGCCAATGTATATAACTTTCTAGTATATTTTACTATCCACAAGCATGGGCTTATCAACAAGAATAATACATGCATTCAGGAGATATATTGAAGACAGAGACTATATGCATGTACTAAGACAGACAATATATGGACTGACCCAAGGTCCCAAGTACAGATCGAGTGACAATGTAAACACAAAACATAGAAAATACAACTTTAAGTGCAAAATTAAAGTACATAAAAAAGAACCATATATAATAAATAGAAGGCAAAATAACAAATATTACAAACAAGAAATTTGCAAATTCATCTACGTGTTGATAAATAAATCAACTAGATTGCAAAATTTTCACAGTGGTTGTTTTGTTGCGCCCACCCTGTCCATGTGCTCTTTGTAGCATCGTTCAAACAAATCCATACTTGCCTTGAAGGCATCAGCCTGTTGTCCCAAGGCCTCGGCCTGTTTTTCCAATGCTTCAGCCTGCGACTCTAATGCTTCAGCCTGGCATTTAAATGCATTGGCTTGGCCGCCATCCAATGCTATATCATCACACCGTTTCAATAAATTAATGTGCCGTCCGCGTACATCAGCAAGCCGTTTCAATGCATCATCCTGCCGTTTCAATGCATCGGTCTGTTGTCGCGATACATAGAGTTCGAATGCCCTCGAACCCTTTTTCGTGAAAGGAAAGCGTGTAGTGGATATCTGCATGAATATATTTAAGCAATTTTGATAACCAAAAGGAGATTACACGACACTTATAAAAAGGCTTTTATATTGCACGTATTAATAAAGAGATTTGTTACCTTCTGATCAGAAACAGCATTTCTAAGCCGGCTTGGCCGAGTACAATAAAGCAGTTTAACATCCTTCATGGTGCATGATTTCCTGCATGTAGGGCACTGATGATAACAATTGTGATTAAGAAGAAAGTCACTAAAATGAGAAAACTCAAAAGTGAACAAAAAACTTGTTTTTAAGTCAAAAACTATAGCTGACTGTGGACATACATACCTTCTGAGAGAAACTTCGACCTTCTATTTGAAAAAACATCTTCATACATGACAGTCCGAATATATGACCACAAGGAAGATAACTACAGCAGTAGAGACACAGTCAGTAATACATGTTAACAAATGTATGCTTATGAACGATAATTATGTAAAAAAATGTACTGTCCTTATACTCGTGTATGCAAATATGCAATTACAGCTAAAACTTTACTTCCCATGAGGCCGTGACTAACATTTATTAACAAGCATAGAAAGAAAGTACATTTGCCTCATTCATTCTTAAACTTCTAAATTTCTGTTAATCAAACTGATGCCACAAATCTTGGTAAGAACGCATCAACCAAAACTATATACGATAAAACTATATACAAATATGAGTGCATTTAAATGAATAGCACTGATAAACAATGTGCATTGGGTAGATAATAAAGAAGTAGCAACCTCAATGCTTTGACTGACTGATCTAAGATTGAAAGCAACAAACATCAACTTCTTCTTCTATAAAAAGATTTGATTCTACTTCTCAAAGCTAATTTCAAGTGTTTTGGTCTCCCAAGTATTTATTAGTAGAGTAGGTCACAATTTCAAAATCTTAAGCTTAAGTTCAACAACTTTTTCGGCTAAAAAAATTAAAGCTTGAACTTTCTAACTTTCTTCCAGTAAAAAAAGATTTCCAATTTCTGAGCAAAGAAAGCTTATATAAAATAGCACATACCTATCTCAGTGGTCCATTTTGGTAATCAATTTTTATTAATCTGTTCGGTTATCACACTATACAATAAGATTACAATAACATTTGATCATAAGTTATGTAAAGAAAGTTGTAAATATTATGTACTTTGTACCAAAAGACTTGTCGTCTTTCTTAAGAGGCCTAAATGGGGCTTTTTATTTGGGGGCTTGATGACTTATGATACTCTATGACATTATAAAAATAGAGATACTTAGATTTTGTTGTATGCTCATATACAAATTATCTTTCAAACTTTTTCAAATCCCGAAATAATATGTTGAGATTTAGTGGATGTTCTTGCAAACTTTCTTTGTTAACTAACTTTTCGTTATAAAATGAACTTTGAGGCTTTAAAATTTTCAGCCATTGCTTTAGTGGCCTTAAGGTAGAACACGGCTTGGACGTCCAAAAGATTTAGTGGCCTTAAGGTAGAACACAGCTTGGACATCCAAAAGACATATATAAAATAAATATTGTAACTTATTACACATTAGACGTTATAACCTGTTACACCGATTGACCGTTAAACAGAGAATAAATGAATAATTACCAAAACATCTAAAAAGAATGTGATTACAAAACGAGCAACAAAAGGTAGATCACAATAACCCTAAAAAATAATTAACAGAGTAGTGTTGGATTGATATATACCAAATCTGATGACTTCCCTCACGACTCAAAGTATAGAAGCAGATACAGCAGTAACGGCGTTGTTCTCTAATAAACTCCTTCATCTTCTTCTTTTTTTTCTTCTTCTTGTCACGATCAATGACCACAACTCCATGAACAACTTTGAAATTGTCACTAATCCAACATGTAACCCTTGGTAAACTCACTTCGCAATCATAATCATAATTATCATCTTTTACTTTTATTTCATATTCCAACTCCATATCTTTGACACCTTCATCTTCTTTGATTGATTCCTGAATTGATAACTCTTTGAATTTAAGGTTTACAACAGGATCTTCCATATTACTAGGACTAGGGTTTGTATTACGGAATTTTGGTTCTTTTAAAGTGAGTAATTTACAAGAATGGCTCTTTATGTTTTATAAAAAGATTATTTTGGTTCTTCTTTATTATGAAACTACATTACTAGTCCTTTTATTAGGGCGGCAATTTCCAGCACGACATGAAACACGAATCGGTTGAGACGAAAACAGATGTGTTATGGTTTGATCTAAATGGGTTTTGGGTCGTGTTCAAGTTGACCCACCAACATCGTTATTAACCACGACGTGTTCCGGTTGGGGATAGGTTAAATGGGTTCACTCGCGAAAATGTTTAAGCCTTTTTTTTTTTTTTTTTTTTAATTATTATTATTAAAAATTTGGTTATATTGGTTAAGTGGGTTAAAATGATCGACCCACCACTTGATTGAACATTGGGTTAAACGGCTCTGTTAATCTATTTTGTTCGTTTAACCGATGAAAATTTGTTTAACCTGCAACCCATCTAATTAAGCAAGGCAAATAGGTCTTGTTATGATTATGTGTAAACGAATTAGGGTTGACAAGGCTCACTCAATTAGTCAACCAGATCGTGTTCAAGTTATGGTTACTCAGGGTGGCCCATAGATTGATAGGTTATGTTCCATTAAAGCAATAAGCGACAAGATAACTAATTAGTGCTTGAAAGTTAAGTCATCACGCACACAAAAATTCATTAACTGGCTACATGGTAATGGCTTAAAACTAGAGGATGTTGCTCACACAATTGGTATTCATCGAAGAGCATTGCAAGTAGGGGTGACCAAGAAAACCTAAAAAACCGAAACCAAATTGAAAACGAAAAAAGCCGAATTAAAATAACCGACCGAAACTAAAAGACGATGGTTCGGTTTTCAGCATTTAAAAACCGAACTGTAATAAGCGAACCCAACTGATTTTATTATATGATGATATATACCTAATATATAATGTAAATAAATAACTAAATTAATCAAACTTTACAAACTCATATTCACTTTGTACGTGAGAGGATTTAAAATATATTGTCTTTAATGTTTATTTGTGTTTACTTGACACCACATTAATAGTATTCGGTAATGATCATATCATGTGTGTTTGACTTGCATATATAAAAATTTGGATAACAAGATTAACATCCACAAAAAATAGAGAAGAATATATAAAAATTTGGTAATGATCATATCATGTGTGGATAACAAGATTAACATGAAAATAGAGAAGAATAAACAATTTTTTAGGTATTGTTGGTATGAATTGGCCACACCCAAATTATAAACTGTTAAAACCAAAATAACCGAAAACCAAACCAAAACTGATAAAAAATCGAAAAATCGAAAAAAACCGATCAAAACGGAGAACTGTCCTCACCCCTAATTGCAAGAGCCTAGCTCAACCATCCATTGAAATATTTCAGCTTGATATAATTCTTTGTAAACCACAACAAATCAGTATATGCTGACACCATCTTCTGAAAGACCTGTTGGTACTGACAATATATATGTACTGGCCCAAGTAGAGAGTGACAATGTAAACAAAGGTTGAGCATACGGAAACTGTGAACTATGATGACCAAGCCGTCAAACACAACTCAGAATACAACTTTAAATGCAAAAAGTACAAACAAGAGAACCATATATATTATATAGAATGCAAATAATCAAATTACAAACAAGATGCAAGATCATCAAAATGTTGATGAATGAAACTACTAAAATGCAAAATTTTCACAGGGGTTGTTTTGGTGCGCCTACCTTGTCCATATGCTCTTTGTAGCTTTGTTCAAAAAAGTCTATACTTGCCTTGAATGCATCGGCCCGCCGTCCCAAGGCCTCAGCCCTTTGTTCCAATGCTTCAGCCCGCCATTCCAATGCTTCAGCCTGCCATCCCAATGCTTCAGCCTGGCAGTCCAATGCATTGGCTCGGCTGTCCAATGCATTATCCCGTTGTCTCAATACATCAGCCTGTTTATCCAATATATCATCACGCCGTTTCAATAAATCAATGTGCCGTCCACGTACATCAGCAAGCAGTTTCAATGCATCAGTCTGTTGTTGCGATACATAGAGTTCGAATGCCCTAGAACCCTTTTTGGTGAATGGAAAGCGTGTAGTGGATATCTGCATAAACATATTTAGGCAATTTTGATAAGCGAACGGGAGTATCCGTAAAGGCTTATACAATAAATAGATTCATTACCTTGTAATCAGCAGCAGCGGCGGCGGCATCTTGAAGCCGGGTTGCATAAAGCAGTTTAACATTCTTCATGGTGCATGATTCGTTGCATTGAGGGCACTGATGATAACAATTAAGATTAAAAATAAAGTACTTAAAATGAAAAAACAAGTCAAAATTTTGTGTTTTTGGTTAAAAGCTATAGCTAAAAGTAGACTAGCATACCTTCTGAGAGGATCTTTGACCTTTTTGTTGAAGCCATCTCCTTATACATGACAGTCCGTATAATATGCCCACAAGGAAGACAACTGCAGCAATCGAGACAGAGTCAGTGGTCAGATAAACACTTAAACAAGGTGAATATTTGAATTATTCAAAAAGTTAAGTGTCTTCATATCTCGATTCTCGTGTATACAAATATGTAACTACAGCTAAAAACTTGCCTAACATTTTATGATTAAAACATCTGGACTGCATTTGCCTCGTTCATTCTTAAACTTGTGATAATCAAAACATGGTATGAAAGCATCAAAGCACGAACTGAAATTATATACGACTGGTCTACTGTTGAAAGCAAATGCGGGCAAATATCAACTTCTTCTTGCATACAAATTTAATTCTACTTGCCAATAAATCAAATGTTTGACTCTTGTGTTTGGACAGACTTATAATGTCGGTTTATGGACATTATATGAATTTGTAAAAACAAATATGCTCATTATATTGGCTTATGAGCTTATCAACATTTGAGCCGATGATCTAAAATTAGCAAAAGCTCAAGCTGATAAGCAGATAAAAAAGAGCATACGCCTCTCGCCTATGTTCTGTACAACACTTTAAAGAAGTTGTATAAAGAAGGTATGTTAGTCCACTGTCAGTTATAGTTTTTTTAACAAAGTCCGAGAATTATCAAAGTTCTGTTCAAACACTTTGCTTATCGAAGTTGTATCAAAGTTCTGTTTAAATAAACAATAAGTCCTATAAATTAAGAAGGACTTCCTATAAGCTTTTTCTATACATCTAAAGCAATAAATAAGCAAAATCTGCTAACCCAAACACCCCTTAATTCAGATAAGTTTTGCCTCATTCTAACAATCAATAGACCCTACCCAAAGCTAATTGTTCGAAATTTTTTGATCTCCAACACACTCGTGTGCTCACCCACACGCAGATCACCATTACTATAACTTTAACCTTAATCTTGACAACTTCTAAGCAAAAAATCTCAAGGTTACAATCTTATTTTCATAAAATATCCAATAGTAATACAACAACAACAAACCCAATCCCGCCAGGGCGGGGTATGGGGAGGTAGAATGTAGACAATAAGACAGATCGTACCCCTACCCCATGTTAAACCCGAAGGTGGCAATCATAAAATATCCAAACTTTTAGCTAAACAGACCAATCTTAGTATAAAAAATGACAATGCTAATAACTAAAGGGATAGATATATGCATACCAAATTCGATGGTGTCCTTCACTAGTCCAAGCATCAAAGCAAATAGGACAAATATGTTGTTGATCTTTAACTAAATCCTTGTTGCTCATCTTCATATTAACGCTCTGTTCTCGAGTTTTTTTTTAAAGTAATGGAAGGGGATGGGAAGGGAAATAAAAAAAAATGGCGTTTTTGAGTTTTTTTAAGATGGAAAGGTAGGGGACGGGAAGGTGGGAGGGAGGGAAGGGATGGGCTTTTGTGTGTAAATGTAATCTGCCCATAATTGGGGTGATCAGGAGGGAACGGATTTTCTGAGAACATAGGCTTTTGTTAAATGCCTATTATACCCTCATTTGTTGTTACCATCATCACTGCATCGATTCCAACTTCCAGATATCGATGTTACCATCATCACTTGCAGAAGCAAAAAGCTTGTTCACCTGTATAAAGAGTGTAATACTAGAACATTGATTGGTAATATTGCAATTTAGCTTTCACCTACGAGAATCATTCATGGATAAACTATTTCATATTAACTATTTTATGAGAATTATTCATTTATTTAATCCTCAAACTATTACTAAATATATGATATAACAAAACTTATAGTATTAAACAACGCCAAGTCACATCCAATATCAAAAACGTACTTTTGTTTTTGGACTAACTCGCATGTAAATTGACCAGAAATATAATAGCTCAACTCAATTCACCATATGCCAATAACACAAATATAACATAGCTGCATAAAAATATATGGAACTTTGTTGAAACAAATATACGGAACTTTTTTGAATTGTATATATGTCAAAAGATGTGAGCTATATAAAATTAAATTATGTTTTGGGGGTATCCTAGTAATTTGGGTACATTCCTTTCCTTTCCTTGCAACTTAAAAATAAAAACTTAAGAACACAAATAAAAATAACTACTTTCTTCACATTGTCATTCCTTACTTTCCCCTTCCCATACATTCCCTTCCCCTCTTTAAAATTTAGACTTGAGAACAGAGCGTAATATTCTTGTTCTTGTCATGGTTAATAACCACAACCCCACGAACAGATTTACCATTGGCACCAACCCAACCTGAAACCCTTGGTAAACTCACCTCGTAATCATAATCATCTTCTTCATATTCTAATTCTGTATTTTCTTCTTCGATTACTAAATTTTTTAATTTAAGTTTGCCAATCGGGTCTTTCATGTTACTAGGAGACAGGAGGATTCGTGTTTCAGGATGTTTGGGATTTTGGTTTAAGGGAGTTATTTATAGGGAAAAGTGCAAAGAATGTCCCTCAACTTTCGCAAAAATGCAAAACGTGTCTTCTTACGAAATTTTTTGTAAAAAGTGTTCCTGATTTCTATTTTGCAAAAAAGGTACCTGAAGGGTTAATGTTCATGCAAATTTGTTTTTTTTGGCTAAAGCTCGTTAAAAAAAATCTCGTTAGTTAGGCCTCACGTGCATTGCACGTGAGGGTAATTTCGTCATTTCACTGTTCCCGCCTGCATGACAAAACTAATCCCACCCCAGGCACGATAATCGACGAGGACATTTTTTGCAAATCAACTTATTCGTGTAGAACAGTTTAACACGACCAAATCATACACACAAACACATTCTATCTTCTTTCAACACTCACCCACAAAACAATACCATGGTAGTGTTATCTCCACTTTGGTAGATTTGAACTCCTGAGTTTCCAGAACATGAGCATCATGCGATTTATGGTAAGCCTAAATGTTTCAAGTTGTCATTTGTTTTTCTTATTCGAACATGCATTTGTACATTGTATGATATGTCAAGATTTTCATACTTTTAAGTTGTTATTTGTTTTCCTGACTAGAATTGAATGGTATACTGTTCAATATGAAAATCCACCAAAAAGGGCTCTTCACAAATCCACCAAACCGAAGATATCTTTTTGGAGATATAGCGTATGTTGACCTGATTGATGTTTCCCATTTTCGCATTGAGGAGTATGTTGGAATGTTAGACGCACTACGATTAGGGGATAGGACTATGTTATCACATTTTAGGATCCTTGAGAAATCTTTGGATGATGGGTTGGTCCCATTGATGAGTGTCGAAGATGTCGTGCAAATATTTAAATACGTGCCTGGGTTTAAGGAAATAGAGGTTTATATTGAAAAAGGTATTTCATCAGTCGAGGAATATTTGTTGTACAAAGGAATAGTCGTGGTAAGGGTGTTGTGTTTGAAGATATAGAGGATAATGATGTAGTTAAGGTGATTGGCTCCAAACGGTCAACCTAAATTGACCAAGTGATTGGTCAACAAAGTCAAACAGCTTAGAGTCAATATCCGGGTAATATAGTGTTTCCCCGGGTCGTTATGTCCCAACGAGGTGTGATGGTATAAAAACAGGTTTGTGATCGGGTGAATTTAATGGGAAGTAACCAGATAATGATTTGGATTTGTTTTACACTACTGGAATGATTAGGAATAACAGTATTAACAATTACAGGAAACAGATGTGTATAAACGTAGATCAAATAAAAATCAGACACGATTACGTGCTGAGAAAAAGGTGAGTTTTAAGCAAATATAAACTACAGGGGGTGAAAATGAAACTTTTACAAACTTAATATTAAAAGAAAATTTAATTAAAAAGAAAATTATTTTTTTGATTATTCTATTATTTTTTTATTAATTAAAACTATTTAATTACTTATTATTAATATTTAACTTAAGCTAAATATAATATAATATTAAATTAAAACTAAGAAAATGAAAATTTATTTTTAAAAATTCCAAAATAACTTAAAAATAATATAAAAACACAAAAATATGTCTTTTTGTGATTTTAATATTAACTAATTACTAATTATATTAATTAAACTAATTAAATAATTTCAAATTACTAATAATACTACAAATGATTTAGTAATTAGGAAAAATTTTATAAAAATAATTAACCATCACAGGAATCCTAAAAAATTATAAAAAACTTATAAAAATTATTTTTAGACTATTTTACTAATTATTAAACTAAATATTAATTAATTACTAATTAAACTAATTAAATTATAAAAATTAGAAGGTGAATAGTAAGAATTCTAGAAGAATTCCTAAAATTATTTTATAACATATAAAAGCTAGGAAAAATATAAAAACTAGGTATTACTTGATAAAAACTAATTATGCTATTTAATACTTTAAATATTAATTAATAATTACTTAAACTATATTTAATTCTAATAAATACTATATGACAATATAAAAATCTGAAAAAATTACCAAAAATACTTTAACATAAAAGAAAATTAATAAAAATATAAAAATGCAAGTTACTTAAGAAAAAGCTAAAAAGGAAAATTAAATAGATAAATTCTATTAAATAGAAGCTATCACTATTTTTAAAGTTAGTTTTTTCTGGATTTTCTTTTTGGAAACTATCTAAATACTTAAAATAACAAACTTTTGAAAAGACAAAATGATCAGTGCTTAAAAATAAGCAATTTGGACTCTAAAAAGCTTGACAGTTGACTATTGTTGACCAAACTAGGAAATAAGCTTAAATGAGCTTATGTGGGGTCCACAATGATGGAATTTGGTTCAAACAAGTTACTTGGACATGAATAAGCAAGAACCTAGCAACTAAGCTCACTGAATAAGCGACTAAGCCAAATTAAGCACTTGATTTCCTTAGTTCAACACAGAAAATGGGACAAAGAACAATAGTGATTCTAGGTGGGTCCCAGGGGTCATAAGCTCAAAAGCTTGGTACCAATAGGAAGGTGGGCAGCTTATGAGTCCAAAAAGCCAGGGGGGTTGTGGGGCCCACTGTGGAGTCCTGTGGGACCCACAGAAGTGAGACAGATAGGGTGGTTCAGCAGCTGCACAAGGGAGCAGCCTGCCCTGCAGCTGTGTTTGGGCAAGTGTGGGGCCCACAGAAAAAATCACAAAAATAAAGTGACAAATGGATTTCAAGGTTGAGGTGATAGACTATATTCCTTGAAAAGCACATGGCCTAAAACCTAGCACAAAAATCACAATAATTCATGCCATTTTTGAGATTTTTCCTAATGTGCAATATTTGACTTTTTATATGAACTAGTTATTTTGACTATTGTGAGATTCTAATGGCTACTATGCTACTGAGATTGTTGTTATAACCTAAAATGAGACCATTCTAAGCAAGCTAAACTAGATTTATAACTAAATTGATTGAATTGAATCCCAAAATCCTAACAGTTAAACAATGAAGAGGGATCAAAGCTATTTTTGACTTTTTTCTCTAATACACTACTGATTTTAAACTTGTAGTACTCTATATTGCCCTAAGGAGCAATGTCTAAACTGATTTCAGCACCTAACAACTACAAAAGCATAGATTAATAGGTTGATCCAAACAATCCTCTAAATGTGTTTTATAAATGAAACTTGAACAAACTAGAATCAAAGCTTAATTTATGAACTGAACTATATCTACTAAGTAATAATAAAGCTAAATAAGCACAGATGAGCCACAAATAAGTACAATGGACTAAGATCACAGATTATGCAAAAGATGTGGAAAATCTTACAAATTGTCCAAGCTGAGAACCAAGGGGTCCAGCCCACATGAACACACCTATTAGCTTCCAAAAGCTTCTAAACCATATTCCATCCATATTTTCCTTGCTTCAGATTGTTCTCCTTCTTCTTCATTGAATTTTTTATTTATTTGATTTTTTTTGGAATTTTTTATATTTCCTAAGTAACTGAATAAATAGACTTCTAAATGCTTATACCAGCTATGTCAAGAGCTTGTATAAGCTTATCAGTCCAAAACAACAACTGATAACAACTTTATGGCTTATTGAGATTTTTGAATTGAAACAAACTTTCATAAACTGAAATTGGGAAGGAACTTGAAATTAAACTTGAACAGAGTTATATTACAACAAAATTAAAATGGTACAATGCTTAAAAGCTTTGATTGAAACTGAAAGACCAAGTTACTAACTAAACGACTTATTCTAAAACTAAACTAAAACTAACTACTCTAATAATTTGTCTGTGCTCCATCTCTCTTGATTTATAAGGTTCCACTTGAGTCTCTGAGCAAATCCCACAAACAAAATTGGCCATTGGATCATCTGAATTAATCCCAGCCTTTGATTTTGTCTTTGGCGCCAAAATAATTTATACCCAATTGGGGCCTGTTGGAGTGTGATAAGGGATAAAGGGTAGGGTAGGGGTGGTGGAGGTGATGGGTGAGAGTGGTGGGCAAGTTGGGGTGAAAACCAGGGATGTGAAGGTGGTTTTGGTGTTGCAGTGGTGTGGAGGGAAAAGGTGGGAATGGTGGTGTTTGACCGTAGGTTTGACCCTGGTAAATATCAAAGGGTGGTTTGGGCCTTGGGTAGTGGACTGGGTAAAAGGGGTGGGCTGGTAAGGGTTGTGTTTGTTATTTGGATTTTGGATTGGTTTATTTTTTGGTTTGTAAATAATTTAGCCCAAGGACCAATTGTGTATTTTCTGAATTCCGAGGACCAAAGCTGTAATTATTCCAAAGTTTATCAAAAAGGACCATTCTTGCCATATGTAAATATTATAAGGACCTAATTGATATTTTTCCAAAATAAAACATCCGGGGACCATTTTTGCCAATTTTCAAAGTTGAGGGGTAAAAAGTGTAATTTTCCCAAAGTTATCAAAAAGGGCTTAATTAGACAAGATGAATAGTACAAGGGCTATATATGTAAGTTTTTCCAATTTAAAATACCTAAGGACTGTTTTTGCCATTTTTGAAACTTCAGGGACCAAAACTGTAATTTCCTCAAACTTTTTATCGAAGGGTCAAACTTGATAACTTGCGAATTCCCACGGACCATTTTTGACTTTTTATTCAAAATAAATGCTTAGGGACTAATTTTGACAAGTTTTGAAAGTTGGGGGACTGAAACTGCCAATTATGCAAATTCTGTTCGTTTTTCATTTGTTTTTAAACATTTTGCATCTGAAACATATAAAACACAATTCTGGGATATTTTCAGTATTTTGATGCATATTTGAGTGTTTTTGGATGTTTTGGCAGCTCAGATTAGGTAAAAATGATGAGTATTTACACACTCATCATAAGGAATCTGAGAAAGCTGGTGAGTTTTGTTTGCTAGAGTGGCATGGTGCTACTGAAATAGGAAAGGATGGAAAACAGGGTGATACTTCAACTCATGCTTCATCTAGTATGGCTGGAAGTAGGGATGATGATAATTGTTTTTTCGTAGAACTAGATGATGATGATGAGCTTCTTATTCCAACACCATGGTCTAATGAAGGGAAGAACAAAATAAGGGCAAGAAGGTTGAGTGGTGAGTATGAGTTCAAAAACCTCATGTTCGAATTGGATTTCTTATTAAACTATGATGAAATCAAGGAGAAGCGAAGCAAAAGAACTGAGGCGAGTAAAATAAAGGGTGTGCAGATGTGAATCAAACTGTTAACAACAAAAAAGAGAAAGTTAGTCAATAGGATGTTGGAAAGGGTATGGTTGAACCTAAATTTGAACATGTTTTGGATGGTGAGTTAGAAGTGGATGGTGAGTTATACCACGTACAAATTGAAGAGCATTTTCTGGATGATCAACCATGTTATGGACCTATTGAAGAGGCAGAGATTGATTTGTTGGAGACAGGCAAAGAGGATGATTTCGACCACAATGAAATTGCAGTTGATTGGCTGGATGATCAAGCAGCCTATGGACATATTCAAGATCTAGAGATTGATATGTTGTATGCTGAGTTAGAATTTGTTATTCAAAATGAGGCTTTTCTACAAAATGAACTAAGAGATGAAGGTGTAGTAGTTTCTGATGAAGCTCCAACAGCAGATGTTGAAGATAGTTTGGAAATGGCAGACATGGAAGCTCCAGCTACAGTTGATTCACCTGCCAGTGTGACCTCTGGTATACAAAAGAAGCGAAGAAAGTTAGATCCAGCTGACAAGGATGAGAAGGCAATAGAAGCAGATGAGGAGGTGATTCCAAGTGAGGAGGGAATGATCAAGGTCAGCACAAGGCAATGGTGAAGGTTGTTTTGTTTATTTTGTTTATCTTATGGCTTGAGATGGCATGTTTTGGAACAATATAGTTTATGCAGGTCGAATAACATTTTAGTGTTATGCCTAGTGGTAGTTTGTGTCACATGTGTATGTTTATGAACATGTTTATGTATTGTTGATCGCAGTTATGTACTAGCATCACTAATATTTCTTCTAGCAACACTTATATTTCTTATAGCAGCACTAACTACTTAGTTGGGTTATGTATTGTCGATCCCAGTTATGTACTAGCAGCACTAAGCTTTCTACCAGATGTGTTTAGAATTTGGAAACACATTGCAATGGATGTCTTAACAGATTAACCAAACGAATTGCATAAACATGTCTTACATAGCTTAACTAAATCTGTCTTAAAATAGCATACTACATACAAATGGAAAACACAAAACAAGGACCATTATCCTGCATTTAGTTTCACTATTTGGAATGCAATGAACAACACTTAGAACCTCTTGTGCGAGCTGGTTCTTTCGACTTTGCTGATACGCTCGGATCAACCACTTAACCAAGGATGGTCAATATAGTTGATGAGATCAAATAAGTACATTTTATTGGCATCATTTTTCCTATTTAATTGACTTGTTTTATATTGTTTTGTATGAGAATCGATGCTTAATTGTTTACTTTAGTAATTCTCAGGTAAAAACAAGCAATTGGTGAAAGTTGATGATTTTGGACAAATTATGGAGCTAAATGATCAAGATTGGAAAAGTCTACTGAAATCCAGGAGATGCGTCGCATCATTCTTAACAGATACGCCGCAGCATCATACTTAGATGAATTCGAAGACCATTGCCTAACTTTGAAGAATGCGCCGCATCTAATTACAACATGCCCCACATATGAAACTTTGGTCAACGAAGATAACCAACTTGTTCTACTCCAAAATACGCTGCATCTCATTTACAACATGCGGCGTATCAGCTAAAGACTTCACCAGATACTATCCAAGACGTTAAAGGACATGCGCCGCATAAAGAAACAAGTTACGCCGTATATGAAGGCAGTTTATGAATATTTCAGAATATAATAATCTTAGACCTCACACGAAGTTAAGTAGATGCGCCGCATCTATCATCAAGATGTGCCGCATCGATCCCTCAGACAGAAGCTATAAATACCCCAAGACAGATGCAAATTTTTTGTGCAACAAAACCCTAAGGAGACGAATCCAGTCGAAGAAGCATCACAAGACACGCCCCAAACGAACATCTTAGAGCCGTAAGAAGGTCCTGCATGTGTATAATTCATTAAGTAGTTTGTTTTATTGTATTAGTAAGCTTTAATCCATCAAGATTGATGGGATTGTGGCCACCATACTGCTCCCCTTAAAATTTCTTTCCATCGATTAAAGTTTATATGATGTTTTCTTTGTGACTTGTATTTGTGCATTGATAACCTTTATGTTTAGTTGAGTCTTCTAGGCTACCATACCTGTTCCTCGCCTACTTATCTAGTGTCTAGAAGGTAGGATAAACATAAGTAATCATTAAGAGTTTACTCGCCGATATTTAGGATCCAACGAGACAGATTAGATTACGATACTCATCATATAAAACTAGCAATAAAACAAGTGACAAGCTACTTAACCATAGGACAGGCCTTCTATGTGTTTCTATTATTTATTTGTGTACGTGATTGCTCTTCACTGATTTGTTCTCATTAGTTTTACTTTTATGTTTAATTCAAATCTGTTGATACGCGGGATTGCGCCCTCGCAACAGGTTTTACCTTTTAAGGGATCTTGAGAAGCTTACAATCCCTGCCAGGCAGTGTACCTGATCGTTGTAGTCTAGTATAGTGACAAGTACCGGGGGATTGATCGTTCAACTCAGGAATAGTGTCGCTAGGATTAGAAAGCCTACTAAACTAGGTCTAGAGGTGAGGGATGATTCTTTTTGTATTTTTTTATATTTTATAAAAGCAAGTAAAATCTCGGGTTTTGAAGGAGTGGGCGGAATTAGTTGCTAGTCAACTAACCCAATTAATTATAGATGCAATCAAAATAAAATAAAAGAAATGAAATTAAACTAATGTGGTGGAAACAATAATGAGAAAATATGTGTTTACTTAGATTTCATTACTCCCTAGATATCTTTTACCGGTTGATTAGCTTGTTACAATTGCATGGATGACGGGTTATATTCCTTAATACTAGTCATAGGGCTGTGTACAATATTCCCTAACTCTATAAGATCCTACTTCACTCCTATGTCGAGCTGACTAAAAGCTTCTAACATGGGATCATTAGAATTCATTTATGCATTAAATACAACCAAAAATCGTAGTACACCTCCGATCATGTTTCTTAAGACGTTCAAGCAAGTTACCAATGGAAGTCTGCCAGTTTTCTTAAGCCTAACATCGAATACAATCATCCGTAACAATTATAAACAAACAATCAACCAATAATCAACATCTAGGTTTCACTACATCTAAGCAAACACAATAAAAACCTAGCCTAACATGTTAAAAGAAAGATAATCATAAGATAGAATCAAACAACACATAAAGACAATATTTACTGGTGGCGAGTTAATCATCTTGGTTAATTACATGTACAATATGGCGTTGCTAAGCCAAGACTGGATTCGAATTAAGCTAATAAATCAAAAATAACAAAAACTTAAAACAAACATAGAATGAAACGAGATGGTAGTCCGTATATTTTTTCTCTTTTTTCTTTTTCTAGATTTTTTCGATTTTTTCAATTTTTTTTTTTTTTTTTTTTTTTTTTTTTTTTTTTTTTTTTTGGCATACACTTTTACCCTACCATCCAAAATAATACATCAATAATATTGTATTAGCTCAAATGTCATTTACTTGAAGTTATATGTCCATGTTTGTGATCGTACGATAATCGCTTCTTGATTTAGGGCTTGTTTGGTAAACATACACAATTCTTCAAAATTTCAAATTGGAGGGCATTTTAGTAATTTAAACGCATCATGGAAATGTGGGTTTTACGACTATTCCCCCCTCAAAAAGATTTTTCATCCGCGAAAATGGTAGAGGGAATAAGGCAGTGAAACAAAATGAACGCCTACCAGACTACAAAGGGAAAATCAGGGTAGCTGGCTCGCATAGACTCCTCGGTCTCCCATGTCGCCTAACGTGGTGGATGGTTCTTCCAAAGAACTTTAACAAAACGAATACTTTATTTCTCATGACTCTCTCCTGTCTATCAAGAATGGCTTCCGGTCTTTTCGGAAGTAACATATCTGGTTGAATCTGATCAAAAGGGTATGACACCATATGTAGAGGATGATAATTGTATCTTCTGGAAAGCTCATATGGGATACGAACAAAATTTCAAATCAAGTTAACTGTATCAAACAGTAGAGATCTCTACAAGAGCTTGAGATTGGTGACAAATGTATCGAGGTCAACAGAATGCAAAATCGAGAGTTCAAATTTATCCAATTATCTAACGAACGAATGCAGAGTCAACGCATAGGTAGAATGAACCTAAAGTCCCAGAAATCGCAGAAAATTCAACGGAGATCAAATTCTAAATTTTATAGATACTCCCCAAGATATCCTATGGCCACAATAAGTGCACGTTATATGGTGTAAGTATTATAACGTTGATCAGGCGTCATAATACTAAAACCACATAATTATGCCCTCATGATGGTCATACTTTATCACGAGTCATAAACAAACAAGCCAATCTTAGTTCACCTATTACTTCTACCATCCCAGAGGTCAACCGAAATCAAGCGTCATAACCAAGAGGAACATTCAATAACCAAACAGCGGAAGTCTCAATGAATAACTAAAGGAAAACAAAACTACTCGAAAGAGTAACAAAAATCTAACATATCAGCAATTAAGGTACGTTGTCTCAAAAGTATCAATTTTCCCAAAATTCGCCAAAATTTCCAAAACAAGACCATTTATCAAACATACGCAGAATGAACACGGAACAGAGATGATATTGGAGAACCTAAATCATCCAAGGATCACATCACCAGATAAAGAAACTCAAGAAATTAACGAGAGTGAGCATTAGTCATCATTAACTTCATCCTTCTCAGAATCAACTCATCCAAACAACAAAAAAATGGTTTGTTCCAAAGATCATCCATTCAAAACATCAAATCTCTTCAAGTCCAAGTAATCTATCTTCTTTTGTCCATCAATCTGGGAGTGAAACAAAACTGTGAACTTGAGTCTGATTCATCAAGCCTTCTACAGTTCTTCTTGGAATGCGATGGAGTAATGTGAATTCCTGACACGATCTTTAAATCCCATCCTCATCCAGTCTGCTTCCGCTCTTAATTCATCTGAGTACAACCAAGATGAATAGGGAAGTGAGACTGTATGTCTTCATCAGCTCCAGTATTGCCATAACAAAACTCACAGAGGGGGGACTTAATTCAAAACTTCAATATTATCATAGTAACTTGGAAATGGAAATGAAATTCGAAGTCTAGTATAGGCTAAAGAGAAGAGTAAAAGAAACTAGTTCACGATCACAAATTCCCTTCGTTCAATTTGGATTATAACGGCTGGTTGCCGTAGACTCTAGATCGGAGTCTACATTATTCTCTTCTTTCTCTTCCTCCCTTTCACTAATCCAACCATTCCTGTTATTCTCGTGTTGCGGCAAAAGGCGGCTAGCAAAACCACTTTTGCGATATTTCTCTTTTTCTTTCACAGACTTATGGCACTTCCCGTAATACTTGGTGTTAATACCTTTGTTATCATTTGCTTTAGTTCTGTATATCTCTTTCTCCTTGTCATCCATCCTCTGGCAGCCCGTAGCATCAACAGTAGTCCCCTTACTCCTTCTTACGTGCCGGATCTGTCTTGAGGTATCCTTAATGGCATGAGTCACCATTTTCTTTGGGTTTTCGTCAGGTGGTCCAGAGCGACGAGATTTAACCATTTGAACGGTTACCAAATGGTCAGAATAAGGAAGTCAAGGACAAACATGAAAGGAAAGTGCGCCGAAGGAAACTTAATATCTACCCAATCCTCACAGGTCAAAACTTAAGTTCGCACAGGGAAAAATCCTAAATCAAGTTTTCAAAGTGTTCACCAATGTTCCTACAGTGGAAACCTAATGGTCCAAAACTCACAGGTCCAGGTTATGTATTATAAGTCGTCAGCCTGATCTCTGATACCATAAATTGTAACACCCCAACCCGTCAAGGGTAAAGATACCACAATAAACAGTGTCCAACAGAGCAAAACACAAGCTTAATACTTTAACAATACAATGAGTACATAGGTTACAATGAATTCCAAAATAAGGAAATTACGATAATAAAACAAAGTCCATCGTTCAAAGGAACTCTAGGGTAGGTCCACATACTCTTATCCCCAAAGCTAAACCCCGCTCCTAGCTTAAGTACCTGCCGCATGGAAAAGAAAGCGGCTGAGGATAAAAAAGCTCAGTGAACAGATATGAAGATAACAAAGCACATCAAGTAATAAGATAAGAGAATACAAAATGAATTTACATATGGTATCACAAGGTATATCAAAGGATTATCAAGGTTAAGTATGAAGAGTTATCAAAGTTAAACATCAAGGATTGTCAAGTTTAATATCAAGGATTAACAAGTTTCAAGGCTTTCAGTATTTAACCCCCAGGCCCAAGCAAGTATCCAAGTAAACCAAGTAGTCCAAGGTTGGAGTGATCAACTCCCAAGATGTGAGGGGTTGCAATGCACGCAAGCCCAGTCACCAAGTAAATATATAAAGTAGTCCAAGTCATAATCATAATAGCCGTAGCCCAAGCAAGTATCAAGTCAAGACAAATCTAGAATGCATCCATACGCCCCTGTAAGCAAGTCATAATCATAGCAGTAGTCGATAATCAAGTAGGGACGGTGTGGTACATCTCTCCAACCACACTAGAGTACATAACATTGGTGCATCAATGCTATGGTTGTGGCTACTCCACAACAAGTAGCACCTGGTTAAAATATTGAAGGGTCAAGTAGTCAAGGTTCAATATCAAGTACAAGTGTCAAGTCATAATCAAAGGTTCAAGGTCAAGGTTTAATGTCAAGTGTCAAGATCAAGGGTCAATCAAAGAGTCAATATCAACGGATAAATATCAAAGGGGTCTATCAAATAATATAAAGTAGAGAGAGAGAAAAGTCATGAGAGAGAAGTAGTTGTACTCTTGCTGAAAGAGTACGGAGTATCTGTACCTTAGTCCAAATGCACAAGCAAGGTCACAAATCAAAGAGAGAATGGGTCACTCCCGCTTCACCGAACCTAGAAGAGAATGGATATGAATCAAGACGAGTCCAAACTACTCAAGTTACCTCTTTTAGTTATCTTTCCATTTTTAAAAACTTTCCATATTTAGCAGCTTTCTATTGTAGGTAACTTTCCATATTTAGTAACTTCCCACTTTAAGTAGTTTAAGCATTTTAGAAGAATTTCTATTTTTAGTGAGTTTTCCTTATTTGGAGAGTTTCCAATTTTAGAAGGTTTCCATAAATAGTACTTTCCAAAAATAGTAGGTTTCCATAATTAACAGATTTCCAAAATTAGCAAGTTTCCAAATATTAACATATTCTTATAAGTTAGTTTTATCACCATATCAAGTTTCATAGCCTTACGTGTTACAGATTTCCTTTTACAGAGATTTTGTGAAATTAGGGTTTCTATGATCTCCGAATATGTTTTAGGGTTTAAAGTGTTAATATCACAAGTTAAGGGTCACCAATGATCACATTTACATAATAACACATCAACTTAAGTCAAGAAAGTCAAATATGCAAATTTTACACTTCACACCCTTAAGTTTCAAAAGTTACAATTTAATCCTATAATTTAGTAATTTACCATATTTAAACCATTAATTATTACAATTATCACATAAGCACCACAACTATTCAAAAATGAAAATTATAGCCCCTAATAAATTTTCTTGGTCGAGACATGCCAAATACTCCACATTTACATTTTTAGTCCCTCTAGTTATAATATTTACAATTTAAACCTTTTTATTAACCCTTTTAACTTTTATCAGATTTAGAACTTCAACAGACCCCAACTTAACGAATTTTCCATCCTTATCAGAACTCAGAAATAAAATTCACAAAAATTCACAGAGATGCTTCAATGTCTTTAGAACTCACAAGAATGTTTCCAGAATTTATTAGTTAATCTAACCCCACACGAAAAATACTCAAGTTCAAACTACTCAGAAAAACCAACCAGCAGCAGTACCCAAAAAGTATCCGCCTCCCGGACCTACCATCCCATTCATGAAAAATGCACAAAAATTCATGGTATTACCTAACATATATAAATTCAACACCAGAGCGTTTCATGGCCTAACTCCTTATAGTTTTTGTATGAAAAATTGACCAATTTGACTAATTTCCAATCCCCGAATTTAAGATTCAACACTTAATGACACAAAAATCAAAAACCCGACCAAAACAACTTGAATTCACTCCCCGTCAATTGGAAAGCTTAACTAAGACATAAAACTAAGTTTTCATCAAAAGAAACAAAAATTAAATCATTATATATGATGCCCTATCTCATTCACATAATCAGGTATGTAAGCTGACTTGATTTCGGAAACCATGTAACCCATCATATAACATGTTTAGCATCTTTTTAAGCCGATTCACTTCAAGAGGTTCATGATACATTTATCAAAGCATTTATCTTCGACTAGAAACAATAATCAAGTGGTTTTATGAACTATACCCAAAGATACACACGTTTAATCTTTATGATTTTATGTGATACCGTTTGATTTCATGTGAATACTAATTCGTATATTTCAATTCTTGCGTATCATGATAATCGTGACAAAAAGAAATTAAAGAGATGAACAATAATCAAAATGGAAGATAGTAAAACCTTCTATGATCAATATGTGTGTCGAAAGGAACAAAAGAGCAAGAATTAGGCCTCCAAATGCTTCCAAACAAATTCCTACGTGCACCAAATCTTCCTACGAACACGTATGAACAATCACCAATGATCAAAAGCAAAGTTTTGGGGTGCAAAGTGTGTGTGTGGGTCGTTTGGTGGAGAGAGGAAGGAAGAAGATGATCAAATTTTTATGTTTATAGAATTTATGGAGAGTTTAATGTGATTTATGATAATTGATTTTAATTTATTGTAATTTAGGGAGGTTTTAATCTCCCTTAATGAGGGGGGGGGGCATAATGTTGAATTTGAGGTTATTTTGACCAATTGTATAATAAAAATACTTAGGATATAATATATAGTTTATCCTTTAAGTTGTGTACAAGTTTTAAGTATTTTTGGACCTGTTAGGTCAAGTAACGTGCAATATTTGTTTCTTAGTCCAAATTTCATATTCTTGAGTTCTAATAATGTTGTAGTAGCTCAAATGTCATTTACTTGAAGTTACATGTCCATGTTTGTGATTGTATGATAACCTTTTTTTGATTTAGGACTTGTTTGGTAAACGTACACAATTCTTCAAAATTTCAAATTGGAGGGCATTTTAGTAATTTAAAAGCATCATGGAAATGTGGGTTTTACAACTTTGGTTCCGTCCGTTATACCTTTTGGTTCCGCCAGCATGTCTGACAGAATCCTGCACAAATATTTCACAATCTAACTCAATATTCTCAAGATCTCACAAAGTCAACTTAGAGATCTTTGAGTATGAATCTAAACAAAATAAAACATGTCTCTTACACATATGTTTCCTTGAAAAGACATGTGTGATGCAAGTGATGATGTAAACAAGTGTAATATTCCATATTTAGAAATATTTAAATAAGAAAGTAAACTTGTTAAATATATATGTTAGTAGCTTACAAAAGTTAATATCAAATGTTTAGTAAGTAAATGTTTTACAAAAATGTGTTTGATTACTAATTACTTAATAAGACACACTAATTACACAAACTTACTAATTATACTTATATGACATTTTTAACATATGAAGTACTACTTAACATGTATATACTCTAAAGGTATACTTGACCATTTTACAATTTGAAATCAATTTATGAAAACATGTAAATGTTGTTTGAGTGATGTTAAGTAAAAGATTTTAAACTATATTTATGTTATGCTAAAAATAAACTTTACCTTTTGCCGTTAACAAAACTAAGTAAAGATCGTAAAAATATAAATAATGTTTTTAGATGATATTTATAGTAACATTTTTTTTTCATCATCGTTTTTTTTTTCTTTCTTTTCACAACATATTTATAATTTTACTTTTGCAACATTCAACTATTTTACTCACTTCATTTTGCAACATTATTCAGTTTTTAAGAAAGTATGATTGTTCCAAAATTAGAATAAAAATTTGAAATACTACTCTTTATCAAAGTTATATAAAAATTTGTTTTGCATAACAAAATGATTTTAATGTTCAAAAGTTTGAAAACAACACTTATTTAGTCAGATTAGGAGCTTCTGGGGGGAAAAGCCATAGATTACTTATATAAGCTCTAAAGATAACCATCTACTTTGCGCTTAGCATTTCCATTTACACAATTCGTAAAAACTTAGCCCAAAAGTTAAGGAAGCAGCCAGATCAACACTCTGGCAGAGTCAGGATTCCCCTTGTTCTAGCCTAATCAAGACTAAACAACTTATTTTATTTTATTATTTTTTCATTTTTTTTGTATGCAAAGCACTTCTTTTTTATGCAATTTTTTTAAAAATTTTGTCAAAATGGGGGTACTAGGGCACTAGAAGGTACAAATGTGATCAAATTCGCTAGAATTCCCCCCACACTTAGAATTGAATATTGCCCTCAATATTCAAAGTACCGGCTATTATGCCGACGCTTAGAACATAAAAGGTAACATTACTAGCCAAGTGTGAGAAGGAAATCTTTTTTCACAAAAAAGGATTAAAAAGATATCCCTAAATAATCGTTAGCAAAAAGGATCGGATATTTGGTGGATGGATTGAAAACAGGTGCGTCAATCATCACGATCCAAGGGAAACCTGAAAACAAGAGCAAACACACAGAAACAAACAACAGCAGAGGAATTCCCCCACACTTAGTGTTAGAAAGTAGAAAGAAGACAGAAACATGGGTTGTCACCCATGTGGTGCTAATGTTTTTGTTAACCGAATCACTAGCTTGACTCGACCCCGAATACATTGGTCCATGGGGAAAGTTTGGAGATCCGGGACAACCATGGGTGGTACATCCCCTCTAAATTAATGCTTCAACCTATGACCGTTCACCTTGAAGTTTGGTCTGTCGGTTTGAGATAACTCGACGATACCGTAAGAAAAACCTTTGGCTATGGTGAATGGTCCAGTCCAACGGGTTTTAAGTTTACCCGAGAATATCTTCAATCGCGAGTTAAAAAGAAGGACTCGATCACCAACATTGAAAACGCGGTTCTTAATCTTGGAGTCATGAATCTTCTTTGTCTTCTCTTTGTAGATCAAAGAGTTCTCTTAAGCTTGATCACGAAGTTCATTTAATTCATTGAGTTGAACTTTACGGTGATCACCCACTGTCTTAAGGTCAAAGTTTGCATGCTTCAAGGCCCAATAGGCTTTGTGCTCAAGCTCGATTGGTAGATACACGCCTTTCCATACACAAGCTTGTAAGGAGTACACCCTATGGGTGTTTTGTAAGTGGTACAGAAGGCCCATAGTGCATCATCTAATTTGTCCGACCAAGATGCACGGTTTTCACCTGCGGTCCTTTCAAGAATTCTTTTTAAACCACGATTTGAAACTTCCACTTGTCCACTTGTTTGTGGGTGATACGCGGTAGCAAGACGGTGAGTGACACCGTAGTTAAGCATGACCTTTGCAAATTGTTCATTGCAAAAGTGTGTACCGCGAATACTAATGATAGCACGGGGAGTTCCAAACTGTAACACCCCCAAAAATTGGTACAACGGAAGACTTATCAAGCTTTCGGGGTGCTACTGGGATTGGTATGCAACACAAGTATTGATTGCTCCCGAACCACCTAACTTTATTTCTCAACCGCTTGTGAACGGTCAATACTTAAAAGTCAAACAGGCCGGGAGGAAATGCAATTAAATCCAGGGAGTATAGTTTTATCCCCGGGTCGTTATGTCCCAACGAGGTGTGTAAACTGTAATAGAACGTATCTGTGATCGGGTGATATTGAATAGTAAAAAGGTGTGTGTGATTTATTCTAAGGTTTTATAAAAGAAAACAACTTTCATAAACTACTTTAGCTAAAACCTAAACCTAAATTATTTAAAATGTAAAAACGCGTACGTTTAAAATAAATAAAACGTTAACGTACGAAACAAAACGCGAATTCTGTCAAATATAAATCCCACAGATGTGAAATTTATATTTTTGGAATCCTAATAACTAAATAAAATTATTAGAAAAAGGAAATATTTTTTTCAATACTTTTTATCTATTTTTTATTAATTAAAAACTAATAAAACATAATTAAACTAAATTAATTATAAAAAATACTAAATTAAAAGTTAAAATTATAAAATTTATTTTACAACTATATTAAAGTAATATAAACTTTATAAAAATATAAAATTTCACAAAAACTAATTAATAAGTTAATTTAATAATTAAATACTAATTATTATTAATTACCTATTTAAACTACTTTTAATTTTAATAAATACTAAACTATATCCTAAAAATCTGAAAATTTTTGTACAACAAATAAATAGTGGCAGAAACGTGTAAAAAAATTGATATGATGCATAAGCTTATCAATAAGCTGTTAAATAAGCTTAACGTGGGATAAATAGCTTATTGGGTCAAAACCATGTTAAAAGGGTATAGCAAACCCCTTCCAACGGAACTGGTGCCCCAGAGCAGTTGGAAGGGGTGTGGGAACATATGCATGCTATCTATATCCAAGGTCCTGAGTTCGAATCCCACACCCAGCTTTTTGCACTTTTATATATATATATATATATATATATATATATATATATATATATATATATATATATTTTCTAATTTTCTTTTACAAACCTGTTTATTAACTAATTATAAGATACTTTAATAAAGCAACTTTTTACAAAACTCAATAATAAGCTCAGTTTAAGCTATTTAATCCAACAGTTAGCTTAATTAAGGCCAATAATGAAATTAAAAAGCTAAATAAGCTATATTAAGCTATAAACTAAAAACAACTGATGAAATAAGCTATAACTAAGTAAATTAAACTATAATAAGCTAATAAAGAATAAAGAAAAAGGCCAAATAAGCTGTTTACAAGCTTATTGTACCAACAGTACACTAAAAAGCTTAAACAAGGATTTTAAAAGCTAATTAAGCTATAATAAGCTACATACTAATAGCAAAAGCCTAAATTAAGCTAAGAACTAATTTGATGAACTGAATTTAAGCTAAAACAACAAATAAAATTCACTAAAAAGAGCAATAAGCTTAAAATAAGCAATTCCACATCACCTCAGATCCAAACAGACCCTTCAGTCCAACTTGGCAGGCCTGTGGGTCCCACTAGTGAACTTGGAAACCCAAGCTAATGGTGGAACCAATAAGCTGAGCTTATTGGCTTTCCAAAAAGCTAGGATTCAACCTATGGGGTCCACTAGGGAGGTCAGGAGGGGGCATGGAACATAGTAACAAAATCTGAATGCTCAGCTTATCTGTGAGATGGGACAACTTTGAAGGGGAGTGCAGCCTAATGAAATAAGCTCTAAACATCAAAATAAGACAAGTCCCTTGAATTTTGGCTTATTGGCTTTCCAATAAGCCAAAATTCAAGGTGTGGGGCCCACTAGTGAATTAGCTAAGGTACAATGAAAATTTGGGTTTGTATGCTGATGACTCAGCACAGATTTGAAAATAAGCACCTTTTGAGATCAAAATAAGCTATCTAAATGTAAACTGAGATCCAATTTAAATCCTAATCTAGAAAGATAAGCTATAGAGCTTTCTAAAAATCTAAAAATAAAGTTCTACTGTTTCCTAATGAACCTAGGAGGGGGGTTTGAAATAAGGTCAAAACCACAAATGCCCTGGTGCAGGGCAACCCTTTGCCCTGTAGCCTACTTTGATGGCTTGTAAAACCTCACCAAAAATTCCTAAAAATAAGAAAATTGCTGATTTCTAGAGCTCTACTGATGGAAAACAAACCCTTAAAATTTCACTTCTTGAATCATTCTACAAAAATCACAAAAATTATTTGTAAATTTGGAATTTCTGCAAAGAACAATTTTTGACTTTTAAGAAATTTTGAAGATATTGACTTTTGTGAGTTTTGATGAAGAACTACTGATTGATTTATGATTGTTATACCTAGATGAAGTTAAAGTAATCCACCTACACTATTTCTAAGCTAATTTGCAAGACTTGGTAATCAATTTCTCAAACAGTTAACTGTTTGAGTGTATGAAGAACACTTTTGACTTTTTTTCTTGAAACTGACCCAAACCAGTGCTGAATTAATTTGCTTTGAACCTAAGAACAACAACCCTACAAAACTAAACCTAAAAATCTATCCATAGCAGACCTAAAACCCTTAATCCAAACACCCCTTTAAAAACAAAATTACACTAAAACTTTTTAATTTAAAACTGCAACTATGATTTAAAAACTTAAAACAGATTTATTGAACTATATTAAAGCTATTTAAACTAAAATTACACTACAGAAAGCATTAAAACTAATTTAAGCAAAATTTGGAAATTTGCTTACAATTTATTGAACAAGGTTGAAACAAGGAACCCAAGGACAAAATCACTCCACTTGGTTTGTCACTACACCTAATGAAACCATTTTCATCCCAAATCAACACCCTGTTCATCCTTCTTCTTCTTCTTCACACCATTTTTTTTATTTTTTTCTTGATTTTCTTGGTCTTTTTTTTTTAGTATTTTTACTTTTAATTACTAAAGCTTGTTTTTAAGGTACATAAAGGCTTGTATAAGCTTTGTCAGAGCTTAAATAAGCTTAGCATCCAAAAACAACAACAATAAGCAACATTGAGCAAATTTGTCAAATTGTCTTAATTTTGCTAAAATAGAAATTAAAGATTAAAACTTGAAATTAAAACTTGTATTAAGTTAAAATTACAAAGTAAAGACAGATTACAACTAAGAAAGCTTAAAATTACATGAATTTAAAGTAAGCAGTAAAGCTACACTAGTGACCTAAGCCTAAAACTCAAGGTACCCTGCATCATCTTCTTCTCTGCCTTTTTATAGACCCAAATAGTTCCATGAGTCATCAGGATCAAATCCCACAGGTCCAATTAAGTTCCACCTGTCCAATTGGCATCACACCTGTTCAAATCAATTTTGCCGCCAAAATTGCTTTTAGCAATTGGGAGCTGTGAATGGTGTAATTGGTGGGTTTGGAGGTTGCAGGGTACAATTGGGTGAGAATGGAAGGCAGAGGAGGTGAGGTGATAGTAGCAGGGTGATATACATGGTAGGGGTGTGGTGGCAGGGTGTTGGTGTAATAGGTGTCACCTCCTAGGGAAAACCTAGGAGGTGGGTTTGTTGTGGGAATGACAGGGGGACTGGTGAGGTGGAGTAATAAGCAAGTGGTGGTGAAGGTGGAGGTGGCATGGTGGTTGCAGGGGTGTGAGGTGGAAGAAGGTAGGAGACGGGTCAAACTAAGTCAACCATAATCCTGGTTTAATATCTAAAGTGGACTTGGGTTGGGCTTGTGTTTAGTTTGGGCCCAAGTGAATAACAGGTTTTGTTATTTTGTTAATTGGATTTTGGTTTGGAAATTTTTGATTTGGAAGTACATTAGCCCAAGGACCAATTGTAATATTCTGAATTTTTACAAGGACTAAAAATGTAATTATTCCAAAGTTTTGCAAAAGGTACCTTTTTTGACATATTGGAATAATATAAGTATTTATTTGATTTTTCCAAAATTAAAAATAACCGGGGACCATTTTTGCCAATTTTCAAAGTTTGAGGGGTAAAAATGTAATTTTACAAAAGTTTATAAAAAATGACTTGATTTGTTAAGATAAATAGTACAAGGGTATATTTTGATAAATTTCCCTTTTAAAATACCCAGGGACTATTTTTGCCATTTTTGAAACTTTAGGGACCAATTATGTCATTTTCTCAAACTTTTTATCCAGGGATTAATAATGATACTTTGTGAATTCCCAAGGACTAAAATTGACTTTTCTTTCCAAAATAAACTTCCAGGGACTAAAACTGTCAAGTTTTGAAACTTGGAGGACCTGTTTTGCCATTTGTGCAAATTTTGAACTTCAAGGGTAAAATTTGTCATTTCTTGATTCCTGGGGGACTGTTGTTGACTTTTCTTCAAAATAATTTTCCCAGGGACCATTTCTGACATTTCTTGAAAGTTCAGGGACTGATTTTGCTAATTGTGTAAACTTTGTTCGTTTTCCTCTGTTTTCAGTCCTTTTGCACCTGAAACGTATAAAAACACAATCCAAAGATATTTATAGTATTTATGTGGTATTTCTGTGTGTTTTTAACTGTTTTCGTATTCTAAATGGAACAGAAATGATGAGTTTTTATGAACTCATCAATACCCCACACTAAAACATTTCGCATTCCATCATCATTCCATACTAAATCAATTCCATATCAATCGCTATTAAGTGGTCGTAGTTAGTGGGCCCCTTGGCGGTTACTAGCCAGGCATAAGTTATAGTAAGGAACCACCCATTACTACCCTGGTCTAAGCCGGAAGTAGATATCTATTCTTAGCTAGGCAGTGTGTTATAGCAAGGATTGCTACCCTAGTCTAGGGCAACATCTACCGCAATCTATCCTTAACTAGCGAACACAATATCGCAAAACAAAAAGTAGTAGTAGGTCCGAGAAAAATAGTTTGCATGTTTTCTCCCCCAAGTTTAGAAAGCAATAAATTACCAGTAAAAGTGGGGCTATGAAACTCACCTTGATTCCAGCAATGCACGTTCACGATTAGTTCAAGAGTAGCAAGCACAATATAACCAAATAGATATAAGCAACAAAAGTACCTAACATGTCTCGGCAACTACGAACCCGACACAACCTAATCATATAAAACTCGCCTCAATATAGTTCCAAAAGTTGAACGTATCCCAATGATTCCCGAAGATTTTTTGTTTTACTTTCCAAAACATTCGTTTGAAAACCGTTAGTTATAGTTTGAAATCGTTTGATATCGTTTGGTATCGTTGTGTATGTGCGCATTAGAGACAAAGTCTTGACTCGAGTGAACTCTCGCCAAGCCAGCATATCAAGCATGTCAACATACGTCCAAGTCAAGTAGCAAGTAAATGCATGAAACAATATCCTAGTTTAGTCTCATGTTTAAGCTAAGGTCAGTTGATATGGCTGTAAGATTCGATAAGTTCTCGTACGAAGGGTTGATCACTTATCAAGTTTGTAAACTTAATAAGTCTAACCATTTTTCTGTTCACTTATTTATCCCCAAGTCATATCACATATCATAAGTCATTAGGATATATTTTTCATTAATAACGTCTTCCGATATACTTGCTGAGCTCTTATCGGCTTTTCAGTCCAATAGGTCCGATAACAGTATGGGTCGATCATATTAATGCTAAACTATCCATAACTCAACATACATGGTGTAAATAAATGAATACTATTATAATATTTCCTAGTTTTTGCGTGCACTCGAACATTTAATAGTTCGTGTCTAATAAACATTTACACTTCAAAAATCTTTATGTTTCAATTAAAAAATGTTTCCTTTTTCGTCGGAAAATAATTCCATTTTTACAATAAGGTTTCTGTTAAATACTAATTAAATTCGTTAATGAATATTCATCGTTAACATTATTATTTACTTTTATAACCTATTTACTATATATATATATATATATATATATATATATATATATATATATATATATATATATATATATATATATATATATATATATATATATATATATACTAGTCGCATGACCCGTCCGATGGACGGGGTAGGGTCATGTAAATCTAATAATATTATTACTTGTTCGGTAAATATATTTAAGTTTAAAGTTAAATTTTTATTTTGTTAATGATAAATATATCGTTTAAAAATCGTATAATTACAACCTAGTATTGTAAAAATCTAACCATATATATGCAAACTGATAAAAACATAAAATAAATTTTATACATGTTCAATGTCGTTGTTATAAGCAAAGTTATGAATATTGTTGGTATGAACATGAATATGTTTCATTGTCGGAATGGTCAGTAAAATAATCAACCAAAATAATCCGTAGTTGGCATGGTTAAATTATGATTCAATAAACAAAAGTAGTCAGCACAACATATAAGAAACTAATTATGATACCATGAATGTTTGATATTTTTATTAAGTAAATAAGAATTGCTTATTAATAATAATGTAACAAAGGAGTTTCACATCATTTCTTCACAACAACATAAGCAGCAGAGTTGGTTGACATGGATTTCTGATCTTCATCATCAATGTCTCCATTGTGATCGTGGAATACACAATCTTTGATAATGCATACCCATTCTATATTGTCATCATCCAAAACATCGTTATCATCAAGAGTGTTGGTTGAGACAAAAATGTCTTCTTTTTTCGTATGATATAAACAATCTTTGTTTACACACATCCATTTGTCTATGTGATTATCAGAATCGACCAAATGAACATCATTGTTTTGGACAAGTTTACCATAGTCTTCTGGTGTGCATTCGAAATCATTTTTTGGGGCATCCTGGAAGAAAAAGTAATATAAGTTACAGGAAATAAAATGTTAATATGCATACAGTAAGTAATGAAAAATATACCATTTCATGATCATATATAGTGATCACAGGTGGGTAAATGAGCTTATATTCATTTGATGATATTGAGTCTTGTTGTTGATGCTTTTTAATCAAACAAAAGAAATATATAACAAAAGAAATTGAGTCTTGTGTTGCAGATTAGGAATAACAAATATTTAGTCTATTGTGTTGCAGATTAGAAGTACCAGATATGTGAAATACATTGTTTAAATATATAGTATTTGCATGAACAATGGAACTAAGTATTACATGCTAGTTACACAAACTTAATATAAAATCTAAATATATTATAATTTTATTGCATATATGTAATCCTATAACTCCCATTTGTGTGTGTAATTTATACCCACACACACTAATAACACTCAACCGCCAACCCGATCATCCCCATCAAGGTAATCCGTTAGGTATTTTTTTTTTTAAATAAAAATTCTTATGTGGTCATTCATATATGCTACTAATATGCCATTGATTTAGTTGATTAGTTGGTTGTTACATGTTATCATAAGTATGGTAATCGATAATATCAATAAGTGTTAAAAAAAAAGCTTTGTTGCATATAAAAAAAGATAATTAGCCATTAATGAGACGATTATATGTATATTTGTATGATTTTGTTATTGCATGTTTGTTTTTTTGTTTGATTGAAAAAACCCCAATTTAATTTTTAATCCGATTTCATTGTTACTCAGAATTTAAGATATGATGTTATATATTAATTATAAAAAGGCTATTAACGATCTAAAAAATTTGCAAATTTTTTTATAAAGTGTTTTAAAAGGAAGATTTGATTGTCAAAGTATTTTATAGTTTGTCTATTCTAAAATAATGTGAAAAGGACATGTTGGGCAATCAGTAGTTTTATTGTGGCGGGGCGTTGAGTTTCAGTTACACAGTTCTGTTGCTTTTTTTTTTTTTTGTGTGGACAGCCTTTGTGTAGAGGGTTTTGCTATATGTAAACGCGTTTTGGTGCTGTGTCAAAGTGTTTTTGGCGATAAGGTTTCAGTTTCGCTGTTTGGCTTTGTATCAAAGGGTGTTTGGCAATTAGTTCAGTTCCTCTGTCTGTTATTTGGTTGCAAGTGGAATTCTCTGTCTGCAAGTGGGTTTCTTGTCTGCAAGTTCAGTAAGTTTAAATTGGGTATTTTGATTTTAATGGCCTTCGAGTTTGTCCAGTAGGATAGTTGGGCTTAGATGCCAATGCCTCATGTGGGTATATTATTCTAATGTGGGGTCTTTAGTTTCCAGAGTTTGTTTCTTTGAGATGGCTATTTATTTCATGTGTATAGGTAGAAGTTTTTAAGGTTATTGTTTGCCTTTCTAAGTGTTTGTTTTTTTTGGGTCTCATTCTCTTTTAATAGCTTATTTAAGAGAGGTGGGATGCCTTGTTTTGTTTTTTTTGTTCTTTTGTTTCTTAATAAATGGTGCCTTTAAAAAAATGTGAAAAGGACATGTATGTTAGAAACATCTAAAAAAGAATATGCGAAAATAGAATCCTAATTTACGAATACGGACAAAAGCCAAATGAAATAAAAAATTTTGTTTCTGACTATGATAATTGATAATGAATTATAAGATGAGTGTATAAGTTTTTATATTTTATGAATGATGAGTATGTTAAACCAACTTACTTGATTGGATTAGTCGCTTATATGTTATTTAACATTGTTCATATTTATTTGTTTGTCAAAAAGATGGCACTGGAATTCATAGTGTTTTTGGACCGAACAAACTACCCATCGTCACAGGTAAAAATAATACGTCGTTACTTTGTAATAATATATTTAAGTTATGTAAAACCATGTTACATACATTGTAGTGTATTAATATTGAATGCAGATCATTCCTCCGGTGTTTCGTGAAGATTTTTACAATGGTAACAGACATGTGTATGTGACAAGCAACCTACTATATCGTTTTAAATGTCAGTTGGTGAAACCAAATGGGAGACCTATTAGGATAACAGGCATTAGGTGGACGGAATTCTGTAATGAAAGCGTTCGTGGGTGTCCAATGTTGCACTTTATATAGCAGGGTGACGATACTTTCTACGTGACATGTTATGATGATTCTGGTTATGAAAATGGTTTTTATCCTAGGGAAAGGAATTGGCCAGAAAGGATTGTGACTCGTGTGTGGCCTTATGCTGACTATGACCAGGTACATTGTATAACTAACTTTTTTTTAAAAAATTTGTGTTAAAGTTTATTATTTTGACTCATCTGTGGTCTTATATACATGTATTTCTTTTATAATGTGTCAATGTTCATTATGTCAAATTTGTTTTGTAGGAATTTCCAATCGAGTTCTTGCCAGGATTGAATCATCATGATGCGACAATAAGGATACGTGCAAATGTAGAGGAGGAGTTCAATGTACGTGTAAACTATGTTGAATCATGGGAAGAAAGAGGTAAATTTAAATATCGGATTAGAGAGGATGACTGGAATGCAATGGTAGTTGGTGTTGGTTTAGAAGCAGGCAAGGTTGTTATGTTCACAAAAGAGGGAAATAATCGTTCGCACCTAATGGCATTTAACACTGACGGAACTCAAGTAACAATTCCAGATTTTCAAGGATTGACAAAGATTAAACGAATACAACGTCCTTTGTACCATTTTGAAAAAGGTATGATATAATAATGTACATTAAGTTTATGAGCTTTATTTTTTCTGATTTATATAGGGATAGATATAATTTATGTTTAATTTTTGTGTAATTTTGAAATACAGATGATAAAAGGCTGCAACATATATGCTTATGGCCAGGTCACCTTGAGCACTTTGGTGAAAGTCATGATACGTTCTATAAGGCATATAATTCCACAATTGACCAGCAAAGGCTTGTAAGTGTTGAAATTTAAGTAAAATAAACACCAAACTTTATAAATAATATGTCTATTAGTTTTAGGCGCGTGGAAGTTCCATGACTATTATGTTTATACGTAACATAAGTGTAACACCCCCAAAATTTACAACGCAGCGGAATACCAATTTGGGTGTCACTTCATAATTCATAACAACAAGTTACATAAAATGACCTCAAAAGAGACGTTTAATAAAATGTCACATTCGATTTGATAAATCAGAGTACAAAGGTCCCAACAATTTATATTTAAAACTTAAGTTACAAGAGTTCAAAAATGACTCATTTGCATATTTAAAGAAAATAATTATCGAATGTGAAGAAAACAAGTCCTTCAATGTTTGATATCCACGCGACTCCGATTGCTCCCAATGCTCAGCTAGCAAATAATACCTGAGAAAATACATGCTAAAAAGTCAACATAAAGTTGAGTGAATTCATAGAGTTTAATAAGTAATCAGTTGAATACAAGATAATTCAGTTTAAATACGATGGGCTACGTTGTTATACGCCCATAATTAAGTTGACATGTAACAAATACAAGTCGGGAAATAAGATTTATAGCATTGAGCTCATGAAACCGAACCTTGACCTAGATTAATAGTGCCCCGAAAAGGTAAGATTTGCCATTTACCACGTAATCTCTCAATATTATGTGACCGTTGATGTATGAGCGCTACTCACCCGGCCAGGCCCGCCAGGCCAAATATGCATATTCATAATACTAGCGTTTCCTACGGAATTAACGGTTCATGATGGGGACTTAATTGGCAAAAGGTACTCAATGTCTATAATCATATAATCGAGTCAGCATACCAAAACTACTTGTATTCAATTTGTAAAATTAGCATGTATCCCCCTCGCGAGGTTTATAAAACATTTAAATGAGTAAAGGCGAGGCTATGAACTCACCTTAAGAGCAACAAGATCAGAAATAAAATGGATCTTCGGATGAGTGCGAAGCGTCTAAGCACAACCTAAAAGACGTGACGCGACTTAGAATGATAAAGAAGAGCGATATGAAAAAGTAAATCAAATGATCATGAGATATGTTTCCGGGATAAGCATGGCATTGCACTAAGACTTAACTCAAGGTATTTTTACTCCCAATATGGTTTGTGACCTGATCTTATAGGTAATAAAACACCTACTAAGTTTCATTCCTCAATTCTTATTTCACCTATGTGTATCTACACGTTTTAGATTTCAAGACAAGATGTAAAAAAAACATGTTGCTGAATTTTAGTCAACTCCACACCATCGTATCTCTTAACCTATAAAAGATACAAGGATGGGGCTTTCACCCCTGGAAATATACATAAGTTTAGTTTCCAAAACTTTAGGCCATTCAATCAAATCATTTACCAATCAACGGGAAGTGAGTTTTTACTAACTATAACTCCAACTAGAAAGTTCGTTGAAATTCTAACGCTTACGGTTTTGGTCATAAATAATGTTCTATAATAGTTATTAAGTTGAAACCAATTGGAGATGAAAGCTTATAATGTCTAGTGTTGAACCATGTTTTAAAACCTAAGCTTAATTGTTGGGAATTATACTACCAGTTACCACGGCTAGTGAAGATGTTACAACTGCAGAAGATTGTACTTGCAGTGGAAACTCATTACCACTGCAAGAACAAATATTACCACTGCTTACTTGATAACTGTTAGAGAAACGCGCTTAGATAAACATAGAAAAGATTTTGTGTATATCTTATTCTATTAGCATTATACTTATCTTGTAGAAGAGGACTCCTTGTTGTATAAAAGGAGATCCTAGGTTATAGTTAGAATATATCTTTCTAATACGTTTTTCCTAGAGCTTCAAGGTGTAACCCTAGTGATATCATAGATCACTCGTATTATTATCATTAATAATATTGGAGCTATTTGTTTGTTACATACATTGTTCTTTCATTCATACAACTGTTTCATTTACAATCAATCTTCTAAGTATCATTAAGTAGATTCCGCATACTTAGTGGTATCACTCAAAGTATCAATATTAACACAAGTTCAAGGTGTACACGATCCAACAAGTGGTATCAGAGCAAGGCTTTGATATTTTGATTTAGAAGATCCTATGGCAGACTCAAAAGATACAATGGAGACAGAAACAAGCTAATCAAACATTGCTGCAAAGCTTCCTAAGCTTAAGATAAATGACTTTGAGATGTGGAGGCTTATGATAGAACAGTTCTTTATGGTTCAAGACTACACATTATGGGAGATTATAATGTGTGGAAATTCATTCAAACCTGGTACAACTGTAGAGCAGGTTGGTGACAAGACAGTAACAAAAGTTAACACTGGTCCTGTCACTAATGAAGAAAGAAGTCAGCTAAAGAATGATTTGAAGGCTAGAGGTTTATTATTGATGGCTCTACCCAGAGAACAAGTTCTGGCTTTTAGCAAATACAAGTCTGCAAAGACTCTTTTTGATGAGATCTGTGAAGTGTTTGGTGGAAATGATTCTACCAAGAAGACTCAAAAGACTTTACTGAAGCAGGCTTATGAAAACTTTGGTTCAACAAGTAATGAATCTCTTGATAGCATATTCACAAGGCTACAAAAGATTGTTACTCAACTCACTGCTTTTGGGATTGAGGTGGAAAAGGAAGATCTCAATCTTAAATTCCTAAGAAGCCTACCTTCTGAGTTTGACACCAATGTTGCTGTTTGGGAAGATAAGTCAGATCTAGAGACCATGAAGCTTAATGATGTGTACAATAATTTCGAAGTTATTGAACAAAGGTTAAAGAAAGCTGTAAAATTAAGAACAAGTTCTGCAAGTGTAGCACTCATATCATCATCAAGCAATGATAGTTCAGATGAAGAAAGTGATAGTGATGATGACAGTGGTAACATGATTGTTTCCACTGGTAATGGAAGTGTTTCCACTAGGAGCTCAAAGAAACAGATTGCAGGACTAAGTGATGCTACTTTCTATGCCTTTATATCAAGCCATGTGGGTGGTTCAATTCTCAATCATGAGGATTTGGATCAAATTGATGAAGATGATATGGAGGAGATGGACATTAAATGGCAGGTGGCATTACTAAGTTTAAGATCAAAGAAGTTCTGGAAGAAGACAGGGAGAAAGATACATATAAGTGGTGATGAGACTGTGTAACACCCCCAATTCATGATGCAGCGGAATTCAACTTGGGTGTTACTCGATGGCACAACAGTCATAATAATAGAAAACGATCTCTAAACGAATCGTAATAAAAAGAGTTGTCATTCATATTATTCAAATGTATCAAAGTTTACATAGTAAGGTCCCAAAATGATCCATTGTTTCAAAACACATCAATATAAAGTCTATGATGTTTTTATCGAATGACATAATAGTTTATAGCCTTCTTCCTTCGGTACGTGCCCTTCCCGCTCCATTCTTGATTATCATGGACCTGAAATACATGCTTAAGAGGTCAACACAAAGGTTGAGTGAAATTCATAGAGTTTGTTTAACGGTTGAACACAATATGTTGGTAGTAAGAGTTAATTAGACTCATACTCATGTTAGAAAACAAAACAGTTATTATTATGTACTAAGCTCATGCAACCAAGACGTTAACGGGTACCAATATCAATCGGCGGTTATGTTGCCCCGGTAAGTACTTTGCCGTCATACTTAAATGTTCAAATATAGTGCATTTGTTGAACTAATCTGCTCAAACAAATGGGATTCGTCAATCCCAATAGGCCTATTCACAATACTCGCGCTCACTAATACTAGTGATTAAATGGTTCATGATGGGGCCTAGGATTGGCAAGGTAGGTACTTAGTAATAATAAAACAATCAGGCAGCATACAGTTTCAAAGCATTGTGTTCGGTTTAAAAGTAGCATGTATTCCCCCCAAGGGTTTATAAAACATTGAAGTAATGTAAAGTGGGGCTATGAACTCACCTTAAGTACGATAGCAAGTAATGAAGGTGATGGTCGGATCGTGTAGGTTTCTACGAGCAACCTATAATAGAATGTTGCAACTTAGGATTTGTGTAAATATAACGGAGTGCCTATATATATATCTTGCATTTAGTCCATGATGAGGTATGATGTATATTTGTAAGTCTTTGAAAGAAAGATTTATGAACATGTATGTTTTGGTATATCGTTTACTACCGTTCGGGCTAACATATTTCAGAAGTCATGTTAGTAAGCGTTCGAGGAGCCAGGACACTTTAACTCGTAAATCCACAACTCATCTCGACGGCTTACATAATGAACTCCTCACATGAAGCTCCCTACTATTGTAGTAGTTGATAAAGTATATAGATATAAGTTTTGATCCGAAAAAGTTACATGTCCGATATTTGGATAAACTTAGGAAAGTTTATAGTACATGAAGATTGTTATTAGGGTATGATTCATAAGTTTTGTATGACCATTTGTCTTGGTAAAATCTCATGGTTTCCTTTTAAGTGAAGTAGATCCAAATTGCTTGTTCATGTTATCGCCAAATTCGTTATTTCATGTTTACGCCTATGTAAGTTGTTATGGTCATTTCGTCATGGCCTAGCCATGACCTTTGGTCCTTGTTCCAAGGTCATGAGACCCAACCTTAGCTCTAGCCATGGTGGTGGTCTTGTTTATAGGTCATAATAACTCTTGTTCCTTTGAAAGTATAACAATAGTATAGTGACTTAAAATATGTAAATAGCTGTTAAGAAACTGAGAAATATCTCACTCAGAAGGCGTTTTCAAGGCTCGAGCCTCTTTGTTCCTGAAGGAAAACGTGATTCCGGACAACTTTCGTGTTTTAACTTTTTTATGAATCGGACCAGAAAGGCCTCTTTTTGCATGTTTTAGGTTCTGTCACAGAAACTTTTAGGCAGTTTTGCCGGAAATCTTTGGTAACTTCAAATCGCCATAACTTTTGACTCGTTTACTCTTTTTAGGTGGTTCAAATTGCTATGGTTTACTTGTTAAGTCCTCTACTGTAATATGTAATAATCCAATATAAAATTTTTACCATTTTGATCAGGTTATACCAAGATATTCACTAGTTTGCTTGTTTTAGTAACTTGTTTCAATAATTCATTACAACAACATCTTTTACTCATCATGATACATCATGGACATAATTACAACACATAATATAGCAAAGATAACATGTAAATGATATGAACATGAAAATTTAACAAGAAACATGTTAGGTTTAGGCTTACAACTTTTGGCTTTCTAATTAAAGAAAGGAGTAACAAGTAAGGAAATGGACTTTGATAGATTTCTTCAACCCTTTTTCACTTCATGCAACCTTTCTACCCTTGGTATTCTTGAAAGATATGTAATGAAAGTTGAGGTGTATTGAGTGGATTTAAACTCAAGAGAAAACACCAAGTATGTTAGGGTTTGGAAGATTTTTGGTGAAAAATAAGCTAACTAGGGTTTCTATCTTGAAATAACTCTTGAACCTTGCAACAAATTAGAAGACTTAAAGCTAAGTGTGAGATGTTTTGGTGTGTTGGGATGGCCGGCCAAGGAAGGGGGGGGGGGGGGAGAGGGGGGTATTTATACTCTTATGAGGAGGTTACAAAGTTAAGATCTTTTAGCCAAAAATCCACATGTATGCATCCTAGACATCAAGCCACAAGATCAAGCCACCAAAGGGTGTGACTCCCCCCCCTATGGCAGTTCAAAAAGGGATAAGGGGGGAGGTGGCTTGGTCTTGATAAAATATCTAGATATTAGATGCATTTTGACTCCGGGAAATGCCAACCGTAAATGATTAGGCCTTAAAACGTAAAACCGGGTGTCGTAAAATTATGAAACTTTAAAGTATTGTTAGATATGTCCATATGACTCATAATAAAATATAAAATGAGTGATAAGTTCCATTTGGGTGGTAAAACCTGCTAAAAGCTGGAAACACGGGTCTAAAACGCGTAATACGTAAAATATACGAATATTGCGTAAAATTGAGAAAAGTAAAATGTTACTTTTCTAATATGCTAAAAATGATTTAAAATGATTTATAATGTCTAGACTGGGCTCAGTCTGGTGTCGGTTGGTGTTAAATGTCTTTTAGACATCAAACCGGAAGCCTAAAAATCACGAAATGACTTATAACATCAAGGGATGATTTTTGGTCAATGGAGGAGGGAATAATATGTTGACTTATTTTAATAAGTTGAAAGCTCAAATCATCTTAGAAATGCGGTGCAGGTATAGGCTAGGGTTACGGCTGAGTAAAAACGCCTAAAACTGAAATTTCCAGTTTTTCACGGCCGAAGTTTATTTTGGTCATGTTTTTCTCAGTCATGATTTATTCTTAAATAAATCATGAGTGTGTTAAACATTTTTCTGATACTGGGAAAATTAACGCGACCGAATTTCGTTGTGCGTAGAATTTCTGATTGCCGTTTTACCCTAAAACGTGTAATGTCGTGTAATTCCTTAATAACTTTCACGAAAATGATCTGACGAGTGTCAAACATTTAATTTGCCATGGAAATGATTTATCACTCGAGAATATGAAATAAAAATCAACTTTCGGGAAAATTTCAGAAAGAAATGAATAGTAAAAATGAATAGTAACATGAATAGTAAAATTTTCCGAAAATAGAAATTAACCTGAAATTGCGAATTGTTACAGACTGTAGGTTTTGATAAAAAGAAGGTGGAGTGCTATAATTGTCACAAGAAGGGGCACTTTGCAAGAGAATGTAGAAAACCAAGGAAATCTGACAACAAGTCAACTTGGTACAAGAAGGATAAGAACAAAGAACCTACAACAGAAGAGCCAAAGGTGCTATTGGCTATTGATGGAGTGAGCTTTGATTGGAGCTTTATGACTCAGGATGGAGAAGATGATTCAGAATCTGCAATGCTTGCTACTGAGCATGCACTCATGGCTTTTTCAGACTCTGAGGTACATACTGATAATGCTTGTTCTAAAAACTGTAAAGCCTTAAAAGAGTTAGAGATCTCTAAAACACAATATGATGCACTGATACTAGATTTACATCATACTAATTATAATTTAGCAAATCATAAAAGAGGTCTAGGTGTTTTAGAAAAACAGATAGAGCATTATAGGGCAAATGAATCTAAATTCAGTAATGACATTGCTGTGTTAAAAAGGGATTTAGAGTTTAAGATTGCAGTAAATGAGGCTCTTAGGGAAGAAATTGAAAGAGTTAAGAAGGCTAGTGAGAACATTCAGATAACTAAGCAAACACTAGATCATCAATCCAAGAGTATTGACAAAATTTGGGAAGCTCAAGTTGTGAGCAAAGCCAAATCAGGTCTTGGATACAAATCAGTTCCACCACCTCTAAGAGGTGTTCCAGCACCTCCTGGCATTGACCTAGCTCACACAGGTTTAGAAGAGTTTCAGGATCTACCTATGACCTATGGACCAAAATTTGTTAAACCAGTTGAAACTGAAAAGGTTCAGGTTGAGGTTGAGACTTTTGATAGTGCTAGTGACTCATCACTTAAAGATGAATGTTTAAATGTTGAGTCTAAATCTAGTGTTCCTGAAAATGTTAAAATAGAGGAAAGAAAAAGTATTCCTGAAGTTGTCAAAGAGAAGCCTAGGACACAAACAAATCACACTAGGCCTACCACTAGATATGCAGAGATGTACAGGGATAGGTCTAAGTCTCCTAGAGGGAACATGAGAAGTTGGAATCATGTTAAAACTAGGCAGTTTGGTAGTGATTTTGTGTTCAACAATAAGGCCTGTCATATTTGTGGTAGCATTAATCACCTTTCCTATACTTGTAACTACCACATGGGAAGAAGGGAAGTATTTGTGAATACAAGGGTGAATGGACATAATTCTAATAAAATAACTCACCCAAACCCCCTAAGCAAGATGGTTCCCAGGTCTGTTTTACTTACCACTGGCATCAAACCAATTTCCACTGCTAGACCGGCAGTTACCACTGCCAGTAGTAAAAACAGAGTTTATCCTAAGTCCCCTGTCACTTCTTTTGTTAAATCTTATCAAACAGGGAAAAAGACTTATTTTGAAAAGAATGATCCCAAGAATCACATGTGGAGACCCAAATTTACTAATCCAGCAGTTTCCACTGCTAGGCCTGCAGTTACCACTGCAAGACCAAATGTTTCCACTGGTGTCTATGTGAATAAGAAAAGGGTAAACATGGGTAATGCTGTTAAGGCCTCAGCTCGTTGGGAATGGAAACCAAAAGGAACAACAACCTCAAACAATCCCAATGGTGTATCAATGACCTTTGATAGATATAATTATATTGATACACGAGGCAGATCCAAGTCATTTGTGGCTTGGGTCCCCAAAAGGTACTAATTGTTTTATGTTGTGTGCAGGGACATTCAAAGACAAAAGAGGATCAAGGTTATTCAGATAGTGGATGTTCCAGGCACATGACTGGCAACAAGGCCTATCTTTCAAATTTCAAATCATTTGATGGGCAAGCTGTCAGTTTTGGAGGAGGAATTGGTGGCAAAGTTTCTGGAAAAGGAACAATCAAGGCTGGAAACTTGGACTTTGAGAATGTATACTATGTACCAGAACTCAAGTACAACCTCTTCAGTGTGTCACAGATGTGTGACAAGAAATACAGAGTTCTATTCTCAGAAGATGAATGCTATATCTTATCTAAGGATTATAAGCTACCTGAAGAAAAAGACATTTTGCTCAAAATCCCTAGAAAAGGTAATCTACATAGCATTGACATGAAGAAGATAGTGGCTAAAGATGATGTTACTTGCTTACTTGCTAAAGCCACTTTGGATGAATCTATGCTTTGGCACATAAGACTTGGTCATGTTAACTTCAAGACCATCAATAAGATTGTAAAAGATGGTCTAGTCATTGGTTTACCTGAGAAGAGATTTGAAAATGATCAAACATGTGTTGCTTGTCTTAAAGGTAAACAACACAGAGCTTCTTGCAAGACCAAGGCAGTAAATACTATTGATCATCCACTCTACATGCTGCATATGGACTTGTTTGGTCCTACTTCTGTTAGCAGCATCAATTTGAAGAAGTATTGCCTAGTTGTGACTGATGATTTTAGCAGATTTACATGGGTTTTCTTCTTAAATACCAAGGATGAAACTACAGACATACTCAAGACTTTCATCACTGAAGTTGAAAATCAAGCTGAAAAGAAGATAAAGATCATCAGATGTGACAATGGGACAGAGTTCAAGAATAGAGAAATGGATGATTTCTGCAAAGACAAAGGTATTAAAAGAGAATTTAGTGTTGCAAGAACACCTCAGCAAAATGGTGTTGCTGAAAGAAGAAATAGAACACTAATTGAGGCTGCTAGAACCATGTTAGCTGATTCAAAGCTTCCAATGACATTTTGGGCTGAAGCAGTTAACACTGCTTGCTATATTCAAAACAGGGTATTAGTGGTTAAGTTAAAGAACAAGACACCTTATGAGCTTTTCAGAGGAAGACCCCCACTTTTGGATTTCTTGAAGCCATTTGGATGTCATGTCACAATTCTCAATACCATTGATCATTTGGGAAAGTTTGCAGAAAAGGCAGATGAAGGTTTCTTTGTTGGTTATTCCATGGTTAGTAAGGCTTTTAGAGTCTATAACTTAAGAACAAGGAAGATAGAAGAGAATTTGCATGTTCAGTTTCTTGAAAATAAAGCTAACATAGCAGGTTCAGGACCTGAATGGCTATTTGATCTTGAGACTTTATCAAATACAATGAACTATGTTCCTATTCCCTCAGATTCAAGTGATGCTGATCTTGAGGACTCAGAGGAGTTTATTGATGAAGATGAATCTTGCCAAGATGATGAAGATGATAAAGATCAATTTGTTATGCCTATTTGGGAATTTAATGCAGACTCACAACCTTCAAAGAATACTGTTCAGGAAGATGAATTTGTGAATTTTGATGTTCTGCATGATGATATTCCTGAAGGCAGTGGTAATCCTGTTACCACTGCAACACATGATGTTTCCACTGACGGTCCAGATGTGGAAAATATAGCTCAGGAGACACCAAATAATGATGTAGAAATCACAAATATGCCATCATCATATGATATTCCTAACACATCACAATCCATAATTCATAAAGCTCACCCAATTAAGAATGTTATTGGTGAAATTAATTCAGGTGTGAAGACAAGAAGGCAAACAAGGATGACAGATGTTCATGGGTTCATAAGTGAAGTCTATGAGTCCAAGAATCATATTACTAAGAATGAATGTTTATTTTTCTGCTTTTTATCACAAATGGAGCCTAAAAATGTTTCTATGGCTTTAGGAGAGTCAAGCTGGGTTGAAGCTATGCAAGATGAGTTGTTACAGTTTAAGCTTCAAAAGGTTTGGGTTCTTTGTGATTTGCCTGATGGTATGAAAGTGATTGGTACTAAATGGGTGTTCAGGAATAAGAAAGATGAAAGAGGTATTGTCATCAGGAACAAAGCTAGATTAGTTGCTCAAGGATACACTCAAGAGGAGGGTATTGATTATGAAGAAGTTTTTGCTCCTGTTGCAAGGATTGAGGCTATTAGACTATTTCTAGCCTATGCATCATTTATGGGCTTTACTGTCTATCAAATGGATGTTAAGAGTGCCTTTCTGTATGGTACTATTGATGAAGAGGTATATGTTGCTCAACCTCCAGGCTTTGAAGATCCACATCACCCCAATAAAGTTTATAAAGTAGTCAAGGCTCTTTATGGCCTACATCAAGCTCCAAGGAAGTGGTATGAAACCTTAGCTACTTATTTATTGAATAATGGGTTTCATAGGGGCAAGATTGATCAAACTTTGTTCATCAAGAAAGACAAGGGTGATATTCTACTTGTGCAAGTATATGTTGATGATATTATCTTTGGATCTACTAAACAAGAGATGTGCAAAGAGTTTGAGAAGCTGATGAAAGATGAATTTCAGATGAGTTCTATGGGGGAACTCACATTCTTTTTGGGGCTGCAAGTACAACAAAGTAAAGAAGGCATCTTTATCAGTCAAGACAAGTATGTGGCTGAGATCATTAAGAAGTTCAAGTTCACTGATGCAAAATCTTCCAATACCCCTGCTGACAAGACCACTCACTTATTGTTAAAGAATGCTAGTGGTGTAAATGTTGATGTCCATACTTACAGGTCAATGATTGGCTCTTTGATGTATCTCACTTCATCAAGGCCATACATTATGTTTGTTGTATGTACCTGTGCAAGATTTCAAGTGACTCCAAAGACATCACATATGACAGCAGTGGAAAAGATTTTTAGATACTTGAAGACTTATCCTAATCTAGGATTGTGGTATCCAAGGGAATCTCCTATGGAGTTGATTACTTACTCAGATAGTGACTATGCTGGTGCAAGTTTGGATAGAAGATCCACCACAGGAGGATGTCAATTCCTTGGATGTAGATTGGTGTCATGGCAGTGCAAGAAACAGACAATGGTTGCTACTTCAACTACTGAAGCAGAATATGTTGCAGCTGCTAGTTGTTGTGCTCAGATCCTTTGGCTTCAGAATCAACTCTTGGATTATGGGTACAATTTCATGAACACCATCATATATATAGACAATAGTAGTACAATTTGCATTATTAAGAATCCTGTGCAACACACTAAAACTAAACATATTGAAATTCAACATCACTTTATTAGAGATTGTTTTGAGAAAAAGCTCATTAATGTTGTCAAAATTCATACTGATGACAATTATGCTGATTTATTAACAAAAGGGCTTGATGTGGGTAGGTTTCAGTACTTGGTAACAGGTATTGGAATGCTTAATCCATAAATTTTTGATGTCTAATACTTTTTAGTGTAGCAGGATAGCTTTTAATGTACTATTATTGTTTGTATATGTTTGTATGGTTTTCCACTAACATTTATGAAGGAGAAACAAGCTCAGTGGAAACTATGCATCATACAGTGGAAAGATTTGTTCTCACAGTGGAAATAAGGAAACAGAGAAGATCATTTATTTCTCACTTCTTAAGGTTGCAGAGTACATTCTTTCACTAAGACAAGTTCAAAACACATGTAAACTTAAACAAACAATCCACAACCTAACAACCTAAGATCTTCAGACACTACATAGGTTTCTTTCCTTTGCCTTTATAAGCATGCTTGCTCTTAGATGGCTTGTTCCTCTTCTCATCAAAGGATAGCTGTTTTCTTGGACAAGCAAGCCCAAGCACTTGTGGTGGAGGTTTCAGATCTTTTGCAGGCTTTGATGACTCTGGCCACTTCATGTTGTGTATGGCAGTCTTCAGGGCAGTTGTAAGTGCCTTTGGTAGTTCCTCAGAAAGGTTGAAGGTTGGATCATCTTTCTCTGAATCGACATCAACAGATGGAGCTGATGCAGTACTTGATGGAAAAGCACTTGGTGGAAAGTATCCACTCCATCCAGAAGAATGCTCCTCAGAATCTGAAACATAGCTGATCTCTTCATCAGAAGAGCTGTCAGAGGAGATGTACACGATTGGGAAACTCATATTTAAGTCTAGGGTTTGTGATGATTTGGTTGATGCTGATAGATGTGGTTTGAGAACCCTATTTATATGCAAAGTCAAGGCCAATGGATAATTAATGAAGTATCTTTACTCCTATCCGTTTTGGTAGCTCAAAAGAGTAATTATGAACGATATCGGGTTGACTTTGGAGCAATAAATGTATAAATAGTAACTTGGTTAAAAGTTACTTGGGTTAACTAATATTGGTTCAGTTTGGTCCTTATGGTGTTTAATGTGAATGGAGTTATAAGATGTGTACTTTAAGACACATAACAAATGGTTATTGATTCACCATGTCTAATCCACATAAGAATCAACTAGTCCTGAGCAAACGGCTACAGGTAAAGACACATCAAATCCGTTCATGGTTGATAGTTTACCAAAAACTAGGTTATCAACTCACCATACATCTTTGTGATCAAGAGTTGGCTAGTCCATAGCAAACGGCTCATGGTAAAGACATATCAAATCCGTTGATAGCTGATAGTTTGCTAAAAACTATGATAAGAGCAGCAAATTTTACATGTTTTTCTTACCACTGCTCTTTGAAAATTCTGTTGATTTTTACCACTGCAGGTTCATAATTTCCACTGACAGTGTAAAATTTTTCCTTAATATGTGTAGATGCAGGATATGACCATATCATTCAGAGCTCTACCATGGCAACACTTCATGTGTCTGATTCTAAGGGATTGGATACAGGTAGTGAAATCCCTAGCCAAATTAAAACATATGGGTGGTTCAGAAGTACTATCTAGTTTAACTAGGTAAGAAATTGAATCTTTGTCTAATGATGCACCTCTCCCAGAAGGTAATACATCTGGAAGTGCTGAAGGCAGTATGTTACAAAAGGAATTGATGGAACTGTGTACCTAATTCTCATAACAGGTGGATATTCAAGAAATTGATGGAAGTTCTTCTGAATTTTATCTGATTGTGCTGATTTTGGTGGAGATTCTCCCAAACAGGGGAGGAGAAAAATGATGATCAGATTCAGGGGAGGATTGCTCCCAGCATGTCAAAGTTGAGAGTTTATGCAGATAATGAAAAGATTAGAGCTTTGATTCAGAAGATTCAAGATCAATATACAAGAGCTGATAAAGTGTTGAGAAAAACAAGATAAGTGTTTGGAAGAATTCCCATATCCTCAGGTTTATTGTATACTTGAAGAAACTTTTTGATTTACATATAAATCATAAGTTTAGGGGAGGATTGTTGGGAATTATACTACCAGTTACTACGGCTAGTGAAGATGTTACAACTGCAGAAGATTGTACTTGCAGTGGAAACTCATTACCACTGCAAGAACAAATATTACCACTGCTTGCTTGATAACTGTTAGAGAAACGCGCTTAGATAAACATAGAAAAGATTTTGTGTATATCTTATTCTATTAGCATTATACTTATCTTGTAGAAGAGGACTCCTTGTTGTATAAAAGGAGATCCTAGGTTATAGTTAGAATATATCTTTCTAATACGTTTTTCCTAGAGCTTCAAGGTGTAACCCTAATGATATCATAGATCACTCGTATTATTATCATTAATAATATTGGAGCTATTTGTTTGTTACATACATTGTTCTTTCATTCATACAACTGTTTCATTTACAATCAATCTTCTAAGTATCATTAAGTAGATTCCGCATACTTAGTGGTATCACTCAAAGTATCAATATTAACACAAGTTCAAGGTGTACACGATCCAACTTAATGTATAAAAATCTAGAGCAAAACATGTTTTCCAACAGCAGCTCCAGAATTGACATGTTTCCATAAAACGACCATATCTCACTCATCCGGAGGAGATATCACCCCATCCAATTCGACACATGTACCTTAAACTTATTTCCATAATCCCATCAAATAATATAGACTTTCTTAGCCCAAAATTGTTCTGCAATTAACCCATATATGATGTTGGTCTGCAGCAGTCCCAACTTTTCCTACGAAACACTAATTTTAACGTATTTCCCAAACCGTGATAGCTATTAAAGTGATTCCACTTGGAGAAGTTAGATTTAGATGTACACTACTGAGATTAATTTTCCTATCCTGAATTTTAATGTATTTACCTGGAGTATACCTAGTTTTCTAATCAGTGTTCCAGAATCACTAGTGTTTCGTAAAATGACCATATCTCCTTCATCCGGAGGAATTGGTTGACCATCCAATTCGCCACATGAAGCTAAGACATATATCTATCTAAAAATGAAATTTCCCAGCAGGCCATAAGCCAAAAATATTGCACACCAATTCGTTTTATCTGTTTATCTAAAACAGTCCCAAAAATCAAATCAAACAATGTTTTCATTCCATCAAAATCCTATGTAATGCCACACTAATTATCCCACACACTCAAGAACATCAAAATTAACTTATCAAAATCAGAAAACACATAATTAATTAAATAACAAAAACCATTGCATGTGAAGAAATCCAAAGGAAATGATAAGATTGACTTACAAGAAGTGAAAAATCAATAAAACCTTTCCAAAACTGTCACTTTCCTTGCGATTTGTTTATATTCCCAAAATAGTAATCGCAGTCAAACTAACCACAGAGATCAGGAACTAAACGCAGACAAGGAATGCAACAGTAGACTTAACCGCAACTATGAAATACGCCCAAAACCTAATCCAAACTTCAAATAGATTAAAGATATGGTATAACCAACTGAAACACAATGTTCTAATAACACCAATGATCATAAAAGTACATCACTAACATGTCTAATAACACTAGAAAGATCAAACCAAGATGTTTTACAAGAAAGTGACTTCAAACTCACAAAACTACACAAAACCACATCAAATCCGATTCTACAAGGCCCTAAGATGAAACCTTGGCTCTTGATACCAATTGTAGGATACTAAAAAAGTTGGAAACATGAATCCATGTGGTATGTGTGTGGCGTTGGAATTACTATAGAGAGAGGGAGAGTGGATCCTTGAGAGAAAAATAGAAAGATTAGATTAGAGTGAAGGAGGTCCAACCCTCTCCACATGTGGAGAGGGGTATTTATACTACACTACAAACGCCCACACCCGGGCTGTGGATCAGGCATACAGTGGGTAAAGACCCGTACTTCTTCCACGGTGTTACTTAAACTAATTCTAACTAACTAATAAATAAACTAACTACGAGCTATCTTAATGCTATTACCATAATCAGGTGACCGAGACTTTTACAGGAATATTTGTATTCCTAACAGACATGTTGCCAAACCGGTTTCTATATGTTTTGATCATGGAGATACCCCCCTCCAGAGAGTGGTTCCAAAACCACTCTTCATGGGCCATTTGACTAGTTTCCGTCAGATTTTTGTAGTAGTGTTCTATCTCACTTAGGTCTACTCACTAGATTTATATCAAATGAGATTTCTATTTTCTTTTTATTAGTTTTCTCGTAGTCTAACTTTTTCTTTTTCCCTTTTTTCATAACCCATATCATTTTCCATCATGGTGGGTGACGATATCTTTGAACCCACTGACCAAGCACAAAAACACCAAGCACAACCAAATAACCATGACCCACCAAAACCACCTCGATCCCGTACTCTAGGTGAGTACTCCAAACCAAGCCACAAAGGCAATTGAAACACCATTGAGCTCCCACAAAGAGCCAATGTATCCCCCTTGCAATCCGACACCATCCGGTTGGTGCAAAACGGATGTGCATTCCATGGACTTCGTTCCAAAGATCCAAATCAAAATCTCAAGGATTTTCTTAAATCGTTGATTCCATTGACCTTGATGTTGACACTCGAGAGATGACACGTTTGCATCTCTTCCAGTTCCCTCTACGTGACCAAGCTAGCAACTGGCTTGAGCGTCTACCCGCGGGATCCATCTCAACTTGGGATGATCTTACTTCTTGTTTCTTCGCACAATTTTTCCCACCAGGTAGAAATACTAAGTTAAGGAATGACATTTTGATGTTTCAACAACGTCAAGGTGAAACTCTTTACAAAGTGTGGAATCATTTTAAGGACTTACTCCAAAACGTCCCTCATCATGGCATTGATCTTTGGCTCCAAACCCATATTTTCTATGACCATATCAATCACTCCACAAGGCAAAACATTGACCAAGCGGTCGGTGGTAAGCTTCGTGACAAGAATGTGGGAGAATCATGGGGTATCATAGAAGATCTTGCTTTCTATGACAACTAATGTTGGAATGAACCCCGCGAGTTGAGCAAAATGGTCAAGGAAATATCCTTGCCTTCTAATAACTCAAGCATTCTCGATCGTAGGATCATTGAACTTAAAGATAGTCATGTTTCTAATGAGTTCCTACGAAGCTCCTAAACCTTCACGCCAAGTAAACAAAATCACTTCTTCGTGTGAATCATGTAGTTGTCCCCATGACACTCATGATTGCATGGAACTCCCCGAACAAGCTTTTGCGGATTATGCATCCTCATGTACCGACGGAGCGGGAAAAAAGTGGTTCACTTTCAAACCTGAGCAAAATACTATTGGTTATTCTTATAACCCCTCTTGGAAAAATCACCCAAACGTTAGGTGGAAACAAAATCAAAATTCATCTCAAAACAATTTTTCAAATCTACCTAATCGTTTTCAACCAAGCGGTTCGTCCTCAAATTGCCCCTTTAATAATCCTTCCATTTCCAACAATTCAAACAATCTTGAAGGATTAGTGTCTAATTTTATGTTATCTCAAGAAGCTCATTTATATATGTTTGAAGTTGATTTAGAACAAAAACAAAGAAAGATGACAAATAAAATTGATAATCTTTTCAAGGTTCTCGATGACTAAGTAATTGGAGCACTCCCAAATGACGCCGTCAAGAACCCGAAACTAAGTGTTTACTCCATTTCATCGGTTTCGTCTCCTCGTTCTTGTCCTCAAGAAGAAGCTGCATCTTCATGCTTTTCACATCAATTTTACTCGGTCAATGAAATTAAAACGCGTTTCAAAGAAACTCAAACCTTTCCAAAAGATCGAAAGCATAAAGTAAACACACCAAGTGAAGTGTCGATCGAACAAGTTAATGAAACACCAACCAAGCAAAAACCCAATCTTAATCTTAATGATTAATTCAAGGATCTTTACCTTGAATGTCTGGTCCTTTATGTCTTGACTCATGCTCCATTTTATAACGCTCATATGGGAAAATATATAGAGAAAGTTAAGTTGGGTAAAAATGGGTCCGCTTTTGTTCAAAATAAATTACCCAAGAAACTAGATGATCTGGGCTTATTCGTTCACCTTGTAGTACTAGGAATTCAAAAGACTATGCACCTTAGCCGACCTAGGATCGTGCATTAACATACTTCCATTATCCCTTTACAGTAGTCTCAACTTAGGATCGTGCATTAACTTACACCGGTCCCCTTAGGATAGAATAATCTCAAGTGTATGGTGCCTTTAATGTATCAGAAGGTATGCTTAACCACTTCAAGATGAGAGGTTTTGGGATCCTCATGGAAGCGGGCACAAAGGCAGACACTAAACATGATGTCGGGCCTACTTGCCGTTAAGTATAATAAACTACCTATCATGCCCCTATACTTAGTGTTTTCCACGGATTCACGTTCTTCATCTTTCGTGAGTTTTGTTTTCGTGGACATAGGAGCTTTTATAGGCTTAGACTCTTCTAAACTAAATTTCTTAAGCATTTCTTTAATATACTTAGATTGATTAAAGAAGATACCATCTTCCATTTGTGTTATTCGTAGACCAAGGAAGAAATTTAATTCACCCATCATGTTCATCTGGAAGTTCAAAGTACTGCTGTGTCAAAGTGCTACTCAAAGATCAAAGTGCTGTTCAAGGTCAAAGTACTGCTCGTGCATAGAGAATATTTAAAGTACTTCTAAAGAATAAGGACTGATATGCAATATTGTTTAAGGATTGTTATGTAATATTATCAGAATATTCTAGAATTAGTTAGGGATAATTTACTTGTCGTTCAAGTATTGTAAACCGACTTAAGGTTTTCCTTATGTCTATAAAAGGAGCCTTAAGATGGTATTAGACGTATGAGTTTATGAGTTTATGAGTTAGAATACGATTTCAGAAAAAACAAGTGTTATCAAGTTTGATATTAGAGAGTTAGTGATTGTTAGTGTAGGAACCCAGCACTCCTTGATCGTTACGGGCTCTAGACTCTATACGTCTAATATTATCTATAACTAGGAACACATAATAACGAAAGCGGAATATTCAAACAATGAATTAACGTTATCATGAACAAGGTTTTTCATTATCATTAACTTTAACAACTACTAACTAACAAACCCTAGACGTTTATAACTTACGTCTAGGTTACACACACACACCTTTAGTCGACTACATTATGGAAGACTTATATTAATCTAATGACCCATGTCCTCTTTATATACTAGAGGATTAGGGTTTACAAGATACTACGAAGGACTAATAAATAAAACTTCTTTTGCAAGCAAGTCCTTCCCATCTTTTGTAGAATTCCTTCTTGTCACTTCAAGCCCTTCATTACCATTTTATAAACAACTCATTTATTATCATATAAACTATTTTTCATTATATTATCAAATGGATTTACTACTCTCCAAAGAGTTACCTTACTAATACTTTGAAAACATATATGTTTATCAAATAAACTATTCTATTAACATCTCACGAATCGTTCTATCATTCACCTTATACCAAAAACCTTCACCACCCTATAAGCCATTTTGGTATTTTCTTACAAATCAGAACTATCTTGTTATTATGTTATCATTCGTCATACTACTATAATTCGTATAAACCGATTCATCATCTACAAAAGCTGAAGTTCAGCAACTTTCTCTACATTCATCAAGTTCTTTTCAGAAACCTTCATTGTTAAAGTTCCGTGATTCTGGCCCGGTGTGGACAACGGACATATTACAGGTATAACCAAGTTGAGTATTTCAAAATTCATCAAGCCTCGGTTAAATATAGGTTGGTCACTTATATTTAACCTAGGGACAGTGGAACATGGACTGACCACCTATGTTCGACTTAAAAATGAATTTTAAGATACTGGAAATAGTTATATTAGGACTATGTTCTGCCTTGGTTTTCAAGAATCACAAAATTCTTACGCGAGTATAAACAATTCAGCGATATTCATATAATCGAGCACAACAACTAAGCAGATTCTTACTCTATCTTTACTCCGTATAATCAACCTTACCGTACACCGTATTCTGAATCAATAAAAATCGAACGACATCGCTTGTTATTCAAGACTTCATTTCTTTACGACTAACCACACCTCTTCACTGACACCACTCCGACGGATAACACAGACTGAATCTCGGGACGAGATTCCATTTAAGGGGTATGTACTGTAACCATTGGTAAATTTCGCCTTTTATTAAATTAATATAATATTCTAATGAAAGAATACTTATCCATTTTCTACGTCTATTTTTTTTTACCAAGAGAATCTAACCGCGTATGTCGTAACGCGTACACGTAATTTTTTCGGAAGCATTTTAATAATAAATTATACTTATTATTACTTATATTTCATTTTTGAACTGTTCCGAACTCATTCGATTTGAAAACGATAAATTATCTTGCAATAAGTGAAAAACTACACACAGCGCGTACTGACATGATAATAATTAATTTTATATTTAATTATCATAAATTATTTTAATAAACATATTAAAATAAGTTATTTATTATTTTATAAAAACGTTTTCTATAAATGCAAATTTTCGGGTTTCTTTTATATTTTTACGGACCAAGCATACCCGTAATACCGTGTATACACTTAAAAAGAAGACAAAATAGGATAACCTAACAATTTTAATTATTTTAATATTGGTTCGGATATTTATATTTTTGGAACGTCTTCGGTTCGAGAAAGTTGATTTGTTATTTAAGGTCGGGTTTGATCCGTGTATTTACACCGGGCTACTTAACCCACCTTACCATTATTATTATTATTATTATTATTATTATTATTATTATTATTATTATTATTATTATTATCATTATTTTTTTTTAGTAATACAAAAATCGTCCTTGTGATAACCTGGACAAACAAACACAACCAACATCCTCATCATCTTCACCACTCTCTCTCTCTTTTTAATATATCACCACCACTGCCACTTTAAACCACCAATAGCACCACCACCGCCACCCTCACACCAAAAATGACACCACCATCTTAACCATCTCTTCACGATCTATCTTTTGGTACAAATCACGCGCGTTTTGGACCACTCTAACATCTCGAAATCATCACCACCGCCCCTAAACACCATCCTTTTCATCTTTTTCTTGTTGGGTTTTTGAAGAAACATAGTTTTGAAGCCTTTTTGAAGGTGGGTGACACGAGTTTCAACTCGTTTGTCTCGATTTAGTACCCAAAATCGTGGGTACACTAGTTTTCTTGAATGGGTTTTGTAAAATAATGATGGGAAATGAAGTTTTGATAATAAAAATCCGTTTGGTATCAAGGGTGTGATTGTGACGAATTTCGTGGGTTTATTGGAGAGGTTATTGCATGTGTTCATCTTGTTTTTGTAAGCTTGTTGAAACCTTTTTCAATACCTCTTTGTTATATTTATATGTATTGTTTATTTTCACTATTTTGGAATCCATATGATCGTGTGTATAATAGTTTTGAGCTATAGAAATTGTTGGTTTAATGAGTTAGATGATGGGGAGTAGGATTGATGACACTTTTGTGAAGTTGTGATGTTGATTTGATGAAGTTTTAATGAGAATTACAAGTTTTGAAAGAGTTAACTTTTTGTAGAAATTTTTGGCGCCTCGTTCGGGTGTCGTGAAAATATTTTTATAAAATTTAGGCTTTGAAAATGGGTAATTTCTGGCAGAACTGAAATGGGTCGTTTTGGGCACCTTCTGACCCGTTTCGGCCTTCGGCCGAAACACGAAAGTTGTCCGAAACAACGTTTTTAGTCTACCGCGAGGAATTTGGGGTATGAAAGTTCGAAAAGGAGGGTGATTCTTGTTTTGTATCATCAAATCAATAAATATAATTCCCAACAATCTTCCCCTATTTGATGATGACAAAACAAACACCTTCTTGTACGAACTTCCCTAGACGAAGTAGAAAAGTTGAGATAATTAAATCTCACCATGAATGAAACAATCTTGTCTTCCCCTTAAGCCATGCCATACCACTGCAACATTTCTTCTAACATCGCTTCCCCTTTTTGTTATCAACAAATAGGGAAAATATAAGCAATAGAAACTTCCCCTTGAGTGGTGCATGTACATCAAATGATTAAACACATAATAAGATACTTCCCCTGAAATTAATGTGTTAACCATCTTCATGATTCTTCAAATCTGTAAGCTCCTTGTAATGATCACTGATGAAGAAAATCAAGTATAACGAATTTGATGAAGAAGTAGAATAACCCAAACTTGTGTCTTATGTCTTGTATTAACCACGTGACTCCAAACTTATACCAAACCTTAAATATAAGTAGACCGCAATCCCTTGACAAAATCCTCAACTAAGATGAGACACTGAGCACTACAATGTAACTCCTTAAAGTGATAGCAAATGTGACATTAAGCACCTTCAGTTTGTAAATAATACACCAATTTGCTAGATTCACCAAGTCTTTGTCACAACAATAACGCACAAACAAGTTACCTCCTACTATAAGGTATGATAAGAACACGTATCCAAGAAACTCCACTTCAACTTCAAATAAGTGATAAACAATCTTCTTCGTAATCAATTATTCCAATACGAACAAATACGAGCGTGTTAAAACTTTTAAGAACATAAACTTCTTCCTGTGCGTGTGAACGAACGAACAACTCTATGTGTGTAATCCAAAACCAATCAAACTCAGCTAGACTTCCCCTTACTGCTCGTAAATCATGCATATATATTGAACCATAAAGCTCTTTACGTGTCTCCATAAATCATTCAAACACAGCAGTACTTTGAATCAAACAGCAGTACTTTGGATATAAACGAGTAGCAGTACTTCCAATATACGAGCAGTACCTGGATTATTTATGAGGAGCAGCACTTTCATTCGAGCAGTACGTTGAAGTATAACCGGTACTTTGAATTTTCAAACCTTCGAACAGTACCTTACTCAAACAGTACCTTGATAGCCAGTAACCTTAAACTCCAAGATCTTTGTAAAATAAACTAGGACGAGCAGCACTTTACTTCTTCCAATTGCACAAGTTGACAAAGCCATTAAATAATCATGAACACTGACCCACGAATGAATTATAGTACGAGGTTTAATTAATGTAGAAGATGACAGATTCATTATTTTCGTTAATTCCATTGTGCCAAGATGTATTGAATGAAACATGCTTTCCACTGACCCACGTGATCATCACACAAACTTTTCTTCAAAACTGCTCATCTTTAATTATTTTATATGTATGGACCAATTAAACTTGAATAAGTCATCGACCCATTAAATCTCGTCAAATTGCAAAAGGCAACAATAATCTTCACTAACCCACTTAAAATCTCAACCAATAAAACACGCTTGAAATTAATCTTTGTTGAATCAGTAAAAATATTGAAGACAACATGCGCAAAACGACAGACCACGATTGCTATAATCATTCACGAGCAATTTAATGAAGTACGAGATACACCTTTCGAAGAATAAATATATTTACCTTATTACGAGGTTATCTTCTCATAACCGGCTCATGATGACCAATCATATGTAATCAATGATTAAGAATTGTCACCGACCCATGATAATTGTAGGACCAATAGAATAATCGTACTCCTTGCATATTCATGGCAAAAGCGAATTTATTAACATCCACAAACCAATGCCGACTTTATCTTCAAATAAATAAACCAAACAATTCATGATATTACCCTTGCATCGGTACGAGAATCAATTAATTGCTTTCCAAATCGTATCTTGTCGTCACTAAAACTATTCAATAAGCAGCCCCACTTTCAAAAATTAGGTACGAGGTAAATAACAAATCGACCCATTAATATTCTTCCAATCAGTAACAAATTAAATTTAAGTACGAGGTAATTTTAAATTCAACACAGACACATTGAATAATACCGAGCACATTAATTAAAACCAAATCAAATATTCGTAAACCCTGGACCCACGATGAGCGAATCTTCAAATAAACCTTTGCATAAGACGACAACAATTCGACCAATAATTTACCTCGACAAAGCTTTATAACCTTTTGTGGACTTCCAATCAGATCGAGACATTTAAATCAACAGCAGCAGTATCACATTCAAAACTTTTAAAACCAAACTGCGACTGTATAAACCTCAAAGACCTGCGTATCTTCGACAATAAAACCTTGTAATCCCAGATATCACAAGCCCCAGGCTCTGATACCACATGTTGGAACCCAGCACTCCTTGATCGTTACGGGCTCTAGAATCTATACGTCTAATATTATCTATATCTAGGAACACATAATAACGAAAGCGGAATATTCAAACAATGAATTAACGTTATCATGAACAAGGTTTTTCATTATCATTAACTTTAACAACTACTAACTAACAAACCCTAGACGTTTATAACTTACGTCTAGGTTACACACACACCCCTTTAGTTGACTACATTATGGAAGACTTATATTAATCTAATGACCCATGTCCTCTTTATATACTAGAGTATTAGGGTTTACAAGATACTACGAAGGACTAATAAATAAAACTTCTTTTGCAAGCAAGTCCTTCCCATCTTTTGTAGAATTCCTTCTTGTCACTTCAAGCCCTTCATGTTTCATTCTTCTTGTTTTGTATCATCAAATCAATAAATATAATTCCCAACAGTTAGTGAATCTGTATAGAGACGCAGGTTCAAAGTTTGGTTTAATATAAAGTTATTCTTATTAGCTTTGTGTTAGTAGATTCTCCATACTTTACAAAGTTATATTAGTGTTTCATTATTAATAGTTTTGAGTTATTCAAGATTGTTAAAACCTTAAAAGCTACAAAGTAGTTTGATCAGAGTATATCGATCAAACAAGTGGTATCAAAGCTTGTGTGGAAACTCTGATTAAGAAGAAACCCTTAAAACCGATTTTACAACAAACCCTTAAAGATGTCGATAGAAATTGTACCAGTTCCTTCCATCACCTCAGTTAGAATTCCTATTGTCAATAAGGGTGAGTATGATCTATGGAGCATGAAGATGAGGCAGTACATTGCTATCACTGACCATGCACTGTGGGATGTGATTATCAATGGTAATGTTGTCATTGATGAACCTGTATCCATTGAAGGACAACCTACACCACCTAAGCCAACCTTGCCAGCAGCCACTAAAAGAAATCAAGATAAAGCTCTCAACATATTGCTTTCTGCTATTCCTGATGGTCACCTATTGAAGTTTCATGATGCAAAGGATGCAAAGCAACTATGGGCTGCTATTAAGACTAGATTTGGAGGTAATGATGCTTCCAAGAAGATGCGTAGAAACCTATTGAAGCAACAGTTTGAAACATTCACTGTTGGTGAAAGAGAAAGCCTTGACTCTGCCTATGACAGATATCAAAATCTACTCAGTATGCTAGAGTTATATGGAGCAGTGACATCTGTTGAAGATAAGCTTGAAGTTCTTGAGGAGTTTGCCATCTACATGGCATGTGGTTGCTACTATGATAAGAGGACAAACTGGTTTAGACACTATGGACTTTGATGATCTCTACAACAATCTAAAGGTGTGATGCGTGGGAATCGCATCAGGCTTTACCTCTCGAGGGATCTCGAGAAGCTTACAACCCCCACCAGGCAGTGTACCTGATCGTTGTAGTATAGTATAGTGACAAGTACCGGGGGATTGATCGTTCAGCTTAGGAATAGTGTTGCTAGGATTAGAAAGCCTAATTACTAGTTCTAAAGGTGAGGGATGATTATTTTTGTGTTTTTATATTTTATGGAAAGCAAGTTAAAATCTCGGGTTTTGGAAGAGTGGGCGGAATTAGTTGCTATTCAACTAACCCAAAACTAAGATGCAATCAAAATAAAATAATAAAAATGAAAATAAACTAATTATACTAAGGTTGTGAGCAGTAATTGGAGAAAATGTGTTTACTTAGATTTCACTACTCCCTAGATATCTTTTACACGTTAATTACTTGTTATAATTGCATGGATGACGGATCGTATTCCTTAATACCATTCATGGGGTGGCATACATAACTCCCCAATTCTATGAGCTCTTATCTCCTCCTACACCATGCCCAACACAACTATAGGGATTGTAAACAGTGGATCATGCATTAAATACAACCAATAAAGACCTAGTACGCCTCGGTTCATGTTTCTTAAGACGTTCAAGCATGTTACCATTTGGAGATCTGCCAGTTTTCTTAAGCCTAACATATAAATCATTCATCCAAAACAAGAATAAACAAGTAATCAACACATAATCAATATCTAGGTTTCATTAGATCTAAGCAAACACAAAAGAGATCTAGCCTAGCATAATGGAATTGAGACAAGAACAAGATATAGACAACCAACACATAGACATATTGATTGAATTAGAAGAACACTTATCTCAATTACAATGCAAGGTATCAAGGGTTTGGAACCCTTGAAAAACCTGTAAAAGTTGCACCAAAATCGTCTTTAGGGTTTCTCCAAAACTTCTCTCTTTAATGTGAAAAACTAGAAAACTATATATAGGAAAATAGGGGTGACGGCGTCAAGACAAACAATGTGACGCCGTCACCTCGCCGCCAAATACTTCCTCGGACGGCCTTGATCTACTTCTGACGCCGTCAAGGCTAGGCCGTCACACAAATTACTCTTGACGCCCTGTGTGTGACGCCGTCACCAACTACGGATTTTAATTCTTGGGGTTTTGACGCCGTCAGGACAACTCTTGACGCCTTCATGAACTATGGATTTTAATTCTTGAGGTTTGACGCCGTCAGGATGGTACTCTTGACGGCTTCATGAACTACGGATTTTAATTCTTGAGGTTTGACACCGTCAGGATGGTACTCTTGACGCCGTCACCTACTGTTCCCAGCATGAAAAATTGAGACTTTGCCGTTTTCTTCACTTTTATGCTCCAAAAACGTCCAAAATGGCTTCTTTTCCAGAATTCACTCTCCAAGTACCTAAAATCACAAAAGGAACGATTTAGGGCAATATTTGATCAAATAAATTCGGATTCGGGCTTAAATGACCCCCTAAAAACGGATCATTTTTCGCCTCATCAAGGTGTATGAGCATGAGATGAAGGGTAACAAAGGCTCCAGTTCTCATAGTATTGCTTTTGTGTCTTCTGAAAATAGAGGCAATACTTCCACTAAAAGTACTGCTTACCCTGTCTAAAGTACTGTTGAAGAGAAACAACATCCATGTACAACCATGGTCACTACCACTTCATCACCATCAAACAACACCAACTCAGATGATGTTCTATGTTCATTCTTTGCTCAACAAGCCTCTCTACCTGTTACTTATCAAGAAGATATCTTGCAAATTGATGATGATGCTCTAGAAGAAATTGACATAAGATGGCATGTTGCCATGATCACTGCAAGGATCAAGAAGTTTATGAACAAGACAGGGAGAGGTATTGATTTCAAAGCTAAACAAGGTATAGCATTTGATAAGTCTAAGATTAAATGCTTCAATTGTCAAAAGACTGGTCACATTGCAAGGGAATGCAAGTTTGCAAAGTATCAGGCAAACAGAATGATTGAAAAACCCAAGGTTGAAAGAAAGGAGGTTCCTATTGCTTAGCCAAAGTCACAAGCTTTGGTGGCTCAAGAAAATCTATCAAATGTTTACTGGAGTAATGAATTTGATGATGAACCAGTAACCTACTCTATGGTTGCATTGGAAGAGGTTGATTGGAGCACAACTTTTAGTGAGGAACCAGGATATGCAGCTTTAGAATCAGGAGATGGTCTAGGAAGCTTTGATTGGAGCATGGAAAGTGAAGAAGAAACTGTTCAGCTTGCTATGATGGCTACTTCACCAAGTTCATCCACTATCTCTAAGGTATGTTCTAAATGTAGTAACTCGTATCGAAAGATGCTTAAAGAATATGAAACTAAAAGAGATAACTATAGAAGGGCTAGGTCTAAGATAGCTGGTTACCAATTGACTTTAGAGTCAATGGAAGCCAAGATAATCACACATGAAAACAATGAAGTAGCTTGGGCAGAAAAATATGAGCAACAAGATTATTAATTAAAGTTAAGTGAGTGGAAGTTAGGATGTAAGGTTTCTGAACTTGAAAAGATCACTATAGAAAGAGATAAGTTGTTAGCAAAACTTGCTGTTTGGAAAGAATCAGGTCTTTCACATGTTAGTATTGTTGAAAAACAAAGAACTGCAAACATTAAAACTGGCCTAGGTTATGATGATAGTAGTTCAGAAGAGATCCCAACTAGGAACATGGAACTAAGTCTTTCACAGGAGACCTCAACTAGTGATGAAGAATTCATAAGCTTAGAGGAAAACACATCTAGTGATGAGGAATCACCTTGTTCAACACCTCCTGTATTTAAGAAAGACAAAGGGATACAATGAAGTTCCTCCACCCACAGGTAGTTTTCAACCACCTAGGACAGATGTTTCTTGTTTTGGAGTAGACAATTTAGAATTCAGGAAAAAGCTTAAAGGTCAATCTAATTTAAGTAAATCTAGTCCTGAGTCCTTAAGAGAAACTGTTGAGAAACCCAGGGATGATAACAAGGGTTCTAAGAATGAAAAGGGATTTTCAAAACAAGTAGTACTTCCAAAACTTCTCAAAGTACTGTTGATCATTCAAAAGTACCTACAAGGAAATCTTTTCAAAATACTGCTAATTATAGAAAACCTTTTGGAAGTGGATTTGGGAATATGGGACCAAAGTTATGTTATGTATGTTATAGTCCTCATCATTTGATTAAGGACTGTGATTATCATTCAAAATACTTAAGCAAATACCCAAAGACCACATCTGCAAACCATAAGCACAGGGAGAATAAACCAAGGGAGAATAAACCAGCTTGGAATTACTCAAATAGGGTTAACCATAGTAATTTCTCCAAAGACTATAGGTACCCTCACCAGAAAAGACCATTCTCCAAACCCCGAGTACCTTCAAGAAATACTTTTCAAAGTACTGGTAAACTAGTACCTTCTCAAAGTACTATTAGGAATTCCCCCAAAACAGTCAATGGTGAAAGAGTTTGAGGATCTCATGCAAAAAGAGTTTCAAATGAGTTCCATGGGTGAATTAACATTCTTTTTGGGGCTTCAAGTTCAACAATCAAGCAGTGGAATTTTCATTAGTCAAGATAAGTATGTTACAGACATTCTTAAGAGGTTTAACTTCACCACTGTCAAGCCAGCATCCACACTTATTGATGCTAACAAACCATTGGGAAAAGATGAAGATGGGGAAGATGTTGATGTTAAGCTATATAGATCCATGATTGGCTGTCTAATGTATTTGACTACATCTAGACTTGACATTACTTTTGTTGTATGTTTATGTGCAAGACATCAGGTCAAACCCAAAATTTCACATCTGAATGCAGTCAAGAGGATGTTTAGGTATCTTAGGCAACAACCTAAGCTAGGATTGTGGTATCCTAGGGATTCTCCTTTTCATTTGGAAGCTTTTAAAGACAGCGATTATGCTGGAGACAATTATGAAAGAAGATCAACCACTGGAGGATGCCAATACCTTGGAAGAAGATTAGTTTCATGGCAATGCAAGAAGCAAAAAATTGCAGCAACATCTTCCACAGTGGCAGAATATGTGGATGCTGCAAGTTGTTGTACCCAAGTACTTTGGTTGCAAAATCAACTTTTGGACTATGGATTCAACTTCAAGAATACTCCTATTAACATTGATAATGAGAGTACAATATGTATTATGAATAATCCTGTCTATCATTCGAAGACAAAGCATATTCAGATTAGGCATCACTTTATTAGAGATTGTTATGAGCACAGACTCATAAATGTGGTTAAAGTTCACACAGATGATAATGTAGCAGACTTACTCACAAAGGGCTTTGATGTTTCAAGATTTACCTTTTTAGTGGTGAGTATTGGAATGATCAATAATTAAGCTACATTTGAGGGGAGGCATTCGTAGCTATTCATTATTTGAGGGGAGGCTACATTTATCATTAAATAGAAAGAGTAATTTTATTCATGTTCATCAAAGGAGTTACATTCATCATTCCAAGATAGAGACACATCATCAAAACAAACAGACACAAACCTTAAACAAACTAAATCCTACACAAATTACTCCATAGCCCTCTTTCCCTTTCCCTGGTAGTCATGCTTTACCTTCTGAGCAATCTTTCCCTTGTTATCAAAAGATGATTGCTTCCTTGGGCAAGCAAGGCCTAGTACTTGCTTTGGAGGCCTTTCTAGTCTTGCAGGCTTCTTTTGGGCAGGCCACTTCATGTTCTCCGTAAGCTTACTTTTCAAAAGGCATTAGTTAGTCCTCATTGGAAGTACCTTATCAATGTTTTGCTTCATTGTCTAAGTCTCAAAAGTACTGCTTGGGATCAATTTGGACATAACATAGCCTCTGCATTAGTTGGGTTAGCTACCAATCAACAATTTAACTTCTCCTATATGATTTTTGATGGTATGCTTGCTCACATCAAAGCTGGTTCACCATTTTTGATGTATCCTAGGTTTGTTCAGTTATTCTTAGCCAAACCACTTGAGGGTGTTCCAAAACCTCAGGATTTTATACCTACTATTATACTTCCACACAAGGTGTTCACTTTTATGTCTAACAAGGGTGTTAACTTTTCTGGCCAAAATACACCTTTGACAGCTCACATTTTGGAAGTAGTACAAGCAGTTAGGGATGCTGCTAATGATGAAGAAAGTGATTCTGCACATTCTGAGCCTTCTGCATCAGAACATACTTCAACACCACTTCTTGCATCACCTCAGAAAGTAGCTTCAAGTGAAAGAACTGCTTCTATGTCTGTTCCTGTTCATGTCTCAAGGGAGAAGACTCTTTCTATTGAAAGTACTTCTCAACATCCTGTTTCCAAGGAAAGTACTTCTCTGCAAGGTACTGCTTCAGAGCAAGATAAGCCACCATCTCCTGACGATTATACTTCCACAAGTGGGTTTCAAACACCTGGAGGAGATGAGGGAGATGTGGGACATCCGGATACTTATTCTTTGACTAAGGAATTCAGAAGGATGAAGAAGGTCATTAATGCACAAGCTGATGAGATCAAGAGATTGAGAAATAAGTTCAGGAGATTGAAGAGATTTGTTTGGCCACTTGTTCAAAATCACAGATTATGGGTCAAGCAAAGGATGAGAAGTGCTAAGAAATCAAAAAAGGCTTCTAAATCTAAGAAGAGCAAGAAGAGGCCATCATCATTCATATTAGGGAGGAATCAGAATGATAATCTGAATGAAGATGATGATGTGCCTCAAGGTCAATATGAAGAAGCTCATGCTATGGATTTTGAATATATTGCTCAAGGTACTGCTGAAAGAAAACTTGATGAAGTTGAGCAAATTCTTGCAGAAGAGAATAAAGCATAAAGTACTGATGTTGAAGGTGTTGATCTTCAAAGTACTGCTGATCAACATATAGATACTCAAGGTACTGATCCTCAAAGTACTGGTGTGCAAAGTACTTTGGATCAAGGTGATAAAGGTACTGCTGCCTTAAATGTTGATATAGCTAGACCTTCTACAAGAATTTTTGATGATGAAGTTGGTCCTTCCATTCAACAAGATGAGATAAAAGAGCACACAGCTAGTGATGATGAGACTATTGCTGAGATTATGGTTAATATGTCAAGACCAAGAGGGATAAGTATTCCTGGTGTTGAACAAGCTCAAGTCTCACAAGCTTTTTCTGAATCTGAAGAATTAGATCCTAAGGATAAAGGAAAAGGGATTATGCAAGAATCAAAGAAGAAGAAGAAGAAGTTCACACTGGCACAGCTAAAAGCTTTTGAGGTAGCTAAGAATGAAGAAGCTGCAAGAAAGTATCCAGCTGATTTGGATGCTGATTACTTAAGGGAATCAAGAGAGCCAGTTGTTGAAACAAGAAGGCCATTGTCTAAAGCTCAAGAAAGAAATTCTATGATAAGTTTTCTAAAAGGTAGAGGATTTAAGAATCTACAAAGGCTAAGACATCCACAGGTGAAAGAACTATATGACAGTGTTCAAGAGTCAATCAAAAGAGAGTTAGATAGTTTTGTGTCTATGGATTCTGAGAAAGAAAAGAAGTTGCATGATTTAATGAAAGAACAAGCTGAGAAAAGAAAGATAAAGAGGAAGAGAGCAACTCAAGATGATCAGTTATCAAAGAGGCTCAAGATGCTGAGGGCAGATACTGTTGATGAACTGAGGAATTATCTTAGGGTTGTAGATTTTGAAAATCCAAAGAAGTCCAAGATTTTTACATTTTTTGTGGTAGAAGCATCTGATGGAGATTATCTCATTTTTCATAGAGAAGATGAAAGCTTTACAATATTCAACATGCTATGGGATATACTACACAAGGTAGATAGAGAATATTTATACTAATTATATCTACAAGTACAGGATTACTTTGAGAACACTGAGCCAAAAGGAGTGGGATTGATCTTATTGGGTGATTTGACAACCATCTGGGAGAAAAATGAAACAAGTAGTGATGCTCTGTGGAATGATCAAGAGAATTGGGAAATAACAAGATGGAGATTCTTTAAGTTATCAGGGGTACACTCACTTGAAATGGAAGATTGTGCTATGATCCATATGTTTGTAGAGAGAAGATATCCTCTGATAAGGGAAATTATGGTCAGAATGTTGGATCATGGTATGGAAGTTGAGAATGAGACTGAAGTAGCATTAATGGTGATTGAATTGTTGATACAGTGGACTACTTCAGATGATGATATTGCATAAATACTGGTATGATTTGTATTGTATGCATATTTTTGAATAATAAAGTACTTTATTCAAAGTACTGCTAGACAAACAGTACTTTCTCAAAGTACTGCTTGCTGCATAAAACCAGTAAAGTCTTTTGATATTGATTGAGTTTTAAAAGAAAATTTTGTGAAGCATAAGATGATATCAATAAAGGTTTTGGAAAGTCACACATGGTGTTAGTACTTGTACTATACAGCAAATGGTAATCAACTCACCATGTTTAACAGACAAGAAAGAGTTTGACTCATCATGAGGGTACGGCTCTGATGTGATAATCAAATCCATTTTTAGTTGACAATTTACTAAAAATTATATGGTTTCAACTCACCATATCTGTAAAAGTGAAGAGTTGGCTAGCCCACGAGAAAATGGATTGTGGTAAAGGCTATGGAAAATCCATTTTATGGTAATTAGTTCACCATGGTTGTAATAAAAGAACTAACTAGTCCAAAAGTAAATGGCTCTTGGTAAAGACTAAACAAATTTGTTGATAGCTGATGATTTGCTAAAAATCATATGGTTATCAATGTATCATGGTTGTTCTTACCTAAACATTGGCTACTCCAGAGGTAATGACTTTGGTAAAGAGACATCAAAAATCCATTAAATTTCAATGATTCACCTCTCGCAGAAGTTTACACGTCTGGAAGTGATGAGAATAGTATGAAACTTTAAAGATTTGATGTACACTTTGTCAAAATACTGCTGAGTTGCTGAAAAGATTTGTTGTTGTAAAGATATCATCTGAAGCTGATAAAAAGTACTTTGACACACAAGTTAGATAAGAGTTAAAGACACAATTTTCCTTGAGGATAAAGATGTTGAAGATCAAAATGATAACAAAGAAACTTGAAATCAAGCAAGTAGAATTCAAGTTAGGGGAGGATTGTTGGGATATAAAGATCAAAGTACTTCTGGAAGTTCAAAGTACTGTTGTGTCAAACTGCTACTCAAAGATCAAAATGTTGTTCAAGGTCAAAGTACTGCTCGAGCATAGAGAATATTTAAAGTACTTCTAAAGAATAAGGACTGATATGCAATATTGTTTAAGGATTGTTATGTAATATTATCAGAATATTCCAGAATTAGTTAGGGATAATTTACTTTTCATTCAAGTATTGTAAACCGACTTAAGGTTTTCCTTATGTCTATAAAAGGAGCCTTAAGATGGTATTAGACGTATGAGTTTATGAGTTAGAATACGATTTCAGAAAAACAAGTGTTAGCCAGTTCGATATTAGAGAGTTAGGGATTGTTAGTGAATCTGTATAGAGAAGCAGGTTCAAAGTTTGGTTTAATATAAAGTTATTCTTCTTAGCTTTGTGTTAGTAGATTCCGCATACTTTACAAAGTTATATCAGTGTTTCATTATTATTAGTTTTGAGTTATACAAGATTGTTAAAACCTTACAAGCTACAAAGTAGTTTGATCAGAGTATATCGATCCAACACAGGTGGTGAAGGTTGAGAAGGGGAGGATGTGGGAGGAGAATTCTCTGAGTCAGATGCAGGTAACCACTGTTGACGCTGCATGTGTCGATCAGTAGCAGGTGACATAGGCATCACTGCATGAGCAAAGTCTGAAGTAGGAGACGCAGGGTCTTCACTTTCTGAGTCAGACGATACTGAGATGGGGTGTGGAGTTGGAGACATAGTACTGTAACAATCCCGAATAGTAAATGTAAGTTAAAAATCATAAACATGTTAGCATTGCTAACGCTCATATAATAGGCAACATTCTTAAATGTTGTGAATACGTAGGCACGGAGGGCATGAGATATTTATGTTTTTGAAAAAGGTCCTTTTTGAAAAAGTAGTTATAGTCCAGTGTTTAAAATACACCTGGTTCGTTATAACCATGGCTCTGATGCCAAATTTTAACACCCCCTAAATTCGATTAATGACAGCGGAAGACTTAACGGGGTATTACGTAGTGGATCTTTGTCACAATCATAGGAAACGTTTTGAAAACACATTTTTATCATTCATTTAAAATATTTAAGTACAGAAATAGTTTTGGAGAGACCAGTCATATCTTCATAGATATGTTTTATTTAGGTGAATGATAAAGAAAACGTTTATTTAAAAACCCGTGCTCGGGTTGATGCCCTTCTCTGTGCCTTGAACATCCATGCCTTAATTACCTGAGATAACATGCTAAAAGTCAACAAAAATTGAGTGATGTCCATAGGTTTAAGTTTAAAGGTTGAACACAAGTAAAGGTGTTAATTGTATCGATAACCAATTAACTAGTTTAAAATCAAGTTTGTTATTGCATTAAGCTCATGACACGCGACGATTAGACAGGCATCGATGTGTGATTTAAACTAATATAAAGGGGTGCCCTCAGGATAGGTCTTTGCCAGTAACCTATGAGTTGTTAAATATTGTGCGCCTAGTCGCTCATCCTAGCTAAACTAAACGGGGATTGTTAGTACCAAATAGATCTATTCCCAAATATTCACGTTCACTCGCAAGTGATTAAGGTTCATGAACAAGGGCCTTTTGGCAATAGCTACTTAAGCAATAAAAACATCAGGCATAGCATACTAAAAAGCTTGTGTTCGAGTTTGTTGCATGTATCTCCTCACAAAAGAGTTTAAAAGTTTAAAGCATGGGCTATGAACTCACCTGGATTGCTCGGTAGTACTAGTATCGTAATTCAAACGATAGGTGGAAATGGCTTCAACACACAACCTAAGTAAAATATGGGAAGTTTTCAGAGTTTGATAGTCTAAGTTCAGTTTATCGCGAAAGTTGTTTAATATAGTGTATTGTTTGGTTAGTTGACTTGTAGCCATTAAAAGTGCGTGTTTAAATTCCTGAAGTTCAAGAACAAAGTTATATTTCAGAATATAACTCATGAGTATGTTCTTGTTTGACGAAGTATAGAGATCGTAGAGAATGAACGAGGTCGGTGGTTGGTAAAACCAAATTCGGGTTTAAGCTTTTGTTAATCGTTTTAAATATATTTTTAACATAGTAATATATATATATATATATATATATATATATATATATACACACACACACACACACACACATATATACAAAAAATAACGAAATGTGACGATATACGTCAAAAGGTTACGAAGGTCGGTGTCATTAACAAATGGTTGATAGGCGTCAAAAAGTGAATCGGTTTGAGAGAATGTGTTAATTGTTAAAAGTTATATATTTATTTTTATCGTTATTACGTTATATATATATATATATATATATATATATATATATATATATATATATATATATATATATATATATATATATACTAGATGTCGAAGCCCGCCCGATGGGCGGGCATGACTTACAATTATAATTTTATGGTGTCAGTTAACGGAAAATTATTTTTAAGGACGTCGAGTTTATTTAATTTTGTTATGGTATTAGTTTATGTTTAAAACATTTTAAGAAAAGGTGAGCTTGACGTATTAAGCCATGCATTTGGAAAGTATTGAAGTAGTTTGAATTATTTCTGATTTTCTCCATCTTTGTTTGTTACAATTTAATGTATATTAAAAGCCGACCGGCGGGTTAAAAATGGCTGAAAAGTGACAAATGAATAAATTAAACAACGGTTAATGAACTACGAACATCGTAAAATATTTTTATAGTGAATAAAGAATAAAAAGAAATGAATGGTAATCTGATAAGAGAAAATAAAACATAATAAATTATTCGCCATTACAAAGTATATGATTTTTGTTCAAATACATGACTAAAAAGAGAATGTTATGTGCTAGTTAGTAACCCGTTTAACCCATTAAAGACCAATGTGATATTTAACCTTTTACGCTAATTTTATCACTCATACATATTTAACCCATTAATGATGCTCACAAGCTTGTTCCGCCTCAATCATCTCACTTGATTTAGGCAATTTCATTTCCTCCAGTTTTGCTCTCTGGTTTGGCTCACAATCTTGCTACACATTGATCATTTCACTTGATTCAGACGTTCTCTTTTCTTCCAGATTTACACTTGGATTTGGCTCACGATCTTGCTTAGTCTTGTTCATCTCACTTGATTCAATACGCATCACCGACCACAGAAAGATTGTTCGTATGTGCGGTTTTGTTTTACGTTATTGTGATCTTAAGAAACACACTAAATTAGGTAAATGTAAATCAATAATAAACATACCAAATTATTTATTGAATGAATTAATAACGAAAAAGAGTGAATGTTCATCTCATATGAGAAAATAAAATTTATTAAAGTATAGCAAGAACAAAATATATGTTGTCAGTTCAAATGTGAAATAAAGTTTGTTTTTACACAACGTTGGTTAATTTTGTGTATTTACCATCTTTATCGTAAAAAATAATTTCTACTTCGTTCATGCTCTTGAATTCTCAACCAAGCCCAGAATGGTTACTTACTAATGGACTACACCATCATAAATTTTAGTTATAAATTTTTCTAATGGCTATTTAAATAAGTTCCATTATAAGTAACGTCAATTCCACTTGGTTCAGAAGATATTGAATGACTAACCTTGTCTTTCTCAAATTTGATGCATTCTTGTTTCAACGCTTCATAACTTTTTCGAATATCATTAATCGCCTAGTTTTTACTTTCCGCTTCAGCCAACAACTTGTGAGCCTATTGGTCATTTAGTACCACATAATAATCGTGTTTATTACAATAAGGTACATGACAACAACTATAAACATGGATAGCAAAAAGAAAACCTGTGGCTTATTTTTGGGCTTATGAGCTTATGTCTGTTTTTGCTTATATTCCATAAGCTCTATTAAAAATGGTTTTTTATTAAAAGAAGGGGAAAAGGCCTCATTTCTTTTTATATTTAAGCAAATACATATAAGTTGTAAATGACCTTAGGTTGTTAGTTTTAACTTTTAACTTTTAACAATAAACGATTAAACTATTTAGCCATCTAGTCCTTCTTTCAAATGTTGCGATTTTGTGTTTAAGATAGTTTTTTTTTTTTTTTTTTGAATGACAGTTTTACGTTTTATTTTTTAACCGGTTGTATCGACGGAAAAGAATTTACGCGGGGTTGTTTTAGTGGTCACATTATTTTCAAAGGTGAAACTTTGATAGTAAACCTTTTTTTTGTTTTAGCTAGACGCTTTTTTAAGTTAGACGTTTTTAAATTCTTTTTAACGAAGTATGTTATTGGTAGTATGTTTTTTTAATTTACTTTTTGAAAACGAATTTGGCGGCGTGTAATCATGAGTTTCAATGGTACTTGCAATGCAACTACTCATGACAAACACTCATGGTGGGTTGCGGTTTGTAAGCACCGAAAGGATTTTGTCTACTTCTTTTAATTTATTGTATATAAAGTTCATTACGGGTCATATATTGAATTGTATCAGCTCTGTTGCTATAACACTTGAGTAACCCAAAATTGATATCGGCTGCTGTAGGCATAGTAGCATCCATTTGATTAATACTGAGAGTTTTCTTACAAACGTTATTACACATCAGTTGCTATTAGTTCTTCTTAGTAAATTAAGCTAATCCAATGTGGCTACAAACTTTCTACTTACAAACGATAACATAGATATTATACAGATACATGGTAGTAAGTTTGCTGGTAGACACGAGTTAGGTATTATACAAACACATGTGACCGATGTCGTACTGTTGGTGCTGAAGGTTCACATGCCTATCCTCTGCTATATCTTGAAATAATTGCTTCCTAACAGTTGTCGTCTGAACGTCAGTACCAGGGTCGTTTTTTGTTGGGGTGTCATCTGCGTCGGGTGGTGGGGGTATTTTTTTTGCGATCCATTTGCGATACACTTTCACTTCTATGACTTTGTTTACGTCTTTGGGGTTTATGTTTTCAAGCGTTACAACTTCGTCTTCTATTTGAATAGCCTTGCCTTTATTGTCACCTTCCATAGTTCTGCAAAATACTAGCTGGAATAAGGAAGTACACACATATGGGGTTTACAAAAAAGTTTTATATAAATTGAGGCTAGGTGTGGCGACCGTAGGAATTTGATGAAGCTTATGTGTATAGCTACTTTGCTGTGTACCTGTGGATGCGAAATACATATATATAGATAATAGCTGTTACATATAATAAGGGATGATAGGGTAGCTTGCACCAAGTATATCTCCCTAAGTGTAAGGAGTGTATAAAAGACAATATATACTGCCAATGTTTTCAGCTAATACAGAGGCCATTCGATTTGTGTGAAGGTATAAACCAAAAATGTGGTGTGTATATGATTGTAGTATAGAGGTGTTCTTTGAAAATTAATATAAAAGTCATACATATTTGGAAGACAATGAAGGAATACAGTAGTCATTTGCTGAGGTGGTCAACCTGAAACATCACCTATTTGTAGTGCATCCAATAACAACCAATGTATAGGGAGAATATGGGACAAGAAGGTTGACAATCCTAATTCATCTAAGGCGAGCGTATACTATGAAGTGATAAATCAAAAGTGTCTTCTATAGACATAATTAGTAAGTGAATAAGTTAACGCAGGGGTAAGCGCCGTTGCGTAAACGGGTAAGCAAAAAGTACAACATGTATATCATTCTAGTGTTATGGGGAAGTGAGGACTACACATAGGTGTCATAAATGTATGAGACAGAATAAGGACCTGTAAAAGTTATTAGGTAAACTTATAAAGTAAAAAGTTTTCCTATAAAGATATGTAGCAACTAAACTCAGTAACATATGCAATTGATTAATGCTAATGCAAAGAATGAAGACCTGGGTTGTCCTAATTTTTGTTAGAAAATCTTTATACACAATGTTTTTAGTGATGTTAGGAGAATGACTTTTATGCTGTTTAATTAGGATTCTCAATCCTTTCGGAGATGTTGCCCTTGATAATGCCACATATAGTTGCCCGTGACCTAAAATTGGGTCCGGAAGATACACCCCGATTTTTTTCAACGATTGACCTTGACTTTTGTTTATTGTCATTGCGTAACAAACTTTGAGAGGACACTGTTTTGGCTTGAATAGGAATGGCATTCTTTCATCTTTACTTGTCAGCACAATTCTTGGAAGAAACACTTTCTGAGCGACCCTCGTGCCTGTAATGATCTTGGCTTCAATAATGTTGGTCAGAAGTTGGGTAACAATCATCCTAGTACCATTGCACAGGCCCCCGACAAGGTTTAAATTTCTTAGTAGCATAACAGGGGTTCCAACTTTGAGAGTCAACTTATGTGGTGGCAAACTTGGGAAAGTGAGCGTGTTCAAGTACTCTGCTGGATACAATAATTCATTCGTGGCTCCATCATTTCCATGTGGAATTGCTTCATCAAAACTCGTGTATGTTGTCGTGTGACCGTGCAATATCTGTAATACCTTTCCACTTAACATATCGGCAGTTTCATTCTTGGGGCATACTATACCTTTTTCCTGTAAGTTTTCCGCCAAAGGGTTTTGGAGTGTCTCATTGTCATAGATGAATTGAATCAGCTCCATTTGTCCATTCTCGTTATCAGCAATGCAGTGTCTTTCTGGTATGGTCACCCATGAGCAGTTTTCTGGGTCTTCTTGATCGCATATTCCAACGTTGCCATCACCAATAGCCAGCAACCATTCTGCTAAAGATGTCACATCAGCGTGTTGTTCTGCAGTCATAGATGCATTCTGGAGCCTCATGTTACGGGAAAGAACGTACACTTTAAAGTGTGACCAAATGTAGGACTCAGATATTGAAGATGATACGATTTCATTTTTAGAGCCTCTTTTCTTTACAGGCAAAGTTTGTCTAAAATCTCCTCCTAATAGTAAAGGCTTTCCACCAAACACAATATTGGGAGTATCAAGTATATCTCGTAGGGTCCGATCCAGGGCTTCAAAACACTTACGATCATTCATTGGGGCCTCATCCCATATAATAAGGTCTGTTTGTTTAAGCAACTCCGCAATCTGTGTTTTTTTTTTACATTACATGCTGACTCATCTGTCAGCTCAAGGGGAAGCTTGAATCTTGAATGCGTCGTTCTGCCCGACGGTAATAGCAGCAATGCTATGCCAGATGAAGCAACCGCCAAAATAATATGACCTTCACAACGTAGCGCACATATTATACATTTCCATAGAAAGGTTTTTCTGGTACCACCATGGCCATATACAAACATTAGTTTCTGTATCTTGCTCACTGTAGCGTGCACAATTAAGTCAAATATTTCCCGTTGTTCATCATTCAGCTGTGGAACCATAGAATCCCTTTCTTTTGCCAGTTGTGTGCGATCATAACACTTTTCTTCCATAACCAACCTATTTTGTAATATCTTCAACAGCCCTTCAGGCGGCATTGGTAGAGCAAAATCTTGAAGCGACTTCCCGTAGAAACTTAAAGCAGCCTCAAGTTCATACAGGGCTCCACCCCATAGTTCCGGTTCGTTCATATTTTTTTAGTGGATTCCAAACATTTCTGAAAGGCGCCTAGGAATATCATGAGACATCTGTTCTCAATATATATGTGTCCCATAGGATTTGTGGGTCTGCAACCTCACAGTGAATAAGTATCTGCACAAATAGTGCGCGTAGCTCAGATGACGTTGCAGATGCAGCCGCCTCTTCCAAGGTGATCAGCCATTCCTGATCATTACCCAACAGACCTAAAGCTTCACAGGCAGCACGATTGGTTGGGTAAACGTGACCATTAACTGTGCGTATACCTGGAAAAGATTTACAGCCTGTTTGATGGCACAACAACATCCTTTGATAGAAAAGGTCTCCCAGACCAGGGTGTATGTATGTTAACCTTCCCACTGAAGGTTTGTTCCTGTTCACTCGAGGTGTCCATTCTCTATCTTTTTTGTTCCACACGAATTCGTTTGGAAAATTCAGGTAGGTAAGGTGTCGATCAAGTGTTGAGGATTCATTAAAAGAAAGCCACTCTGTGAGAGTTATCTTTTTACAATGTGGGTTATTGCCAATTGATTGTAGACGATGGCCCGCTTTAAAAGTAATCCTCTGCATGTTTTCCAAATGAACAGCTAGAATTTGAACTGCAGGTTATCTGTAGTGAATATCAAAACCGAAATTTTTCCAACAAGCCTCGTGCGGTCCTATGAACCTTGCATTAATAAAAAAATTTATTTCATCGATGCGTACAACTGTTTGAACAGTAGAGGTTGACGGTTGTACGCCTGAACTCGTCGATGGGCCAGCCTCTCCAATTGGCCTTGTTATACGTGCAATAATTCTGTCAGTCCCTTTTGAGATGTATTTGAAGAGGTATTTAAAGCATAGTCCACCCGCAGTATTCGACATTGATGTGAGCATAAAAAATAAGGCATAACTAACGGTTATACGGAATGACGTACGCGTTGTCTAACTGAACACCTTGCCGGACCATACCTGGACTGATGTCTCGACGCCGATAATGAACATACCCGTTTTTGTCTACAAATGTTTTGGGACAGTAGTCCTTTGGGAAAAACTTTTTGCACTTACCATTTGGCAACGCACATGGAGCATTCCGGAGTGCTTTCCCGCAGGGGCCATGCATCATCAGTTCTGAAACTACTCTGTACCCTTCTGGATCAGACCAAACTTATACTAATTAATATAAGCAACTATCTTAAATCATTGTAATAGAAGGACATATATCTCATGTAATCATGTATGATCCAACCAAACTTATACTAATTCTAATTTCTACACATGTAACTGTTTAATACTTATTTCAACACTTAACACGCCAAAATACACAGAGGGCCATCATTGTTTAGTGAGAATGCAAGCAAAATATCCATTTACATATATTAGTTCCAACACAGATACAACCAAACAAATACATTAAATGACAAGATTAACAAAAGTAGCATGTGGGATAATCCAGTATTTGATGATATAAGCTTTTCATATACGCATAGACATTAGACTGTGCAGTCTAACAATGAAAAAACGCACAAGATATTGTTGACTTGTTTACTGAATTAAAGATTTGTAGAAACTGAAGCGCTGCTAAAATTCCACTACATTCGACACGTAAAACTCTACTAAACTGTGAAAAAACTGGTGTAACGCAGAGGTTGTGATACATATTTGAAAAACTTGCAGTTTTAGGGGGGTTTTGAGAGATGTAAGTCGAAAAGCTTATGCTAACACCCCTTTAAAATACAGATAGTAGCATTTTTCTACATCCCAAATACCCTTAAAGTAATTTTTTGTTGTTCTAATTTCCTAGAAATAATTCTCCATATCACATCCATTATTGAAACAATTCTAGCATAATAAAACAAATCTAACAAAACTATCAAAATACATATATCTTTATCAGCCAAACAAAAACAAACCTGGAAAGGGGAAACTCAGCCACCAATTCTTAATTTCTGTGTTCTTCGTAACCATGATACTCCCCTTATCAAATCATCATGCCCTGTCAAAACAAATCTATATATTAACTTAAGATCAAGTAGATCGATAAGCACATGATTAACCAATCCCAAACACCCTTCAAGCATACTAATGCTTGCCCAATATCTGTCAAAATCATAGTAAAAGGGACAAACACAATCCTAATTTTGCGTTACGGCGTTACCACTGTAAGTCCCAGTATAAGTATTTGCATAACCAAAAACTCTTGTGGCTGTACTTAAAAACTTTTCTGCGTATACGGGATCAGAAGACCGAAATGCAATAGATCAATTTAAAGAATGTGTTTGCCAAAAATTAATGCAAAGAAAATTTAGGACAATATATTTATAATATTTTTTTATAAAACTTTTAAAATTGTGTGATATATAGAAATGACGGAACTTACTTGGTAGATGTGAGGCATACTAAATTTCGACTATTCGTAACTGATGTAGAGAACTAATGTTGCTGCACACACGACATGAAACGAAACTGATGCCTAAAACTTGCACAATTCACAAATGATGCTAGGACATGTCCACTGAGAGTTTCACATTCAACCAAGAGCGAACACTTTGATCCATTCTGTGTTAATAAAAGATTGACATAATATATTTTTTTTAACCAAAAAAGTGAAATCGTTTTGCTCAGACTTGAGAGTGCAGAACTGGACAAAAGGATATCCGAACCTGCCATGGCTGCAAACACTTTTCTGATAGTGATGCCCAGCCAAGATACGGGTCGATTTCACCCAGCAATCCAGCATGTCCCTGCACATGTATAGGAATATCAGTTTCAAAATAAGCCACACTTTTTTGCATAATGTATATTTAAGTAACATATTTCCAGTTATAAAAGATGAACATAACACCATTCCTTTTTGCTGCTCTCAATTCTATTAGCGGGGAAATAGTATTTTTGTTTCACTGCAAGTCAAATGCCATCAGAAAGACACTGAATGGTGACAATTAGTTCACACCTGACAGTTGAAAGTCTCAGAAAATCATCTAATTATTTAATCTAAAAGACTTCCATATTACAAATATAGTTGCTATGAATGAACATGTAAAAGAACAAATTGGTAACTTAAATGTACCAGTAAAATACAAAAGATTTCATAATAAACAAAACAAAGCATGCAACAACAACATAAATGTACACAATTGGAACTCCAAAATAATCAATAACTCATACCTTGGCTAGACAACAAATTCTTGTGCCTGAGATTGTTGTTGGAACTCCAGGAAGTCTATAATAACCCTAATATCAAACCCTAATACCAACAAAACAAACATATACATAAATAATGGGACACAATAATGCAAATAACCTGATATATGTTAGCATCATCAAAACTGTGAGTTGCTAAGAAACTACCATACACATGGCACTTTGAAATATAGCATCTAACTTGTGCCATAGAAGATTGAGCTTATAGAAGTTTACTTATCTTTACCTTTTTATTGACGGAAACTGGGATTAAGATAACTGCCATGTAGCATACAAAATATCAAAACCTTAAAAAAACAAATCAAACATGCTTACAATTTATGGTTAACGACAATCATGAACATCCAGCACCGGAAAGGTACAGGTCACTAATGAACAGAAAACCTTCCCTTTTCACTTAACGGCTAAAATATTCTTCCATCTTTTGTGAATGTGCACCATTGCATAAGAAACCTATAACCTGATCGATTAAACAAAAAACTTAAATAAACCAATCACAAATCATTGAAACTAAATAAAACTCACCAATAAATCATTGTTTTAAGATTCATTACAACCACATGTGTTCAAAGAAGACAACTAATTAACATGCAAACACCTAAAAAAACAACAACATATGCATATACATGAACGAACCGTCAGCATGGATTAGGGTTAAGTATTATATTTTTTTGTAGGGATAGATGAATGAACCGTCATTTTTTTGTACGTATGTTTATATTTTGATTAGGGTTACTTATTATGTAGGGATTCTCATACTTATCTCAAATAATTGGTAGCTTTATAGATTTGGGATTGCAAGCTATAATCAAAAAAAATGTGTTGGTCTAGTGGTTATCGTGCTTGTTAATGTTATTCATGTTCGAATCTTGGCAACACTTTTTTTACAAACATTAAATTCGGATTTTAAAGATTGCTTAGGTGGCATTAATAAATTATAAAATTGCTTACATGGCTAGAATGTAATGACATGGATGCTAATAACATGATGACATGGCTGATAATGAATTACTGGGCATTGACTGGGCAATGACTGGACATATCCTTCAAATGCCTCCTGTTATATATAATGTAGATATATATATATATATATATATATATATATATATATATATATATATATATATATATATATATATATATATATATAAACTACATATTTATTTAATTTACGAAAAGTGCTTGATCGAATCGGATTTATATAAAATACTTATATATATAAAATATAAATTATAAAATTTATATTTTTAATAAAAACCTTGAAGTTTTATAAAATTTACATTTTAACCCCCTAACGGCATAACTTTACACCGTTAGTCCAAAACGATATTTAATTTCATTTTTAGTCCAAAACTCTTTTATATTTACATTTAATACCCAAAAATTTCTAGATTTACAGTTTTCAGTACAAATATGCCAAAATGGCAGTTTTCCCTTAAACTTTGTATTTTAACAGTTTTAGTCCCTCGGGTTTGAAACTTTTGCAAAAATAGTCCAAATTCCACTAACTTCAAAACTTAATCTTTTTATTTTCTAAATAAGTTTAAAACAGCTTATTTGAGTTTTAAAAACAGCTTATTTGCCAAAAGAGCTTATTTTTCACTAAATGGGCCATTAACGAGTTAAATTTTAGGCCCGTTAAGGTTTTTCAATCCAATGGGCTTAGGAAACTTTTGGACTTAGCCTTAGGCTTATTTTTGGACTACATTTCTATTAGAAACAGCTTATAGGACTAGCTTATTTTTGACATATTGGGCTTAAAGGCCCAATCGTATATTTATTAGTTTTGAGAAAACGCGACTAGCTTTTAGGTTTAACGAGGGATCGTGTGGGTTTATGTAAGTGAGTTTAAAGCCTAGCTTATTAGTTTGCCATATGAACTAAGGGTTTATGCCATAAAATGATATGTTGTGTGTATAGTTTAGAAAATACGAGACCAAAGTATGTCGACCATAACCAAGGCTAGAAATAGTTTTTAGTTTTTGTGTCCAAAAATATTCTAAGTGTGGGAAGTGAAATCGTATAGGCCAAGTGACCGCGAAACGTGTCTATTAGAGTACTTATACATTGTTTTAGTGTGAGGCGTCTTACTAAACTTGGTTTAGGAAGTATTAAACTTATGGTTTAGCCACTAATACGTGTATGTTATATCTTAATATTAACGAGAAATTGGTTAAAGTAATTGTGGAGTAATGAAATAAAATGTGGATGAAATATTAAAAGGAAGAAGTTTGGCTTACCTCACCAAGTATTGGTGTAGTAGAAACGTGTCGTAGAGGCTAGAAATGACCAAGGAAAGGCTATGGCTTGATCCAATGTACACCCAAGAGCTTGATTATTTGTCTTAGCTTGGTTCGAGACTCCCTAAGCTCTTTTACCCAAGTAATACGTATACCCAAAAGACTTAGAAACTAGTTGTGAGTTGATATGTGATTAAGGTGATGTACATGGATCATATACATGCATGTACACATGTATATATATGAGAGGTTTTGAAACGTGGGAAATGTGTCCCATGGTGACCAAGGATAACATGGTACAAGGAATAGAGGTCAAATAGTTTTGTGATGATGAGATTTGTTCATGAATCATCCTTGTGTACAAACGGGCAAGAAGAAAACAACAAAGCTACAATGGTTTCGTTTTGGTTTGTAAAAACATGGTCAACAAGGAGTTGTGAGGATTCTCATGAGAGAATAGTAGAGTGGTTGCACAATTCGTCCTTGTGGAGTCCTTACCGAGAGAAAACAACAAGAAAACATGGATTTGGGTTGAGTTTATTTGTTTAAAGGAGGTCAATTCCTTTTAAACTACACATGGTCAACAAGGAAGTCTCATGGTTGCCTCTTAAGTCAAGCATGCGTAGGAGAGGGGGGTTTACACGTATTTATCCTTGTGGATATGTTAACGAGAGGAAGAAAACAAGAAAAATATCATGATATCTTGTCTTGGCTCGATTGTGGGTTTTGTGAAAGTCAAAACTTAATAAAAATGTGTCCTAGGAAGTTTAGGAAACTTTGGAGTTAAGTTTAGGACAATACGAGGCATAGTGAACTTAAAACGAATTTTTAGTTTTTAGGAAACATGTAAAATTGAGTTGAGCTTTGATAAAATTTTGAGGGTTAAATGACCATGATATTGAAGATGGTTTGACACACATGATGTAACACCCCCAAAATACCGCAGCGGAAGACTGTGTCACTGGGGTGCTACTTCATAAAACAAAGTACAAGTTATAGAAAACGACCTCTAAATGAGACGTTTTAAAAAGTTAACATTCAATTAATGAATTCAAAGTTACAAACATGAGATTCCAAAGTATTATACATAAATTTATACAAAATGTTTTGAATGGTAAATGATAAAAAGCGTAAGTCTTCAGAATATGCAGCTTGACTCTAAGTTCCACGCACTAGCTATCACCTTACTAACCTGAGATAAACATGCTAAAGTGTCAACACAATGGTTGGTGAGTTCATAGAGTTTGTCTTAAAACAGTTGAAAAGTCTTTAAAGAATATTCGCACAGCAAAGGCATCGTGAATCCACTCAGTTGCAAGTCCCACCCATAACAACACTTGCAACCTGTGTGTTCACAACCTACTGCTAACATATAGTATGATTTCGATATATGTGTATACGATATATGCACGCTTAATGTAAAGTATCACTGCCTACTAAACCTCATGACAAGAATAAGCACAAATGCTTCAAAGCTGGATTATATTCACCCAAGGCCATGAATATATGGCAATGGTGGGGGCGTCAGCCTGATGGTACTATCAATACCTCTCCATTGGCTCCATCCAGGAGTTAAACAGTGGTTAAAGAATAAAGCGTATAGAATAGTTTTCACACATTAAGGCACATATCGTAATAAGACTACACATCATGTTTAAGAGTATAAAAGTATAGCGTAGCATATGAGTAAAATTGTCTTTAGTAAAAGAGAAAGCAAGTAGTTTAAGCATGTATCTCCCCTAAAGAGTTCAAAACAAGTATTAAAAGAGTAAGAGTGGGGCTATGACTCACCTTAAGCTTATGTAATGAGAAATGAAAGTGGTAGTCGAATCGCGAAAGTCTCTAAGAGCAGCCAATAATAGAACGTAGCGAATTAGGTTTGGAGTAACGTCTAAGAATACGAAGAATTGCCTATATATGTCTTGCATAATGTTCATGATGTAGTACTTAGTATATAGTGTAAGTCTTTAAATATGGTTTATGAAACATGTATAGGTTGTATATCTCTTACTACCGTTCGGGCCGACATAATTCAGAAGTCATGGAGTAAACGTTCGAGGAGCCAGGACACTTTAATTCGTAAATCCACAACTCATCTCGACGGCTTACTTAATGAACTCCTCACATGAGGCTCCCTACTATTGTAGTATTTGATAAAATATATATAAGTTTTTGATCTTTAAAAGTTATATGGTCTTTAGCCGTGGCTTTGCCGTGACCTTGGTCATTGTTACCATGGTCTTGAGACTCAATCTTGGCTTTAGCCATGGTTGTGGTCTTGGCTTTAGGTCATTAGACCTCTTGGTCTTATTAAACCATAACTATTATATAGTAACTTTGGTATATAAAATAGCTGTTAAGAAACTGAAGAAAATCTCATTCGTTATTGGTTTTCTGGAAACGTGCTCTTGAGTTTTGAAGAAAACATGATTCCGGACAACTTTCGTGTTTTAACTTTTTGATGAAACGGACCAGAAGGGCCTCTTTTTGCGTGTTTAAGGTTCTGTCACATAAAGTTTGAGACAGTTTTGCCGTAGAAATTTTAGTAACTTCTAATAACCATAACTATTGACTCGTGTACTCGTTTTAGGTGATTCAAATTGCTATGTTTTCCTTGTTAGGTCCTATTTAACAGTAGGTTAGTTTCAAATATCATAGTTATACTATTTTGGTCATGGTTCTCCATAAAAGTCACTAGTTTCCTTGATTACTTAACATAAGTTAATATATAGTTTCCATAACTTGTTTTATTAGTTTTTATACATCATGAACATAATACAAAGACCATATATAGCATGAATGAAACATAATAAGCATGAAAATGATATTGAGAAAGAAAGTGTATTAGGGTTTCTTACAACTTTTGGCTTTCTAAAGAAAGGAAGTCAAGTATGAAACTAGGACACTAAACCTATGCTTGCAAACCCTTCACCACAACTCTTGAAACCCTTGCTAGCCTTGATATAGACCTTGTGAAAACCATTTAACCTCAGCCCCTAACACCTTGTGTAGCTCCTAATTCAACCATGGAATCACCAAACAAACTCTTGATTCATGTAGAGACTAACTATGCCTTCAACTTTGGTGTGTAACTTATAACTTGGAAATCAAAGGATCAAGGTTTATGGATTATGTGTGTGGCGTTTTTATGGAGATGAAAGGAAGGGATGAGCTAGCTTTTATAGTGTAAATGAGGAGGTTAGGAAGGTGTTAGGAAGGTGCCTTAAGGAGGTGCAAGTTTAGGATATTTAGGAAACTTAGCATGGAAGTTTAGACACTTGTTTTCATCCTAGAGCTTAAGGCATGAGATCAAGACACATATTAGGTGAATCCCCCCCCCCTATAAGTCGGCCAAGGCTGATCTAGGGTGACTAGATGAGCAGTCATGGTCTTATCTAAGTTACGGAGTGAGTTTTGGTCCCGGTAATTGCTAACGGTAAGTCGTTAAGTCCTGAAACTTAAAATCGGGTATTTTAAAAATATGAAACTTATAAATATGTTAAAAATTATCAATATACTCCATAATAAAATATAAAATGAGTGGTAGGTTCTATTGGGGTGCTCAAACGCAGCTAAAACTGGAAATACGGGTCTAAAACGCGTAATACGTAAAACGTACGAATATTGTGTAAAATTGAGAAAAGTAAAATGTAACTTTTCTAATAGGATAATAATGACTTAAAATGACCTATAATGTCTAGGCTGGGCTCAGTCTAGTGTCGGTTGGTATTTAATGTCTTTAAACTTAAAATCGTAAGCCTAAAAATCAAGGAATGATTTATAAAATCAAGGAATGATTTTTGGTCAAAGGAGGAGGGAAAAATATGTTGACTTATTCCAAAAATGTGAAAACTCAAATTGTCTTAGAAACGCGGTGCAGGTATAGGCTAAGGTTACGGCTAACTAAAAGTGCTTAAAAACGAAAATTCCTGTTTCTCACGGTCGAGGTTTATTTGGTCATATTTTTCTTAGTCATGATTAATTCTCTAATTAATCATGAGAGTACTAAACATTTTTCTGATGCCGGGAAAATTAACGTGGTTGAGTTTCGTTGTGCATAGGATTTTTAAATGACGTTTTAACCTAAACGTGTATTTCCTTAATAACTTTCACGAAAATGATCTGATGAGTGTCAAACTTTTATTTTGCCACGGAAATGATTTATCATACGAGAATATGAAATGAAAATCAAATTTCGGAAAGTGAATAGTAAAAATGAATAGTAAAAATGAATAGTGAAATTTTCGGGAATAGAAGTTAACCTGAAAATGTGAATTGTTACACATGATTCTTGGTTAGGAGGAGTAATGAGTGGTGCAAAAATATATATATATGTCGCTTAGAAAAATTGTGAGTAATCGAGGCAAAGTAAACGGGGTTTAGGGACATAGGTTCGAAAATAATAAAAGGATTTTGGGCTTGGTTTTGGTTTTGGGCTTGTGTGTGTGGACTGGGCCCAAGAAGAAAGAAATGAAAAGGGCCCGTTTGGTGTGTTTTGGTTGTAGCAGAACTGGGCCGAGTCCCAATGAGTGTGTAGGCCCAAATTGGCTTGTCTCGAAAGTCATGTCGAAGTTGAAAGTAGTTACTGAGTGTTCGTGGAAATTTTCGTGAGCTCAGGAATTTATTAGAACGTATTCAGTTAATTATCGAATGATATATATATATATATATATATATATATATATATATATATATATATATATATATATATATATATATATATATATATATATATATATATATATATATACTAGCTTTCGAAGCCCGCCCGATGGGCGGGCATGACTTATAAAGTTTCTTGTAAGGAATTAGTTAAGTAGGACTTGTATGTTAATGCGTTAAACAGGAAAATTAGTTGACCATTATTAATTATTTAACAACTTGACAAAAAAAAACAATTTACAATTGCAATTTGTTTATGTTTTTTACTTTCTAGTTTAAAATAAGTGGTCTATTTATTTACTTCTTAAGATACTATTATCCCTCTGGCCAAAAATATAAGTATAGTTTGACATTTTATATGCAACTTTGTTCTTAGATATCGTTAAAAAATATAAGTTAATGAAAATTAAGATATAAACATACCAATCAAATTTTTTTCATTTTAATGGGTCTTTGTGGACATAGAAACTCATATGCATCCACTGTGTTTACTTTGACCAAATTTGTTTCATTTTTTTTCATTTTCCATTATTTCATGTCTTTCGACAACGGAAGAAGTTACTAAAAAATACAACAAAGATATTGATATAAATACATGTGAATATATTAAGCCAAATTTCATAACCTACACATGCATCCATAAAAATGAAAAGTTTTTAAATTGTATACATTTCTTTCTTATACAATTATGAAATCAACGAACAACTATGATCAAGGTTAACGGGAAAACAGTTAAAAAATTGAAAGATTAAATACAAATGATTGTTAAAAAAATAAGACAAACAATATACCAATCGGCTTGAAATTCTTCACTCGTCTTGTCTAGTCTCTTGAAGTAAAGACGTTGTAATATAGTCTATAAGATCCTATAGCAGCACGATCACAAATATATGTCAAATAGTTAAAAGTATTGGCATTTAATAGCATGTATCAATCAATTACTTATACCTTAAAAGCTCAAAGCATCTAAAAAACACTAAATATAAAAATCAGCACAAAACTAAAAATAGCAATTAGACAATGAAATGCATGTGTTGCAGCCATTCGTCAAGTTTCCACAGTGTCAAGATTACTCACAAATTATGGCGTCATATGGGTCAAAACATGTATATTATTTGTGGGTCAAAACGGGTCGTGATAGGAGAATACTTTTTTTTTTCCAATTACTTGAATGTTGTATATAGCTAATTTATAAAATATAATTAAAAAAGTATATAATAAAAATATAGTTATTTCTTAAAATTAAATATGTTACAATGGACCATAGAAATTCTCTTTATTTAAAAATATGTCACCAGTTTCGCTCATCATCAAAGATAAAAATGTACTCATGCCCATAATCTTTCTTCGAATGCAACCCCATTTTTTTCCAAGGGGTTTCTTTTCCTTGTTAGCCCATCTTCTTAAGATCCCTAAAACGAAGTTAAATTTTCATCCTTTACTATTGTCTATTCCATCTGAACACAAAATATATAAACCACCGACATTTGTCCAAGCCAGGTTTAGAAAAAGGGGGCGGTGAAACAAAACCTTTTCTACTCGCGCAGAACATAATTACTAAATATAAACAACAATAATGTAAACATTTACTTGAACTTTGACTGTGAGTATATTGGGGCCGACTGCTTGCCAACCGGAGAGTGGCCAAAACTCATTTACATGAGCATTAACAATTCTCTCACATTATTAATTTGTAATAAGCAATAAAAATAAATGGAAGATTACTCAAGTACCTTATTACTTATGGAAATATTTTAACATGGCATCAGCCTACTCACATTTAATGTATAAAGAGTAAAAAATCACCTTACAAGGTACAACTTACCTGGCTAGTTTCATCATGCACCTGATACTTTTTGGTAAGGACATTCTTCTTTCCTCCTGATAACAATTGAATAGAGTAATTAATAACAAAATAAAAATGAAATACAAAAGAAAAGGAAATAAAACATAGAGAACACTTAAGAGAGAAAAAATAACAAACCATGGACATAGCCTCATCATCCCACACAAAGTAGACCTCATTTGTTGTTGGCTGAACTGGAGCTTTATTTGCAATAACAGGTGGAGGTCCAAAAGTTAGAATGAAAGATTAAATTAGGCTAGAAAATGCTAATTAAAGTTAAAAGCAACAATTTTGACACAATATGCGTCAAGAAGTTCAGCTTACGATCCAGTAAGGTACTATTTGTAGCATGGTGAACATGAAGTTCTTCATTGAACCAAAAAAAGTTCAGGTGGGGTCTGATCCATAAGTGATCCCCGGGAAGTTCGTCTATGGGCGGTTAGTTGCTTGTAAGTAACTTTTTTTTTTTTTTTCAAATTTAAGTTCATCAATAAAGTGTACTAAACATTTTTAAAAATTACATATGTAGTCAACTAAAGTAATAAACATATTGATCCATACCACAGTCCATGATACACGACCCCAATGGAACCTGCAAAATGTAAAATATCAAATGATTGCATAAATATGGGAAAACTATATTCATAGTTAGTTCATGCGAGTGTTTGATAGACTGTTAAATGTCTACCCGTTTGATACCTTGTCCAATATGACTTCTGATTTATTTAGCCATTTCAGCCTAACTAACTTGTCTTAGTTTTAGCTAATTTTCTACGTCATCTGTTGTAAAAAAAAAAAAAAAAAAAAAAAAAAAAAAAAAAAAAAAAAAACCCCGAACTGACATGTCTAATAATCATATTGCCAAACCAAATAGATTGTAATATATGAAGCGACGGATACCTTTTGAGGGCTCATGACGAGACTTGCAAGAATTTGACCACAAATTCACAACTCACACCTTGTATATTTGTTCCCTAACATCAGGACTAAAACCACTGACCTCCATGTAACAACCTCTCTTTCCGGACTCACCATAGTTCCCTGAAAAGAAGTAACTATAAGTTAACTTCAAAATATCTCATGACATGTGTCATTGCCATGTAGCATATATTGTCACCATATCCTTTCTTGTAGAACTCAACAATATCTCGTTGGTTCTCCTCAGCAATTGTGAGCTTATTTGCAACCATTCAAGATAAACTTGGACACCAACAGTATCAAATGAGCTTATTTATTCAGCTACTATTGATGAAATGTTGTTACCTGAACTATAGGCAGAAAAGACAAACCGAGAAACCTCTCCGATCTCGATCTGTACAACTCGGCATCTTCTACTGTCAACATCGGACTTTCTCCTTGATACGACTGCAACACTTTCACAGTAAACATGATTTCTATGGCATCATGTACCCCCTGAAACAGTCAGATGGTATACTGGATGGTCACTGCACAGTGCAGAGTTTCAGATTTAGCGTTGTTACAAATGCTAGTCTTAATATGTTATATTGTCACTCCCTAATTTAATTTAACACGATCGTAAGTTAAAACGTATCAATTTAAAGTTATGTCTGATTCAATTTCAGTTTCCTACAGTTCAAAAGAGATAGTTATGGTCAAAGCATACGTTTATGATACTGAAAAAAGAAATAAACACTCACACATTATGAAGAAGAGACCCTATAGTGACCCACAACATTCAAACTGAAGTTATGTCTTTATGAATGCTTACTTTTGTGATTGAATTAACCTTGACCAGACTTTCACCAATTTTTTTAATTGGATTCTTTGAAAGGACTACAGGGACACAAGCAGCAATCAGGCAAGTTTAAGCTGTAATATTATGCTAAACCGAAGATGTTATATACGAATTTACTCGTCTCTCATTCCTCCGTAAAGACTATACAAATGTTTACTTTGTGTGTACATGAATCTAAGAGCAATCAAGGCATATGGGCGTAACAACAAAATTAAAACTTAAAAGTTGATGTGTTGTTTGCTTCCGCTTAATACCTACGATAACTAAAAAGATTGAGCAAATATAGCTTGGACACAATAAGCTGAAGCTAAATGAAGCAATGTAAAAGAACAAAGACAAAAAATCAACAATAACCACATATATACATTCTATCAATTAGTTTGCAAAAAATCAAAAGTGACAAAACCATATATAAACATCCCTATTAATTATTATCTCTGAAAGTAACCAAAGATTTATCAATTTAGCTAACTTTGAGGAATTAATATAAGCAAAGATAAATACATACAATACTCATTACAAATATATTACGTTTGGACGGAAAGCACCATGTATATACGTCAATAGCACCATGTATAGTATAGCTAATATAATGAAGCCATTTTATCAAATGCCAATGATGTTGATAATAAGCATAATTATTATTTGATAAATCAAAAAGTTATACCACTCTAGACATCCATCGAAACAGATAAATATGTCATTGGTCCATAAATAATTATAATGACATCAGTGTTACCTTTCCGAACCCAACAGCTAATGCATCGGCAGCACCATCTATTCGCACATTATAATTAACATGAGAAATGGCCTTGAAGAGTCCCGAATAATCAGTCCTAGCTCATGATCATAACGAACACACAACTGTGTCAGTTCTGACTGTGCGTTCAATGAGTATTACCAACAACAAACGTAAGTAGATTATATAATAAAGAAATGTATGAATGAAAAACAAAGTTTGCTATATGTGTTATACCTTTTTAGGATCAAGCAGGGCAATCAAGGTGTTGGTAGCATTTTGCAGCTTTTAAAAACGTCATTCTAACATGTACATCTTTTGCATAAATGGCAAATAAAACCCCTGAAAAAAAAATATCAGAACCAAAAAGTTCGCTTGATAAGGACACAATTAATATGATACATTGCAAAAATTATAGATTAAATGAAAATGCAACATACAGGTGTCACTACTTCTGGTTTCAAATCGGGGCGACACTGGTCAATGGCTGCAGATACGGGTGTTTCAGGATTTTAGATGTCTAAAAAAGTCAGAAAAAAAAAGTTAATATGACACGCATATGCTTTTTATGGGATGGATATTTATGAAAACGTACACTATCCAGGTACTCATCTAACACAACAGCTAATGCATTGGCAACACCAGCTATTCACACATTATAAATAACATTGACGGGAGTAATATATATGTAGCTGTAACAGAACATTATTCAAATTAAGTAATTAACATATGATCAAACAAAGGATCGAACTTGGTACGTTTTCTCAAGTATTGCGGTACGTTGGTATGGTACAAATATGATTTCAGTCTAAGACTTTTAGGATGCAACTTGTGAGAAGAAACAATGTGGCTTGCGTTCATGAGTATTTAATTACCCAACAAAACTGTTTAGTGTCACAAAATTGTAATGAATCCAATAAGGTTATCACTATGCTCAGTATGAAATACGACCCCTATTTCTCTTCCCACTCAAAATATCAAGTACCAAAACTAAACAAATGTGGTTTTTAGCCCCTTATAAAAAAAAATTCTTCATTACTGGGAAAATGTCGACTTCTGATATTGATGTTCATACAGGAAAAAGCACATTTTTGAATCATCTTTTTTATACAATTTGGGACATGGGCTGTTTGGGATATTGGTTTGGGACATGGGTTGTTTGGTATAATGATTTGGATAACATAGGGTCTGAAGTGCATATGTTACTGCATACACATGTATGTCAGTGGGTATGTGAATGACCTTTTAGGTGTCCTTAGTTTAGTGTATCAAAGTAAATTGTGTTGGTGCATCATGGCCTGTTTGGGATAATGGTTTGGCTGGCATATGATCACATAATCATATGTTAACGTTAGGCCTTTTGGAAAATGATTACATAATCCTATGTCACCTCTTACAACTGTTATTAAGGTCAGATATCAACCTTGGAGCGAAATGCTGTTATTATTGGTTGATTTCTGTATTCGAGCACCACGCGCGCAAACTATGGAGATACGCATTAGCTATACTCAAAATGAATGTTATTAAAACAGAAAAATACCATATTTTCTTATATTTTTGGCACATCATCTGGTTTAAAAGTAAGATGACAGTCAAGATCAAGTCTAACATTATCACCATATAAAAAATATGTCAACTTACCTCAAGCATGTAGCGCTCAATTCAATGCAAAATCCACAATGAAAATCCACATTGCTCAAGTGCCCTGTACCATTTTGTTGTAACACTTCGATAATCAGCAAGTTTAGAATGCCCAATTCATTAGAGTTTATTATAGGTTGCATGAAAAGTTTAAATCTATTAGTAGCCTCATTGACCTTGAAAGTCCCAAATCATTTTCACACAGAGTACTGTCTAATGAGTGTTTTTGTAACCATAATTTCATTTTGAGCCACAGTAGTTAGAGCTGCTATGGTACCGATTGCTGAGCCACATAGAGTGATATAGTTACTATCATTTTTAACATGAGTTTCATACGAATATTTACGACACATGTGTCTTACACTATAGCTCTTATTTTACCTGCAATGTTTCTTTTTTCTTTTGGTGTTTGCCGAAGGTTGGTCAAATAAGAAAATAAATAAATAATCAATATGTAAGTTCACTTTTTATGCTATCAAAAGCAACAATATACCTTATTGAAATCAGCGTAATCCAGTATCTCATCATGCCTTCACAAATAGAAATCATAAGACAATATTATACCAGACTTTTTTGCAAAGGACATTGTAGCTAAATGCGGTGACTTGCATGGTTCATCTAATACAACGATAGTAGAATACTAACCTGTATAAAATCATAACCGAATTAGCAGTGATTATAAGTTAGATATGTTTCATTAAAAGAAAAGGATAAATGGTCTACCTGCTTGATAATATCAACGTCAACTTCTGATTCATGAAGAAACATATCTGCACATTACAGACTAACATGAATTCCTTATCCTTCATTGCTCATTTGTAGCTGAAAATGTTAATATAACAGTTGCAACTTATAAGACTCCATATTAGTGTCACAAAATGTAATGTTGCAGTTGTTGTAATACCATATCTTTTTGTCGTCAATCCTTAGTATCGTTGCTTCTGTCATGAACTTCACTCACTGATAGACATTTAAGAGATTAATTAGCAGATTAATTAAGAAAAGCATGTAAGTATTAGTATAGGATATACCATCTGTGTGTCTGGATTCATTCCTAAGAGTGTTATTAATGGTAGATGGTTTTTGAGTCGTTCTTGTTCCAAATCTGTCTGTCTGTTCTTATCTCTAATATTAGTTGCGGACTCTGCCATTAATTATATGCGAAATTATATATCATGGAATAATTGTGTCATACAAATTTTTAAATCTATAGCTACACTTACATTGTTATGATTTCTTCGGTATTTGGAATTTTACGATTCAAATAATGGTATGTTTCAGAAGTTGATGACAGTTGGACTGATCCAGTGGAAGCCACGGCGCAAAGCAATTAGCATTGATGACAGTTGGACGGTTTTCGACCATATCGATTCGGCCATTACCATGACGACCCCCAATGTCGTTGAGTTCAGATAGAAGAGATGCAGGGGAGAGTTCTTTATCCTTGATGGAAACGGGGATCCCGGAGACAATACCAATTTCAAGGTACCTGACGAGATGGTATTTGAAATAAATGAGAAACTTATATATAATGATCCATTCTAATAATTTACTTGTCAATAAGTTAATTTAGGTGCGTTTCATCTCAATCGCACCAAATACAAAATTTTGCTAAACTGGGAAGATGTCTGATGGGTCAAGTTGCTTTGCTCAAATGGTATGATAGTTTCACAAAGTCCATTATTAACACATAATGCCTGTTAGAACATTTATTCACAGACTTAGATTTTTTTTGTAATATTTGTGTTGCTACTGAGTGGTAGATTTTTAATTGATTAGAAATTTACCAAGAAAAGAACACAAATCCAAAAAGACAAAACTTACTCAGGTTTGTTAGATGCATCTTCTGGGTCAGCTTAGTCTGAGCTGAAACACGTTTCTTTCAGTAAGTAGTATGAGTTTGAGTTTCCGAAAAGAATGATTATTTTGTATCAATATTGTTCTGTAATCATATTTAGCACGGGTTATTTATAACTAAAGAAGGGATTAAAGTTCTTTGTGTTGTCAGCCAACCCAAACTTTGACCCGCACTAAACTTGTAAATAGTTGTTTAGACTGTATATACCATTTTCCCTTTCAATACCGCTCATCTTGTACCCTCCAAAAGGAAATGCAGCATCAAAAACATCAAAATAATTCACCCAAACTGCCCCAGCTCTCAATGCTCAAGTCAATCTGTTTGCAGTATCAATGTTTTTGGTGAACACACAAGCTGCAAGTCCATATTTTGTCGCCTTAGCCCTTTTTATCACATCATTGACCTCCCTGTCACGTAATACAAATTATGAGATTAATCAAGTATGCATTAATGAATTCATAAAAAGAATTAATTTTTGTGAGGATTTGGGATTTACTTGAATTTCAGGATGGATTGGACAGGACCAAAGATCTCATCTTGAGCTATAAGCATATAACCAACCAGGTGGCGAGAAACAACCTCCTTAATAGTGAGATTAGACATGTATTGCACATGTAGCTAAGCGCATTTTGAACCTTAGAACTGGATTTATTGATGCTCAACGACACGTCAATGTCCCAAACAGATGAAGACTCGATAGAATCGATGGTTTTATACAATGTTCATAGTCTTTGGACTCTAGAATAAGTTTCTTCTTTTTCTCTAAGTAGGGATTAATTTCCCCAACATCATCATCATCAATGCAGAACTAAAATACAATTATTTGTTCTTACCTTTCCAAGGCTGTTCAAGATATTTAAGTAATGCGGCAACATCCTTAAGAGACTGGTCCAACAGATTTTTGCCATGGAAGGAGAAATCAACATTATCTGTTACGATTTAATTGTTAAAACAAATATAGGCATCTAATAATAACTTCTTTTTTTTTTCATTATCTGCATGATGTCGCATCTATACATGTCAACTATAATATTTTTTGATTGATGAAGCATGCATTATAAAAAAACTGAAAATAACAGAGATGAGTGAATCACAATAACATAGCTACCAGAACTTTTCATTCGATACAGTTTCATCTTTAGCATATAGAACCTCTTGTAACTCCACACTGCATGTAAATCATGAAGATACATCTAAATAAAAGATTTACTAATTAGAAAACAACCTTGCTTCTCAAGGGACAGCTTCTTCTTCCTAACATCATCATCAACCTTATCACTTTCATCAGCCATTAGATAAATCAATGTATCTATGATCATAATCTGTTGCAAAAGCATATTTGTATGGTTACCATTCAATAACTGTAGTAAGATCACTTGCACCTACTGAACTATATTAAAACACTTCATAACGTCTACCTGCACAGAAAAGCAAACAAAAAAATGAACAGGAAGTCAGAAAAGAAAAACCACCAAAGGTAGTGTGTATAGCAACATACTGAGAAGATGATTGCTTCTAGAGGATACGGGATTAGGGTTGAGGAAAACTTGTGTGATATGAATGATATTAGGGTTTTCAGTGATGAAAGCCGTATATAAATTTAATGCCTTTCTAAACTTATTATCCTATTATGATATACATACATACATTTATAAATTATAAGTTCCCGAAATTATCACAAAGTAATGTAATGGTGTAGTGGTTAGGATGCATGTTAAATATATGGGAGACACTATGTTCGAATCTTGTAACAGTCTTTTTGAAAAAAAATCCGGGAATTAAAAATTAGCTTATATGTTTAATTTAAATATTAGCTTACATGTATGTATTGTGATGACATGGCACAAATTGAATTACATGGCAATGACTGGGCAATGAGGTGGCATTGACGTGTAACGCCTCCTGTTATATATAATATAGATATATATATATATATATATATATATATATATATATATATATATATATATATATATATATATATATATATATATATATATATATATATACACGTTACTTAATAAAAATTTAGTTATTAAAAATTAATTCGCGATACATAGACTATCTAGGTTCGTGTGTAAGCGCGTTCCAAAGTAAACGGTAATCACCAACGTCTTTGTGATTATAAAAATATATCTCGACTAACAAACAGAAAATATTGTTATCGGTAAAGACGGTTTTTAATTATCGTAATGATTTGTAAATCATACGTTTGCATTTACTATTCATGAGGGAAAATTACGGGAGGTTACAAAACACATGTCGACATGTTATAGTGATCAAAGAAGAAGGAAGAAAGAACAAAATATTTTTGTGCAAAGAGGATTGATTTTCTGCAAAGAATAATGTAGTATTTATAGGCACCAGGAGGTTCGGGGATGGTCCTGTATATATAAGGGACCATCACCTATTTAAGGGACCGTCACCTAAGACATTCCTTCTGTTGTCCTGGTGTGGTGAAAATCTATCTAGTGAAAATTTTATCTGATTTGGGCGGGAAAACTAGTTGTTGGAGAATTGTGAATTCAAATTTATTTTCTTATTAAAAGATGTCTTTATAATTACAAAAATACTTTCGTAAAAAACGTTTTGTCACATAAACATGTGAGGTTTTTAGAAAAATATCTTCTTTGATCACTTAACTATACTGGTATAGTGTTTGTGCATACCTTAAGTGATGTTGTAGTCGAAACGAGTTTTCTCGATTAAAAACTTATTAAGTATTGTCTTACGTAACATATTTTTATATCTTGTGATTATCAAAAATGTATATCGACCAAATAATGCAAATGACATTTTTGACATTATTTGTATTAACATTTAGGTTATATCCCTGATTAGGAGATCATGATATTGGAGTTTAGTTTGCATGGAATTTATGTAACACCCCAACCCGAGAAGGGCTAAAGTGTAACATTATGGAGTCAAATCAGAACACAAGCGAACGGAGATACATTTCTAATACGAAGTATACAAAGGTTACAAGGAGAACTAAAAAAATACAAAATAGTAACAACGATGAACTAAGCCCAACATCAATTGCTTCTAATCATCTCTAAGTCCAGCCAGTAGCTAATCAGGGTGAAGTCTTCTAAGTCCAAAATAAGATCACTCATCCACAAACCCAGTTTCCTACTAAAACTGCCGCAGGAAAAGAAATGCGGCTGATCTTAAAAAGCCCAGTGAACAGATATATATAAATGAAGCAAAAGATAAGGAACAAAGAATATCATAGGGTGCATTGGGGAAAACAAAAGGTATAATAAGGATGATAAGAATAAGTTAAAGCTTAGGTTATATCAGCATTCTACCACGAGCCAAACAAAACAAAACAAAGTCTTCAGCAAAGTAACCATGTACTCAAAGGGGAGACCTCAGAATACCAAATGTAGTAGGAGCGAAGTCTTCAAGTAACCACGGAGTAGCTAGCTCCCAAATATATGTGAAAGGCATGTATTACACACAGTACCAGACACCAAACCAAATGTAGTAGCAAATCAAATCAAAGCAAATCTAGGATGCATCCATACGCCCCTACCCAAACCAAATGCCGATCAAACAAAGGGACGCTGTGGAACATCACTCGACCACACTAGAGTCATGACATTGGTGCATCAATGCCACGGTCATGTTACCTTCATGACTAGAAAAATGCTCGGGTATAATACTGAAGGGTCAAAGGCAAATCAAATAGCAAAGTCTAAGTCAAATCAAAGTATCATAATCCAGGGTGCATAGCAAAGGTTCAGGTCAAAGGTTTACAAATGGCAGGGTTCATAATCAGAGTTCAAATCAAAGGTTCATAGCAAAGGTTCAATTCAAATGGATCAATGTCAATGGGTCAAATGGAAAGATCAAATTCAAGGTTCCAATCCACGAGGTTCACTATTCCAAGTTCCAAAGTCCCAAAGTTCATGATCAAAGGGTCATAATAAGAGTTTTAAACAAAATTTCAATTTAGTAGGTTCCCATCACTTGCTTAAAAAGGTTCGTAGTACAATCCCATTTAGAAAGGTTTATAACAAGGATTCATTTAGAAAAGATCTTCCAAAGATGACATTTATAAAAATTCCATAGATAAGTGATCTTAAATCATATTAAAAGTGTCGTTATAAAATAGTTTCTCCTTTAAATGTTCCCATATCATAATTAAGAAAAGAAATTTCACCTCCCGTTATATTATCCCAAAAGAACATTCAAAGTCTCACAAGGGTTTCACCTCCCGTTATAATATCCCAAAGGGTATCCAAAGTCTCACAAAGGTTCAAAGGTTAAGGTCACAAAAGGTTATCGAATGGATCATAAGAGTTCAAACGAATAACAATAGGATCGCAAATACTGGTGAAACACATCAATTATAGAGTCGAGTACGAAGGATCATAAACAAGATCAAACGGAATCATAATACGATAACAAATCAAAAACAAAGTCAAGAGAGAGGAAGTGTGTACTCTTACTGAAAGAGTATGGAATATCTGTACCTTAGCCGAGTCAAAAGAAACTGAGACCAAGCGAAAGGAGAACGGTCATTCCCGCTTCACCAACCTAGAAGAGAGTGGATTCGAATTAAGAAGAGTTCAAATTACTTAAGTTACCTCTTTTAGTTATCTTTCCATTTTTTTGTAACTTTCCACTTTAAGTAGTTTAAGCATTTTATAAGACTTTCTATTATTAGTAAGTTTCCTTATTTAGGAGGTTTTCAATTTTAGAAGGTTTTCATAAATAGTACTTTCCAAAAACAGTAGGTTTCCATAATTAGCAGATTTCCAAAATTAGTAAGTTTCCACATATTAACACATTCGTATACGTTAGTTTTAACATATTATCAAGTTCCCATGGCCTCAAGTGTTAAGGATTTCATTTTATGCAAGAATTGTGAAATTATGGTTTCTTAAAGCAACTTAATATAATTTAGGGTTAAAAGTGTTAATATAACAAGTTAAGGGTCACAAGTGAAAGTATCTCATTATAACACATAACATAAGTCAAGAATGCCAAATATATTAATTTTACACTTTACATCCTTTAGTTTCTAAAGTTACATAATAATCCTAATTATTCAATTTACCATATTTAAACCATTAACTAACATAATTATTACATAGGCATCACAACTATACAAAAATGACATAAACAGTCCCTCATGTATATTTCAGGTCGAAACACGCCTAATATCCCATATTTACATTTTTAGTCCTTCTAGTTATAATATTTACAATTTAAACCTTTTTAATTATAGAAATTACAATTTCATCAATTTAATTTACAAAATTACATTTCCAGCCCCTCAATAAACTATATACGACCCAAATCCTTCATATCTTCATAATTTCAAGAATTAACCCTCCAAGTTTAATTAATTTCAAAACATACCTTTAAGTTATATAATTTACTAAATAAACCCTTTAATTACAAAATTTATACATCACACCCTCAAGTAACAATTTATACGAATTATACCAGGTCTAAAATGAATTACAAAAATATCCAGCAAGTTTGGAAAATTACAAAACACACCCTTTTAATTTTAAAACACAAATCGGTTAACAAAATAATTCACAATCATCAAACCCCAATTTTTCCCAATCACCCCATCATTATTATACAATCATTACATCATTTATTATCACAAAACATTACCCAAAACCCAACCCTAAATCATTCGCACCCCATTTTAATTTAATCAAATCAGATCAAAACAAATAAATCAAAAACGATTTCCAAAGGCTTCGAATAATTGCTAACATATTTTATTTGAGTCCTATATATATCATAATACATCACAAAAATCAGATCTAGCCACGAAAAATTCGTATGAGCCGTTTAGAGTTTTTGCATGTTTTTAGGATTTCTATTTTATTTTAATTCGTATGGTTTGTATATCATGCATGGATCATTTTTATAATTTTATATAGACAATATATGATAGAAAGGATGTTCAAAAAATAACCAAACGTGTTGGATCAAATGGAAAGATCTGATTGGTATTTTTCTCCTTCTCGGCCAAAATAAAGAGCAAGCAAAAACAAAAACTGAAACCCGACACTCCAGAGCCTTTACCACTATTTTTCCCGTGTTCTTAGCCTTCTAATATGTCTTAGAAAATTCTCATAAGCCTTGGAAAATTAGTGAGCCGCCGGTGGTATTTTTGAGGTGTTTAGGGTTTTTAATTTTGAAATGTCGAATGGGATAATGGGAAAATAAAATATATGGGGTGATCTGGAGCAATTTTGGTCGAAATTATGGATGGGGTGGGAAGACCAAATCAATCTTCAATATTTTATAAAAATATAAACATGTTTATCTCATTATAAGTTATGTACAAATTTAATTCATTTTGGACCCATAATAATAATTTAGATGTGATATACATTTTTAGGTCCATAAATATGTTGCAAGAGTTCATAGAAAATAATATAGATCATATGTTGCTAATTTCCAAGTCTTTGGGGATTTATTTTGTGTTTTAATTAAGCATTTATTCAAGTTTAAAGTTATAAGGGCAATTTGGTCATTTAAACATGTTATGAAAATGTGGGTTTTACAACTATCTCCCCCCTTAAAAGAATTTTCGTCCTCGAAAATGCAAAAGGTAAGGTGGCGAAACAAAACGAAAGTGCACCAAGCTACGAACAAAAAAAGGAGTAGTTTAACTCGCACAAATTTAGACTTTAAGAATTTTCAATGAACAAAATGATCTTGTTTCTCAATAATTGTAACACCCCAACCCGAGAAGGCACATCGTACAGAATCCAAATCAAAGAACCGCCTACCAAACGTAACATATGATAATCGTATCCCATTAAAAGATATACAAAGGAGGATATAGGATTGGGTGGGTATCTCGTCCGTGAACGAGGAAATGGACTGATCAAATGAAGATGTATCGAGCGATAGCAATCATGAGGATGATATAAGTTTAACTTTTCAGATTTTCAAATAGATTCGTCTTCAATACAACCTTCCAACGGTATTTTCGCAAACCGACAGATCTTGATTCTCATAATCCAAAACTTCATATTATAACTCATAACAGATCATCATGAAACGGATTTATCGAATGCGAGGAGCGTATACATAGCAAGGCATAGGTGTATCTCTTCATGGCAATGAATCAAATCCATATAGACAGGAAATAAGTTGATCGATAATCATCAAATGGCATGAAGTTCTACAACGGAACTTAGGATTTTATCAAAACATAGAAGTCAAACAATCGCGTGACGAGTATCCAAACGTATCAAAACATACGGCGATAAGGCATATGAAACGTACAGATCGAAAGAATCCTAAAGTCTCGCTATTCGCAGATCGTCGCAAATGAAAACGGAAGTCAAAGTTTCCACTAAGGCACTTCTCCATCCTATGAACACAACAAGTACATGTTATATGATGTAAGTATTATCACGTTGGCCAGACGTCATAATACTATCATCATATAAATATGCCCTCATGATGATCATACTTTGTCTCAATCAGTGAACAAATCTACAAATCCACCTAACAGTCCAGCTAACTCCTGGGTTAGACCTATTCAAAGATCAATAGCGAAACGATGTCGACAAAACAACGAAGCTCGAAAAGACGTAACAAAATCAAACAATCATCATCTGAAAGAAACATGTCGCTAAGGCATCAATTCATCATAAGGTTCGTTTCAAGAATTTGTCTTTTCTGAATCTTCTTATGTCCGAGTAGTCGGTCTTCGTGCATCTTCCAATCTGAGAGTGAAACGGGATCATTAACTTGAGTTTGGTTCCTCAAACCTTCTGTAGTTTCTTCTTGGAATGTGACTGAGTAATGTGGATCTCTGGTACGATCTTCAATCTCCTCATCATCCAGTCTGCTTCCACTCTCAATTCATCTTAGTACAACTAAAATGAATAGGGAAGTGAGGCTGTATCTTCTTCATCAGCTCCAGGTTCACCATCTTGACCAGGTTCTTGCGTTCTGCTCGTCCACTCTTCCGTCTTGTAGGGAATGTCATCAACCCTCCAGGGTAGTTACCGTTGTTTATCCTCTTCAGGTTCTATCCAGCTCCATCCCCTAGCGGGAAACTTGGTGGTTCAACAAGAATCATATCTGGAATTTCAGGGTGCCAAAACATAATTCACACAAAAATGTTCATTCCTCGGTGGACAAAATAGGTGCAAGAGAACTTTATAATCGCAAAAGTAAGGTACGAGTCTCTAGAGCAATAATGATAGCAAAAGTTCATTGATCGGAAATCATGGTAGAGGATTTTCAAAGTAATTCAAAACATCACGGTGAAACATAGCAGAACGATCGTCAGCATCTCGAATGCTTAAGCAACCAAATCTCATATCAGGATCAAATCGAAGTTGACCTTCCCAGGAAAGACAGACCAACCTAGCAAACCTTTATCGTTCAAAGTGAAAGGAAATACTCTTATACTCGCGGTTAAACACCACCCGACTTCTCAGAGATTAAAAAGATGAGTAAAACATAATCAAATAACGTCAGAAAGCTTACAAAGGATTTACCAAAAGCAAGATACGAACATAGAGTGCATCCAACACGTCATCGCCAGGTAGATTCTCAGGATGCCCAAAGAGATGTCAAAAGGCTTAACAAATAGATCAGGGATCGAAGATAAAATCAAAATAGTGTTATGCATTACCATGCAATCTTAAATGCCTTCCAACTTACTAGTGGTAAACTTAGGTGGTGCAAATCTCTAACTCCAAAAGGATGATTCCAAAAAGGCAAAGCTAAATGTAAGGCACGAATCCGAGTAATGCGGAAGCAAAGATACATAAGCAAAACCTTAAGGTCTACCCATTGCTTACCAGTCAAAACTTAAGTTCATATAGGGGATTTCTAAAGCAAGTTCTCAAAGAGGTTTCCTATGTTCCTAAAGTGGAAGCCTAACGGTCCAAAACTCACAGGTCATAGCCTAAGCTCTACGGATGTCACATCCGCCGATCCAAACCTGTCTCTGATACCATAATTGTAACACCCCAACCCGAGAAGGGCTAAAGTGTAACATTATGGAGTCAAATCAGAACACAAGCGAACAGAGATACATTTCTATTATGAAGTATACAAAGGTTACAAGGAGAACTAAAAAAAATACAAAAGAGTAACAACGATGAACTAAGCCCAAGATCAATTGCTTCTAATCATCTCTAAGTCCAGCCAGTAGCTAATCAGGGTGAAGTCTTCTAAGTCCAAAATAAGATCACTCATCTACAAACCCAGCTTCCTACTAAACCTGCCGCAGGAAAAGAAATGCGGCTGAGCTTAAAAAGCCCAGTAAACAGATATATATAAATGAAGCCAAAGATAAGGAACAAAGAATATCATAGGGTGCATTGGGGAAAACAAATGGTATAATAAGGATGATAAGAAATGTGGAATGGATAATGGGAAAATAAAATATATGGGGTGATTTGGAGCAATTTTGGCTGAAATTATGGATGGGGTGGGAAGACCAAATCAATCTTCAAGATTTTCTAAAAATATAAACATGTTTATCTCTTTATAAGTTATGTACAAATTCAATTCATTTTGGACCCATAATAATAATTTAGATGTGATATATATTTTTAGAACCATAAATATGTTGCAAGAGTTCATAAAAAAATAATATAGATCATATGTTTCTAATTTCCAATTCTCTGGGGATTTATTTGGTGTTTTAATTAAGTATTTATTCAAGTTTAAAGTTATAAGGGCAATTTGGTCATTTAAACATGTTATGAAAATGTGGGTTTTACAATTTATGTGTTTATTTTTCATTGTGCATGTTTTATACTCTATGCAGGTGACCACCAAATCCTTACAGCGGTATTAGAGCCACCCTAATTATATATAACCAAACTAGGGATCTTAGTAATTACTTTTATTGCCATAAAAATCAAATCTTGATTTTTTATGAGATTGCTTGAGTCAATTAATGTATTTAGGGTTTTAGAGTTTTTGTGATTTGGATGGGAACTAGGGTTTAATCACCCTTGTAATTAAATAGAATTTGTACTGTTTTTATCAATGATCGAAATACTTGGGTTTTATAACCCTTGAGGGTGTCGATCTAGGGTTTGGATATCCCTAAAATTTTCTCCAATGATAAAATTTACAAGTCATAATTAGTGTTGCCAACTTTATGAGGATACAAGGGTATCCCGGATCAAAACTTGTAAGAAACCCTAATTCATATTAATCACAAAACCCTAACCCGTAATACCATAATTCTTGTCCAATAAGCTTTTATTTTACCTTGTATGATTTAAGGTTTTAGGTATTTTGGAAAAGTTGTAAATTTTACTAAAAATATTCTAAAACTATATTTGGAAACCCAAAGTTACCAAATTAAATCATATGGTAAATATTGCAGCTTAAGGTACAAGAAAGGAACCTTATGGTTTACCCAAACCATAGGTAGGTTAATTTTGTGGACACTAGCTAGATGGGATCAAGAAAACCAAGTGGCATGAATCTTGGTGACCAAGCATGTAGTTCCATAAACTGTTGAAAAATTCAGTTTTACAAAATTTCGAACCCAGGATTCCTGAATATGTAAACTAGGGTTAAGTCATAACCGGTAGACTTAGGAAATAAATTTTTTATTAAAATTCCATAATAAAAGTTTCTCAAAATTAAATATGGTGACTTAGGGTTTCTTGTTGTTTTTCAAAAACCCTAATTAGGGTTTATAAATTTTAAAAGTAGAATTTCCTAAACTGGCAATATGAAGCAATACGGTAAGAATCGTCATTCTCAAAGAATGACAAGTTGCATTAGTATGCAACAATATAGGTGAATCTCATGATTCACATGTATTATTAGGATGAGCTACACATGTGAATGTGAAGTAGGTCCTAGCGAATCATAGTTTAATCATAATTTCCTATTAATTTAAAATCATGTATGACACGAACCTAGACCAAAGGCAAAAATATAAACAGATAAGTAAGCGTGGAGGGGGTATGGCAGCCCAAGCAAAACACAACTAAACAGAGAGGTTATCAAAGCACATATACAAGTCACCAAAAAAACATCATATAAACTGATAATCAATGGGAAAGCAATTTTAAGGGGAGCAGTATGGCGGCCACAAGCCCATCAATCCTGATGGATTATAGTGTACTAATACAATAAAACAAAACTACTTAATGAATTAAATGCATGCAGGACCTTCTTTCTGCTTTAAGATCTTCGTTGGAGGTATGTCTTGTGTTGTCTTGTCGTTTGAATTCGTCTCCTTAGGGTTTCTCTTGAAATTTTCAGACTTTTGATAATGCAAAATTCATGGGGTATTTATAGTTTTTGTCTGAGGGTTAGATGCGGCACATCAACTTAGTAGATACGACGCATTTACTTAACTTCGCGTGGGGTCCAAGATTAATATATTCTGGAATATTCGTACACCGCCTTTAGATGCGGCGTATCTTGAATCTTTATGCGGCGCATGTCCTTCAGTGTCTTGAATTGTTTCTGGTGAAGTCTTGATAGTGATACGACGCATGTTGATAATGAGATGCGGCGTATCTGGAGTAGAACAAGCTGATTCTTATTCGTTGACCAAAGTTTCATAAGCGGCGTATGATAAAATCAGATGTGGTGCATGCTTCAAAGTCAGGCAATGGTCTTTAATCTTCTATTCAGCAGGCTTTTCCAATCTTGATTATTTATCTCCATATTTAGTCCAAAATCACCAAGTTTCACCAATTTCTTGCTTTTATCTAAGAATTACTAAAGTAAACGATTATGTATCGATTCTCATATAAAATATAATAAACCAAGTCAATTAAATAGGAAAAATGATGACTAAATAATGTACTTATTTGATGTCATCAAATATCCCCCCACTTGAACTTTATTTGTCCCCAAGTAAACCTTAGATTATAATTATGAAAATGTATCCTAAAAGATATTAGGATGTATTTTTATATTTAAGCATTCATTCATCTAATCATAATTACACAACCAAACACTTATCGAACTAGAAATAAAATATATCTCTCAATCTCTCAACTAATCTAATTCACTCAATTGCTTGGTCATGACGAGTATTCTATCATAATCTAGGCAAGGATACACATCTCCACTACTAAAGCTAAGGAATGACAAGTCTAAAGCAATAAAAAGGGTTTTGAGGCTTAAGGGTTTAACCTAGCTTATATACCCCTAACACCTGAATGATATAGTTTTTATATCAATGTTAAGGGACATAAGTTGGAGGATCATAGTGAACCTACTAACTAAAGAGATGCATTATCAGATCTTGAATCTGATGAATAGCTCAAAACTATGATGTTAAGATGCAGTCCTTTGAAGGTAATCACTCATGGAGCTTGATTGATCTCTTACCAATCAGTTAGACTGTGAGGTTTAAAATGAGTTTCTTGATGAGAATACTCAAAAGGACAAACTTGTACGCACATTTAATGCTCACACAGTATAAGGAGTTTACTCGTACTCAAGTAATTGAGTATGATTAAATCTTCCTACCAACAAACATTAAATGTATAAAGATGATTAATTGTCATACCTGTTTTCATGTAAATGAAATATGACAATAGGATCTCAAAACACTTTTCTTGTTGATTACCTTGCGAGGACGATGAGTAATCAAAAGGGTTTATGAATTCATATAATCTTTATTAATGTATACAAGATATAAGAATCCAAGTGTGGATTAAATCATGCATCTAGGAGCAGTGATCTTAAGTTAATTCTGAAATCATTAATTTGATATTGATTAAATAAGATTACTCCTGAATATCCTGAGAGCACGTAGGAGCAATGCATTTATTTTCTTAAATCTCATATGTTGTTAACATATAAGAAAAAATATTCCATCTAAGCTAGACTTTAATCCTTATCCTGGAATGAAGTTTCACTTAAGGAATTTAGGAAATAAAACATACAACCTTGTTGCATGTGTTTATTAGAATAAACATAAGCGGTTAATAATCTAAACACAATATGGCATATCATTGAGGAGAGTCTTAATGATCAATCTTACATGATGAGATTGAATGCATGAATAGAAAACCTTAAGTTTAACTAAATGATTCATTATGTAAGTCGTATTATGTATTGGATTATTTATATCATTTGCATGAACGCAAGATGAGTTGATAACAACAAATATCTAAGTGAAAGTCATTAGATAATTGTTAAATGAACAACCTAATGGACCTGCAAAGGATCAAGGATTTGTTCAAATGTTTATGGATATTTGAGGAGCTCTGTTATGTTTTCATTCATTGATGCTTATATAACTGAGATGATACTCAACCCTAGTCGTAGTAGGATGACATCATGAATGATGATACCTCTAGCTAGATGTGCTCGATTGAGATCATTAATGCATATTATACATTAAAAGAATAAGAATACTTTACAATTTGGGAAACTGTTATTATGACTGTCTAAAATAGGTGTTTTGCTAGCTTCAAACACACTATGGAATGTATTGTTGCAATACTCGTATTGTACTTGACTGCACACATACAAAAGGACAATCATCATTCAAAACATTTTTGAATTTTGAAAGAAGTATTCTCAAAGTTTACTCAGATGACTACTTGTTGTCATGTACAACAAAATTGATCATGGTGGAAACATCGGATTCCGATCTATATGTAGTCTTGTGCATATATGTTTTTAGTATTTGGATAATGGAACTGTAAGCAGTCTTATTATATAATGAATTGATATACCGGGTATAATCGTCTTCATTTATACTACTGTGTTCTATATTTTCATGTTTAATCCATGAATAATTTATTTATTCTGAAATTGTCCATTGCTAGTTGACGATATGGGAGTATCATCGAATTAAGGAAATGTGAGCGTGTTGGTGATTTATTTACCAAACTCACATGTTGTTCATTGTGAAGAACATTGGACTGACCCAACCTACGAGTATTCACTGCATGGATCGGCGTCAATAGTGAATCTCGCAAATGGTTATATCTCTTATCCTTAGACTTGAGATGCAAGTAGGTCTTGCATGTGTGGAATTTTATTCTTTGATATGGTTAAACGCTGTCTTGAATAAGGTAGTTAAAACCATTTTCAGGAGTGATTTGAAACACATGAATGACACGTGCAGTCAAAATAGGATTTGTTCCGCCACATGTCATGGAGTTAGATACTATTGGGCCCCTCGATGAATTAAACAGATGTTTGTATGGCCATACCCAAATGAGATTAAGATTAATCTTAATTCACTTGGTAATCTTGTTCAATATCTAGATCGAGAAACACAATAGTTGAACAAATAGAATGACTTCGATCCATGTCTAGTGTTCAACATAGTATCTGTAACAAAAGGATGGATGACATATAAACCATTTAAATGATACGTTTAAGAAACTACCCTCAAATATTTCTAGGGGCGTTGGCGTGCTACTAGACGCTAACCTTTACTTGTATAATTACATGATTATTATGACGTCGCAAGTGGGAGCTGTTGGAGTATGCTCGTGTCATAATAAATAATTATATGGCTAGACATATGTGAGCCTATGAGGTCACACACTTATACACAGAGGCACCATTATATATATTGTATTTTATCGTATTTACACTATATATACGACTACGTAACTCGGGATCAATACGGGCTACTAATAACTAAGCTCGTACTTAGTTTATTGGATTGGACCAACCAATGGGCAAGCCCATTTAGGGCCCCCATGGCAAGCCTAGGTGAGAAAGGAACAAGGGAGAAGTTCAAGTTTGTCAAGTGTAACATTATTTGTTATAACATCCTATTGATTTGGTCAATAAAGGTTATCAATCACATTAAAACCTTACCAACTTTCTCTCCCCCTTCCTCTAACCAAAAGCTATGAAATTAAAACACACCCATATTAGGGTTTGTGGTTTTTAATCCCATCTAACCTTGTTCTAGTGTAGTTCAAGGCAAGATCGATTGTTACGAGGTCAAGACTAGCTTCGGGTGGTGATCGATGATGTGTAGTGTGGATCAAGCATAGAGGTGATCTCCTTTGATCACTTGGGTTTCATTGGTGTTTCTTGTACGTTGGTGAAGGTCTCCATACGATTCAACCTATCACGCTACAAAGGTATAACCTTGTTATTTATTTGATTGATCATATGACTCTATGGATCCTTGTTGGTGATATTTTCCGCTGCGTTTGAATGTTTATTTTATGTTCTTTTTTTTTCAACATCACCTATAAAACATACAAACATATATATAGGTTTACACTTGTGACGGCGTCACGTTAGGGTTGTGACGTCGTCACGTCAAGGTTGTGACGCCGTCATGTTAGGGTTGTGACGCCTTCACGTTAGGGTTGTGACGCCGTCACGTTAGGGTTGTGACGCCGTCAGCCCGAAGTCATTAGGATTTCTTCTATAATTGTGTCGCCGTTGTGACTCCGTCGCTTTATGATGTGTGACACAATCATGAACTGTGACGCCATCAGCTCTCCAACCTTGTAAATTATCTGAATCATCACTTGTAAAATATACATCAAATCATCATCTCCAAATGCAAGTGACGACGTCACGTTATAGCTTGTGATGCCGCCAGGGTCCCTTTTCCTAACGAATTCGCGACTTGGTTGTTTTCTTCATTTCTTTGTTCAAAATAGCCGAAAACATGTCGATTTCTAGCTTTCGTGTCCCAAGTACCCATAATGTGAAAAGAAACGATTTAGGGCAATAATTGATCACATATGTACGAGTTTAGAGACTAAATGACCCCCTAAAAATGCACATTTTAATCTCATCCACCAAAGTTTGTTTGTATCCAAATTGTATCGGAACCACTTTGGAAGGCACATGACACGAGGGATAGAGCAATGAGCCTTGAGGACAAGGCTCGTTTTCAAGCGTGGAGTATTGATACATGCATGAAGTCCTTGAAATGGTAATTGAGTCGATGGAGAAAATAAAGATTATTTTAGATTTATATCGTAGTCTCAGCATATCTCGCATGCAAAATTATTATAGTTAAGCAATATGTATTGTATTCATGTTTTCTTAATTTCAGCAAGTCAAAAGTAAGCAGTTGAAGTGCATGTATGTAGTTTACCACTTTCATGCAAATCCCTCTTTCATTAGTTAGTGGGTAGTAGTGGTAGTTAGTTAGAATAGGCAATTTGTATCTACTTCGTATTATAAATTGTAAAATGGTTTGTATCAATAAAGGATATAAATGAATGAAAAGAAAAGTATTTCTAGTTTCTTTCTAATTCTTTTGGATTTTTGCCACCTCAAGGGCCTTATCATCTCGGTTTCTCTATGTCGTTCTTAGCAGATTGACTGTTGATACATAATCTGGCGCGGACTGGATTCGTTGACTCTCCCTGGGCCGTTCGTCGTCTTCTCGAGCCTGGAGTAGACTTGTCAACAAAGAGAACCCGTTAGGAGTGGACCCGAGGCCGTAGCCCCGGGATCCACCTCCGACGGTCAAGGTAGTATCGATGCGATATAGCATTCAAGAATCAGGTTTATAGTAACCTGTTGTGTTCTGTTCAAGAAGAGAATCCCAGCCCTATATTTATAGGGCATGGATTAGGGTTTAGGCGTAGAGTGGGCCGCTGTCTCCCAGGCCGGGCCCATTCCAGACTATACGTCCACAAGCCCCACAAGTATAGTGTGACATAGTGCATGGCTATGTTATGCTAGACTTAAGTTCTATTCATGGCCGCTTAAGCCCAATCAACCATGATGGCATGGCCCATGTGTGCGCAACTCAGGTGTGCACATAGGACGGACTATACTGCGCAGCCCAAATGCGACAGTGCGCACTGGTTGTCCCAGAGGCGCAGTCATGTTTAGCCCATTAGACTATATCCTAATCCAAGACCTTGTAGGCGCGTCCGTGGTGACCATGTTCCATCCTGAGTAACACCCGTTCTTACATGACGGGGAGGGATGCGCATGTGCTAGGTTTCCCACCACAGTGTGACAGTAAAGACCCGTCAGAAGAACATGTAGTTCTATAGTTGGGTAACACTGACATTGCGATTGTGAGAGTCTCACAATGGTGAAAGTGCCTGGGTAAGGGCGTACCTTTTGTACCAGTAGCGATGCAGCATGGTGCGACAGAAGACGTGCTTTTGTGCGCGACAAAGAGGTGCGACTGAAGACGTGCTTCTGTGGCAGAGGTGCGCGCTGTGCGCGACAAGGAGGTGCGATAGAAGACGTACTTCTGTGCGCGCTGTGCGCGACAAGGTGGTGCGAACATGACATCCGTATTTACAACCGACAGAGAACTTCTCCCCTGCGGCAAGATGGTGCGAATATTTAAATCCGTCTTTGTATCGGGCTTGCAATACCTCTTACGTACGATCTGCTTCCAAATATACCTGCGTGACGCGTACGAAAACAGTGGTATTATATACCCTGGTAGCCCCCAACTTTTATGGTGCTACTTGTGTACGAGCATTAAACTTAGTTATTCAAATCCTGATTAATGCAAATATTAAAAGTATATGCCGCGAATCGCAACATATAAAACCTAATGAAGTAAAAGATTAGCGTGAAGCAATATATAGCACATAGCATGTGAAATTAATACATAAGAGAAGTAGTAGTGTGAATTACACCTATCGTGAGATTTTACAAACTACATAAATAATGAATTGTTTTTTTTTAATATATAAAAAAAATAACCCGGATGGACACACCGTGACCGCGACTAATAGTTTCAATCGCACACACAAACGCAGATGGACGTATCGTGACCGCATAGACTCGAACATTTGTGGATGATCTCAGATGACCACGACTTTTGTCGAGTGCGCTCATGGCGATTGACTAGGATCGTGGTGCCTGTACGTGACAGTGCGCTCATGGCGCTAATCTGCGAAGATGTTTGAACGCACGGCCTAGCGCGGGTAGATTTATCATGACTGCGTTGTTCGAACACGTAGTTCTATAGTGCAAACAAGCGCGAACAGGCATACCAACCGTAAAAGCAGTATGTGCGCGAATTAATCCGCGGCTAAAAGATAAAGTAGGTCCGATCGTGCGGACTTAGTGCGTGTAAAACCCTAAAATTTAAAACATTTGAAATACCTAAAATGCCCCTCTAACTTAAAGCTATAAGAACATGATATTAATCTAAAACTCTAAGTAATGAAACACTTAACATTTTAAAAATTCAAAGGCTACTAGAATACCATGTTTCATGTTTAATATGCATCCATTGGGCCAAATTCTTATTGTCTTAACTTTGGAACATAACTTGGGCATATAACTTAAAAGATAACAAACAAAGCCCACCTAAATATCCAGGATATCAAGAAACGATTTAGTCTAGTGTCAATCCCATAAATCACGGCAACAGAATATTTCCCTCTTCAATATACACTCTCCCATTCCATATTTCTCTCATTGAAACACACGACATCTTTCAAAAAAAATATAGGATAACAAACTCTTAAAACCCTAAGAAACACAAAGGCGATCTCCTAACCAAACAATACCGTCGTCGTCGACCTAAAATTCAGATTGTTTCCCCTCTTCTATATTTTTAACAATTGTCCATAACTCTCCATCATCACGATGAGCTTCCTTAATCTTCAAGATCAAGTTAGACTCAACGTTCAGACTCACCCAGTTGCCGTCGCGTCCAGGCAAATAAAACTCTACCTCCATGAGCTCAAGATCATGCAAAATTCTAGGTTCGAACTTCAGACTAGCCACCATACCCGACTTACGACTAAGAGCATCTGCAACTACATTAGCCTTTCCCGGGTGATACTGAATGTTAGTGTCGTAGTCCTTGAGCAATTCCAACCATCTACGCTGTCTCATGTTCAATTCTTATGATCGGTGAAGATATCAACAGAGTCCCCATACAAGTAGTGTCGCCAAATCTTAAGAGCAAAGACAACTGCAGCCAACTCTAGATCATGCGTAGGATAGTTCTCCTCATAGGGTTTCAACTGACGAGAGTCATGCGCGATAACTTTCCCATGCTGCATCAAAACACAACCTAACCCTTTCTTGGAGGCATCACTATAAATCTGATATCCGCCTGTACCAGACGGAAGTGTCAATATAGGAGCTGATACAAATTTCTGCTTCAAGGTCTCAAAACTCTCTTCTTGCTCATCGGCCCACTCAAACTTCAATCCTTTCCTCATCAACTTAGTCAAAGGTGAGGCAAGTTGGGAAAATCCCTCGACAAATCTCCGATAGTAACCTGCCAAACCAAGAAAACTCCTGACCTCGGTCACCGTCGTAGGTCTAGGCCACTTTGTGCTAGCCTCGACCTTTGCCGGATCCATAGTAATGCCACTAGCAGATACCACATGGCCAAGGAAAGCAACTTGACTAAGCCAGAATTCACACTTGGAGAATTTCGCATACAACTTCTCCTACCTCAAAATTTTCAAAACTGTACTAAGGTGCTGCTCATGTTCTTCCTCAGACTTTGAATAAACCAAAATGTCGTCAATGAAAACGATCACAAATTTATAAAGAAAAGAACTGAATACGCGGTTCATAAGGTCCATAAACACTGCTGGAGCATTAGTCAGTCCGAAGGGCATAACCAAAAACTCATAGTGTCCATACCTAGTTTGAAAAGCAGTCTTTGGAATATCCTGCTCTTTAACCCGAAGCTGATGATAACCAGACCGAAGATCAATCTTGGAGAAACATTTAGCTCCTTGGAGCTGATCAAACAAGTCATCAATGCGAGGCAAGGGATAACGGTTTCGAATGGTGATACGATTCAACTCCCGGTAGTCTATACACAACCTCATACTACCGTCTTTCTTTTTCACAAATAGGACAGGTGCTCCCCAAGGAGATACACTCGGACGAATGAATCCATTCTCAAGGAGTTCCTGTAGTTGATCTTTCAACTCTTTCAATTCGGTAGGGGCCATACAATAAGGAGCCTTAGAAATGGGTTCAGCACCTGAAACTAAGTCAATGCCAAATTCTATGTCGCGATTTGGAGGAAGACCAGGAAGCTCCTCTGGGAATACATCAGAAAAATCTCGGACAACACGAATACTATCAATAGAAGGACTCCCCATCGATGTGTCCTGAATAGAGGCAATAAAACCCGCACAGCCATGGGATATCAAAGTACGCGCTTTCAAGGCAGATATGATTTTAACAGATCGAAGTGGTTGAGAACCATAGTACACAAATTCAGGTTTAAACAAATCACCAAATATAATCTTCCGCTCATGACAAACAATAGTGGCTCGATGAGAGGTCAACCAATCCATACCAAGAATCAAATCAAAATCAAACATATCAAGCGGAAGAAGATTAGCCGGACGTATGCGATCATCAAAACGTAGCGGACAATCAATAAACTCATGATCAATGATAACGTTGCTTTTCATAGGTGTAGATATAGATAAGGGAGTTATTAATGGTGTTGGGGTTAAATTTAGTTTCTTAGAGAAAGCGACCGATATAATGGAATGAAAACAAAAGCGGTATAATCACCAATATGAAGAAAGCCTGTAATGGTACCTGAAGAGTTACCCGCCTGCTCGCGAGTAAGAGAGTGAACACGACCTGTAGATGGCTGAGAAGAGTTGGCAGGAACAATGCTGGTTTTCTTCGGGCAATTCTTCACCTGATGCTCAATGGAACCGCACTCATAACAAGCTCCCGTGGCCTTACGGCATGGCCTAGGATGTGGATTACCTCAAATAGGGCAACGCGGTGGAGGTGGTAAAATCTCAGTGTGCCTCTGCTGACCCGACGAGTTCCCAGAACGATACTGCTGATGCGAAGATCCAGAACCCGAGTACCTGTTATTCTGGTTGCCCCTAGAAAACTGCCTCTGGTTAGTGTTACCAGACCTGTCAACCTGTCTACCCGAAGACCTATAATCCGAACCTCTCTGAACCTGTCGACCCTGGTCATGTCCCCGGTTAAACTGTCCCCTGTATTCATGCTGACGGTCCGAACAACCGCGGTGATCAACAATCTGCTCAGAACGACCCCGATGGTCAAAACTCCGGGGATACAGACCCGAAGACCCCGAAGACCCAGACTGAATCCTCTCACCATCACGAGTCCGTTTGTTGGACGTTCCACCCTCATACAACAGCTCAATGTTACATGCCGCATCACAAACCATCGACACATCAGCATAATCCGTATTAACAATACGGTCAAGTACCCATCGCTTCAAACCCCACTTATAGTGACGAGCCTGCCTAGCTGCATCCCCTGACACGGTAGGCCCCACGAAGCTAGCCAACCTGAGAAAACGCTCCATATACTCTGCCGCATTTTCCCGCTCTAACTGATAAATGGTATCATACTCTCTCTCGTATCGCTGCTGTTCCGAGAGAGGGATGAACCTCTTGTAAAAGGCCTCATGAAACGCCGCCCAAGTACATGTCTCAACAAAACCATCACCCTTCGCCTGAACATACGACGTCCACCAGTTGAGGGCGTCACCATCAAACTTGAAAGCTGCTAAACGAGCCTTCACCCCATCAGGACAACCAATCACCTGAAACAATTTTTCACAATGGGTAATCCAATCACCCGCTTCAGTCGGAGTGGTAGCTGACAAGAAGGAATTGGGCTTCAGTTTGTTGAAGCCTTCAATCCACACATGAATGCCCTCGTTGCTGCTTCCAGCCCCATCCCTACGCTCATTACGCAAATTCTCAATAGCAGCAACAATGGCTTGAGCAACAATCTCCTCAATGTTCGGAGGGTTAGCATCACCACCTCCGTTTCGAGTGTTCACCATCTAAAATGATACCAAACAATTAGCAAAAGACAACCAGTATGAATACGAAAGGAGAAGACGAAACAAAAACCTAGTGTCTACCCAATCCTCACCGGTCATGGCCTAAGCCCTGAAAGTTCGAAACCTGTCTCTGATACCATAAATTGTAACGCCCCAACCCGGCAAGGGTAGAAACATTACAATATGGTTTCACATCAGATACACACAAGTCCAAACCAAACAGCGGATGTCTTAAATAAAGTCAACAAAGAGTAATCATCGGGGTCTTAACAAACATCAATGCCCCGGAAATAAACAAGACAAGGTGTGGGTACAAGTTCCAAAATCCAGAAATAATAATAAAGAAAGAGTTCCATTAATCAAAATAAAGCTCTAGGGTGGTCCACTCTCTCTCGTCCCCAAAGCTAAACCCACGTCCTAGCTTAAGTACCTGCCGCATGGAAAAGAAACGTGGCTGAGCATAAAAAGCTCAGTGAACAGATATCAACAAAATAACAACCAATACAATAGAGTTATGAATAATCAAAGGGATATGAAGATAGAATTACATGTGGTATCCAAGAGGGTAATCAAAAGATGACATGGTTAAATGTAAAGCATAGTGTATGTAAGTTTTCAGTATTTTACCCAAGGCCAATCAATACAATACAATAGTAGCCCAATATGGAGTGATCAACTCCCAATATGTGAGGGGTTGCAATGCACGCACCCAGTCACCAATACAATATGTAGCAATGTAGACAATGTAGTAGCTCCAATAATCAATCAATCAATCAATACAATACAATACAAATCTAGGATGCATCCATACGCCCCCATAGGCCAATAACAATCACAATCAAAGCCGAAGTTAATAGTAGATCGGGGACGGCGTAGTACATCTCTCCAACTACGCTAGAGTACATAACATTTGTGCATCAATGCTATGGTTGTGGCTACTCCACAACAAGTAATACCCCGGGTAAATACTGAAGGGTCAAGTGGTCAAGGTTCAATATCAATGGTTCAATATTGAAGTTCAGTTTCAAAAGTTTATTGTCAAGGTTCAATATCAAGGTTTATTATCAAAGATCCAATATCCAAAAGTTCAAATACCCAAAGGTCATTACCAATAGATCATAGGTCAATATCAAGAGGTAGGTCAAACGACCAATATCAATGGGTCAATCAAAGTTCAATATCAAGGTGCAATAATATAAGGAGAGGGAGAAAGTCATGAGAGAGAAATAAAGTTGTACTCTTGCTGAGAGAGTACGGAATATCTGTACCTTATTCAAATCGCGCAAACAGAAAACGACAAGTCAAGCCAAAAGGTTCACTCCCGCTCCACAGAACCTATATGAATAAATTATCACATATTACTTTAAGTTCATTTGAATTAGGTTACTCCTTTAGTATACTTTCCATATTTAGTAACTTGCCAAATATAGTAATTTAATACTTTAAGATTATAATAGACAATTAATAATATTCAAGGGTTAGAATGACAATAACAATAGTTTAGGGTTAATTATGTTAAGTATATATAATTTAGGGTCATAAATGTAATTTATCCATATTTAATATTAAAATTGTTTAATAAATTATTTAAAGTTTATTTTAGTAAATCAATATTAAGATAATAATTTTGAACCCCGTCATTATAATTTTACATAATTTATTAACGTATCCACGGTCTTAAATGTTTATGCCGTGACGACCCAAAATATTATTATCACATGCATGACTCGTATTTATACTTATATCCTCATGAAAATACACCTTTTCACATCTGATTAAAATACGTATATATATATACATAGATTAAATTTGTTACGAGTACATGTTTTGAAAACCAATTGATACAGTACGTCTATAATTTTAAATACATGCACATGCATATTAGTATATTACTCAAAGTATACTTTACTGGTGATAGGAGGCAGCCACAAACGTGCTATGCATGACATATATTAGGCGATTCAAACATGTTATCAGGTCCTTATGTCGAAAATCAGTAGGTTATCATTATTCACAATACATGTTAAGAGGCACTTTATTTTGCATACTCATATTTTGGTGCATACCAATGGATAAATCCCCACCATCCATCTAGTTTGATCTAATGGTGGGGATTAACCTAAGATTAAATAAGACAACCTAAGTCCATATTTTTTTTTCTCTCATTTTCTTTGTCTTTTTGTCTTTTTAATTATTCTCTCTTTTTTTTATTCTTTTTTTTCCCTTTATTTTTTGTCTATTTTCTTTCAATTAACGTTTGTAATTTTTTTTAACACTTTTATCATGTTTTTTTTGTCTTTTTTTCTAATTCATTTTTTTTCAATAATTCACTTTTTTAGGTCACTTATTTTTTTTCCGCTTTTATACGTTTTCGCCCGTTTTCATACGTTTTTGTCTATTTTCATCAGTTTCTTTTACGTTTTTTTCTGTTTTCGCCCGTTTTCATACGTTTTCGCCCGTTTTCATCTGTTTTCAAACGGTTTGTCTCTTTTCATACGTTTTCGTATGTATTCTTACGTTTTCATCCGTTTTCAAACATTTTCGTCTGTTTTCTTTCGTTTTAATACGTTTTCAACCATCTTCTTTCGTTTTCTTCTATTTTTCATAAGTTTTCGTTCGTTTTCAGGCGTGATTTTACGCTTTCATATGTTTTTGTCCGTTTGCATACATATTCGTCCGTTTTCTTGTGTTTTCATACATTTTCTTACGCTTTCGTCCGTTTTCTTACGTTTTCGTTCGTTTTCTTTCAATTTATTTCATTGTACATACATTTTCGTCCTTTTTCATATATGTTTTTACGCTTTCATACATTTTTATCCGTTTTCATACATTTTACTCTCTTTTTAAATGCTTTTGGTAGTTTACAGACGTTTTCATACGTTTCTGAATATCACAAGAGATATTCTGTGATATTCAAAATATCAAAAGTGATATTCTTAATATAACGAGTGATATTCCGTGATATTTTGAATATCACAGGTGATTTTCTGAATATCACATGCAATATTCTTTGATTTTCTGAATATCACAAGTGATATTCTGTGATATTCAGAATATCACAAATGATATTTTGATTACTACATTTTCGTCAATTTTCATACGTTTTCGTCCGTTTTCTTATGTTTTCATTCGTTTTCTTACGTTTTCTTTCGTTTTTGTCCATTTTTCATACATTTTCGTCCTTTTCATATGTGTCTTTACGTTTTCATACGTTTCATCCGTTTTCATTCATTTTCGTCTGTTTTTAAATGCTTTTGGCATTTTTCAGACATTTTCATATGTTTCTGAATATGATAAGAGATATTCTATGATATTCAGAATATCACAAGTGAAATTCTGCGATATGCTGAATACAAGTGATTTTTTGAATATCACATGTGAGATTATTTGATTTTTTGAATATTACAAGTGATAAGAGTACCACGAATATCACAAGTGATTTTCTGAATATCATAAGTGATTTTCAACTAATGTTTTGTAACATGAAAATCACAAGTGATATTCAAAAACCACAAGTGATAGATATTCAGAAAATCACAAGTGATATTCAGAATATCACATTTGATATTCAGAAAATCACAAGTGATACTCTGAATATCAATTGTGATATAAAAAAACGTATGGAAAACGTAAGAAAATGGATAAAAACATAAGAAAATCGCAAGTGATATTCGTCCGTTTTCATCCGTATTCATACGTTTTTGTCCATTTTCATTCGTTTTAATACGTTTTCATCCATTTTCTTTCGTTTTCGTCCATTTTTCATACGTTTTCGTCTGTTTTGAGACGTGCTTTTATGCTTTCATGCGTTTTTGTCCGCTTTCATACATATTCGTCCGTTTTCTTGCATTTACATCCGTTTTTTCATGCTTTCATCCGTTTTCATACGTTTTCATCCACTTTCGTACGTTTTCGTTCGTTTTCTTATGTTTTCGTTCGTTTTCATACGTTTTGACTGTTTTCATCAGTTTTCTTTCATTTTCATCTATTTTTCATACATTTTTGTCCTTTTTCATATGTGTTTTTTTATGATTTTATACGTTTTCATCCATTTTTATTCATTTTTGTCAATTTTTAAATGCTTTTGGCCATTTTTAAACATTTCATATGTTTCTGAATATCATAAGAGATATTCTGTGATATTCATAATATCCCAAGTGATATTCCGTGATATTCTGAATATCACATGTGATATTCTTTTATTTTTTGAATATCACAAGTGATATTCTGAGTACCACAAACGATATTCTGAATATCATAAGTGATATTCAGAATATCACAAATGATATTCTGAATATCACAAGTGATTTTCAATTAATGTTTTGTAACATGAAAATCACAAGTGATATTCAGGAAACCACAAGTGATAGATATTCAGAAAATCGCAAGTGATATTCAGAATATCACAAGTGATATTCAGAAAATCACAAGTGATACTCTGAATATCAATTGTGATATTCAAAAACATTTAGAAAACGTAAGAAAATGGATGAAAACAGAAGAAAATCACAAGTGATATTCAGAAAGTTGCAAGTGATATTCTGAATATCACAAGTGATATTCTGAATATCACAAGTAATATTCAGAAAATCACAAGTGATATCATGAATATCACTTGTGATATTCAGAAATGTAAGAAACAGATGAAAACGTAAGAAAATGGACGAAAACGTATGAAAACGGACAAAAACGTATGAAAGCGTAAAAGCACGTATGAAAACGGACAAACATATGAAAAATGGATGAAAATAAAGGAAAACAGAGGAAAACAGACAAAAACGCATGAAAAAGATCTAAAACGAGCGAAATTGGACGAAAACATATGAAAATGGGCGAAAATGTAAGAAAACGGATGAAAATGTACGAAAACAGACGAAAATGTATGAAAACGTAAAAACACGTCTAAAAACGGACGAAAACGTATGAAAAATTGATGAAAACGGACGAAAACGTCTTGAAACGAATGAAAACGTATGAAAACGGACGTAGACGGGCAAAAACTTAAGAAAACGGACGAAAACGTATGAAAACAGACAAAAACGTCAAAAAATGGACGAAAACGTAAAAAATGGCCGAAAACATAAAAAACATACGAAAATATATGTAAACAGACAAAAACATATGAAAACGGACGAAAACGAATATAAACGAACGAAAACGGATAAAAACGTATAAAAACGGACGAAAACAGACGGAAACCTTTGAAAAGAAACGAAAATGTAAAAAAAATAAACGAAAATGTTTGAAAACAGACGAAAACGTATGAAAACGGACAAAAACGTATAAAAACGAACGAAAACGTTTGAAAACGGACGAAAACGTTTGAAAGTAGACGAAAGCGTAAAAAAAACGGACGAGAACGTTTGAAAACAGACGAAAACGTTTGAAATCGGAAGGAAAAAAATGTTAATTATTAAAAAAGAATGAATTAGAAGAAAAAAAAAGACAAAAAAAGAAAATAAAAATAAAAATAAAAAAGAAACGTGAATTTTTGGAAAAAAAAATGTGAAACAAAATAGAATTACAAAAAAAACAAAAGAAAAATAGACAAAAAAAAAATTAAATAAAAAATAAGAAAGAAAAAGAGACAAAGAAAATGGGGAAAAAACATGGACTTAAGGTTTCCATATTAAATCTTAAGTTAATCCTCCCCCATTAGATCAAATTATATGGATGGTGAGGATTTGTCCATTGGTATGCACCAAAATAAAGATATGCAATTGAATTTTCCTCTACATGTTAATATATCAAGATTATAAGAGGGTTATAAGTGATTTAAAATTGTTATTTTATGTGGTTGTTATCATGATTTCATGTACACCAATTCATCATTTCCTGCAACTTCTTTATCTTAGCTGAAAACGTAGCATGCATGCCATCTCTTTAATATTATACATACTCCTATAATAGCCAAGACACCACCTGTAAACACACCCTTAAAGTCCTATTCGAATCACTACAGTTTGCAAGATTCAATCGCATGACCCCCTTTTTTTTTTTTTTTTTTTTTTTTTTTTTTTTTTTTTTTTTAATACAAAACAACTCGGCAAAACATTTAGGACATCATAAGACCAAACTGATTCAAGAAGCGTTCATATGGGCCAATTTATACATGTTATTTACTTGGTATTTGGGTCGAATATAATCAGGTTTATGCTTCCTCAAACCCACGTTAACCCTTATAGGATTTTAGGTCGATTATGAGAGCTTGTAATTCGTTATTTTATGTGAACTTTTTTATGGTTTCATGTGCAGTTTTATTCGTATAACATGTTCATCTTTTAGTCGATTCTTATAACAACTGAATCATGAAAACGAACACATATAAGAGATTAAAAGAGAGGTATTGAACAAGGTTGATACTAGTTACCCTTGTGATGGTCGGATGGGAAAAGGGACCAGCGGATCAAAGCTCCAAACCAACCGAAACAAAGCAATACTAAGACCCTTATTCGAACCTGCTACACCACGATCAAAACAGCACTAGGGAACCCCTACTCGCACCTCCTTTTTACCTCTTGAATTTGGAACAGATGGGAGAAATCAAAGCAAGTCGCCAATGTGTTTCTTAAGGTTTTAAGAGTTTGTTATCTTGTATTTTTTTTTTTTTTGAAAGATGTCGTGTGTTTCAATGAGAGAAATATGGAATGAGAGCGTGTATATTGAAGAGGGAAATATTCTGTTGCCGTGATTTATGGGATTGACACTAGACTAATTCGTTTCTTGATATCCTGGATATTTAGGTGGGCTTTGTTTGTTATCTTTTAAGTTATATGCCCAAGTTATGTTCCAAAGTTAAGACAATAAGAATTTGGCCCAATAGATATGAAACATGGTATTCTAGTAGCCTTTGAATTTTTAAAATGTTAAGTGTTTCAATACTTAGAGTTTTAGATTAATATCATGTTCTTATAGCTTTAAGTTAGAGGGGCATTTTAGGTATTTCAAATGTTTTAAATTTTAGGGTTTTACAACTATTTCCCCCTCAAAAAGAATTTTCGTCCGCGAAAATGAAAGAAGGAACAAGGTAACGAAACAAAGCGAAAGCATACCAGACTACAAAGGAAAGTGAGGGTAGCTGGCTCGCATAGACTCCTTGGTCTCCCAAGTTGCCTCACGAGGTGGATGGTTCTTCCAAAGAACTTTAACAAAACGAATAACCTTATTTCTCATGACCCTCTCCTGTCTATCAAGAATGGCTTCCGGTTCTTCCGGAAGTGACATGTCTGGCTGAATCTGATCCAAGGGATATGATACCACATGTAAAGGATGATAGTTGTACCCCCGCAAAAGAGATACGTGGAAAACGTTATGCACATGTGACAGCTGAGGTGAAAGAACCAAACGATAAGACACCTCACCAATACGTTCCAAGATTTCAAAAGGACCAATAAAATGAGGACTCAACTTGCCCTTAATGCCAAAACATCTGACGCCGCGAAAAGGAGATACTTTCAAGAATACTCGATCGCCAACCTGGAACTCTAACTCACGTCTATGTCTGTCGGCGTAACTCTTCTGTCGAGACCTGGCTTCCTTAAGCCTTTCTTTAGCAATATTCACCTTCTCGTTGGTGATTTCAATCATTTCTGGACCCTCAATAATCCGTTCACCCCAAGGTTGTCAGGATCGCGATCCTGATCGTAGGATCGCACGATCCTACGATCCCACACTCAAAAATCGATCAGGATCTTAATGGGATCTTAAATCAGGTAGGATCGTTCAGGATCGTAGGATCGTGGGATCGTTTACGATCCGATCCTGTTGCTAACCCATTTAATTTTACTTTTTTTTTTCCTATGTGAAGCATTTAAGCCCATGTTTGATTCAAAAAGCCCAATCACAATCACTAATTCATTGTTTTTCACATTGACCATTCGGTTTAAAGTGACAGATGCTCATTATAGGAAATTAGCGTTAGCATTGGCTAAATTAAGTACGAAATTATTACGATAATGACTAACAATATTTTCACGACAACTACATGCTACTTTTACTGTTAGCATTAAAAATATGTATTATGAAGTGATGGTCATTCTCATATTGTAACTTTGTGTCGTTTGTTAAGATTAGTAATAGTTTAGTCATTGGGCCTTGGACTTGGTAACCTAATATGTTATTAGTTATGTTTCATAAGCCTTTATAATCCAACCATGTAACCAAGTCCAAGCCCAAGCCCATCAAAGCCTATGTATGGAACTATAAAAGGCACCTTACCTCTCATTTGTAAGGTGTGCTTGTGTGTGTATTGTGTGTGTTTTTAATAAAAGTTCTCTTCATCTCTTATCTCTATTTCATACTAGTTAACGCCACACATACTATACCAAGTCACCATCTTTACTTCATCTTGTTCTTATATTGGTATTAAAGTTGATAGATATAAGGTCCTACAAGTGGTATCAATCGCCTAACAATGATTTAGGAGTGTGTGGAAATCGTTTGTATCAAGTTTTTTGTGTCTAAAGTTGCGCTTTTCATATTTAACGTGTACTTTTCTTGCAAAAAGTCTTGATCTTTACGTGTTTTAGTGTTAAAGTTGTTGTTTTTCATGAAGCTTTAGTGATTCTAAGTGTTTTGGGAAAGATTTGATCATTAGAAACAAGTGAAAAAGGAGTTTTTGGGTGAAAAAATCGTATTTTTGAAGTTTTCTGGTCACTTTACGCGTAACTTGGGTGAATAGTACGAATCTACAGCTGTGAACAGTACTTTCTGTCCTTTTTTACGCATAAACTAAGGTCAAAACCCTTTTCTTACGCGTAACTCCGGTCAAAACCCTGTTTTTACGCGTAAGTTGAAGTCTACGCACAAGATTCTACGCGTAAGTTGAAGTCTACGCATAAATTCTTACGCGTAAGTTTCAGAATTCTACGCATTACTTCATCAAAGGTCTTCTCTTCGTGCTACGGTGACTCAGTACTTCCCTGACTTGGATAAGTTTGTGGAATACTTCGACACGGGATATCTTTCAAGCTTGGATAAGTTTGAGAGATCAATTTGGTTGAAAAAACCTTACGCGTAACAATTCTTACGCATAAACTCTAAGTTTACGCGTAAAATCAAAGTCTACGCATAAACATTATTGTTTACGCATAACTTAGATCTTACGCATAACTTACAGGTTACGCATAACATCTTACGCGTAAGATTATTCAAGGTTTACGCGTAAAATCAAACTTTACGCGTAAGTTTTTTGACTTTTTGACAACCAAACTTCAAACGGCCATAACTTTTGAACCGTAACTCCGTTTTCGACGAATCAGCTGTCAAAACGACCGCGAGACAGAGAAGAAGGACACGTTGAATTAATTTATTCATTCAACCCAAGTTTCGAGGCCTAAAAACGCTCCGAGAAGAAGTTATTGAGGTTTTAAGGTTTCAGATCAAATTTTTCACCATAAAAACTTGCATCAACTTACACTAAACACTACTCCTACTTCGTTGGAACGATCCAAGAATCAACTTTATCAATCTAGACTTCATCAATGGCTACTCAGCAAGATATTCATGCAGCCGGTGCGGAAAACCGACCTCCAATGCTTGAAAAAGGTGGATATCTCCCATGGACAAGCCGCATGCTTCGTTACATCAAAACAAAGCCTGATGGTAAACTAATGATCAACTCCATTACAAATGGTCCATTCAAGCCAAGACAAGTTCAAATTGAAGGTAATCCAAATGCAACACCTCCTACTCAACCATTTGTGCGTGAACAAACAGAAGCAGATTACACAGAGGAAGACAAGAAGCAGATCGCCGCTGATGATATGGCAATGCATTTAATCCAACTTGGATTACCACGGGAGATCTTTGCTGCGGTCGACAGCTGTGAAACTGCTTATGCTATGTGGGAACGTGTTAGAAGGATATGTCATGGAACAGAGATTGGACAACAGGATGTTGAGAACAAACTTCTTACTGAATGGGAGAATTTCACATCCACTAAAGGTGAACAGATTGAATCTTACTACACAAGGTTTTGCACTTTGATGAATGAGTTAATCAGAAACAAGTTGACACCTCGAACAATTGCAACAAACATCAAATTCATCAATAACCTTCCAGAAGAATGGGGTCGTTATGTTACAATTGTAAATCAAACAAAGGATTTACATAAGGTGAATTATGATCAACTCTATGACTTTTTGAAGCAAAACCAAGCTGAGGCTAATGAAGTAAGGAAAGAAAGATTGGCAAAGAATCATGATCCTCTCGCATTAATTGCTACTACACCAACACCAACACCGCTACCAGTGAACACACAACAACCATCATCATCTTCCACTCACAACTACATGCAACCATCATACATTCAACAACCAACACCGGTCTACCAACAACAGTTCTACCCACAGCAACAACAACATGTTATTCCACAACAGCAATACCAACAATTCCAAGAACCAGAATTCACTGAAAATGATGAAGCTACTGCAGCATTGACCCAAGCATTTGCTTTTCTGTCAAAGGCATTCCAAGGACGCTATTCTACACCAACAAACAACAACCAAAGGATTTCATCGAACACTCGCAATAAGCAGATTGCTCAGCCGAGTTTCAATATGGGCAACGGAGGCCAAATGGTTGGAGTTTATGGGAATCAGCAAGGATATGCAACTGGAATTAACATGGGGAATCAGAATATGCTGAATGCAGGGAATCAGAATGCAGGAAATCAGTATGGTCAGTATGCAGGGAATCAGTTGGGTCAGTTTGTTGGAAATCAGAGGGGTCAGAATGTTGGTAATCAGGCAATGGGTAATCAGAATAGAAATGTTGCAGCTCCAGTAGTTGGGAATTTGGGAAATATGAATCAAGGTAATCCGGTAAAGTGTTTCAACTGCCAGGGTGTAGGTCATATGGCAAGGAACTGTCCTACTAAGCCGAACAAGAAAGACACAGCGTATTTGCAGAAAGCATTACTGTTGGCACAAAAGAATGAGGCAGGGTTTCAGTTGAACGCAGAGGAGAATGATTTTATGGCTCTTATGGATGACATGGAAGATATAGAGGATATCGATGCGAACTGCATATTCATGGCGAATCTTCAGGAAGCTAAGTATGACACGGATTCTGAGACACTTCCTGTTTATGACACCAATGCACCATCTGAGGTACCAAATTTCAACACATGTCACAATAATGATATATTTTATATGTCTCCTCATGAGGAACAGCATTTTGAGAAGCAAGCATCCACTTATGATACATTCCTGGACACGCCAAGTAGTAGCAATACTCCTTCAGCGACTCCAGATGTGAATCATAATGGAGGCTTCGTTTCACCGCATGCTGAGAATGATGAGGAAACACGTGCTTTATTTGAATCATTATTGAATAATTGTCGTATTGAAATTGAGAATGTGAAAAAGGTCAATCGCGATGTTAAGGCCGCGAATGTTAAATTGACCGCTGAGCTTGAGAGTTACAAAGAAAACGTTAAAGCTTTTGAATTTCATAACAAAAGATTGTCTGAATTAGAAACTGGTTATCAAAATTCCGTTTCAAGGGAAAAACAATTGCAACTCAAGTTTGATACACTTGATGTTAATTCTTTCAAGAAGATAAAAGCTTTAAACGCGGAAATTTCTGATTTACAAAACCAACTTTCTAAACAAAAAACAGCTTATACCAATCTTGAAAAAGAAATGGATGAGTTGAAAAAGGACTTTGCAAAGAAAGAAGACAAACTTTTGGCCGAAATCGTAGAGTCAGAACACATGATTGCTCATTTAGAAGAATTGGTGGTTAAGTCGGGTCAGTCAAGTCAAACAATGAAAATGATTTCAAATCAAACTAATCCGGTTTACCATACGAAACAGAATGTTTTGTATAATGGTAATGTGATTTACACTAAACATGATCCTCCCGTCGTTCGGGATTCTGTGCAAACGATAGAACATGTCGAAGAGAGCATCTCTAAAATGAAACAAAAGGATTTGAAACCCATTGATTACAACAAATTGAACAAACTTTCGGGAATTACTTTTGTTCCACAAAAAGAACCATCTGTGTTTTCCATAAAACGACCATTCTCAAAAATGTTTTCTAAGAAAGTAATTGTTTCCAAATCTCTTTCAAAAATGGAACAAATTTCTTCTACCAACACTTTTAATACAAGTGAGGCTAGAGAAATTTTGGATGACGTTAAAAAGAGAATTCAAGAACTTCAAAATATTGTTGCTTATAAAACTACAATCAATATTAACAACTGGCATTCCAGTTTTCATATTGAGCAGAAAAAAGTTTTTGAAAACGAAATTACTATCCCACTGAATAACATCAGTGCGAGGGTAATCCATTTTGAACAAGCTTTCTTAAAAGAAACGGCTGACTTTGTCAAGGACCACAAATCCCTGGTAAACGAAGCTAATGAATCTCGTGAAAACATGAATGTTTTGGAAAACCTAAATGATTCTCTCTTCGAAGCTGTTATGACCACTGACATTATGTCCATCATTTTACAAACATACTCTGTTCAAGACGATGAAAGACTGAGAGCTGAGACCTCCGCAATTGTTTCAAAATATGAAAATGCTCTTATCAAGATTGAAAAAGAAAATGTGTCATATTTTAAACAACTTGATCGAAAAAAGGAAGAATGCAAGTATGACAAACTGTCGTATGAGCGTGCCTTAAAGAACATGAAAGAGCAAAATGATCTTTTGAGGACTCAGCTTGAAAGTCAAAAAGGAAAGGGTGAGGAAACTAAGTTTGCAAAACCATTGACTTCGGAGAAACCAAATGTTTCAAACACGGTTCAAAAACCAAAAATGTCAATTTCACGGTTTGCTCCAAAAGTCGATGAGAAAAAGGATTTGACAAAACCAGTCACTCCAACACCTTTGCCCAAGAAAAGTGAAAATGAAAAGATTGCTGATAAAGGAAAAGCGGTTGTCGAAACACCAAAAGTGATAGCACCTGGCCTTTTTAGGATTAGTCCCACTAATGCGTCTGCCTCCACTTCTAAGACAAATGCGTGCAAAAAGGAAAATTCTAAAGAGTCTAGTGATGCTAAAAAGGACAACAATATAAATCCTAACGCGTGTGCCTTACCTTCTACAGGATTAGAAAGCACCTCTAGGAGCAGCAGACTAAAGCCTAGGAGCAATACAAGGAACAATAGAGTCTCGCCTGTTTCTAAGAGTAGTTGCAAGAATAAAGTTGAAGAAGTAGAAGAACACCCTAGGAATTTATCGCTTTGTAATAAGAGACATGTTTCATCTGAATGTAATGTCACAAGTACTGTTTCTAATGCATGTAATGACTCTGTTTGTTTAATATGCAAGAAATGTTTAATTAATGATGTTCATGATGAATGTGTTTCTAAGAAGGTGAATGTTATGCCTAAACAGAAGTATGTTCCAAAGGGAACTAGTGCCAGATCTAGATCTATAGAAAGATTAGTTGCACGCTTTAGGTCTACCACTAGTAGTCGAATGCCTAGGAACTATCTTAAGTTTTGTATGTGGATTCCGACGGGTAGAGAGTTCACTCTTAAGGAAGGAAAATTAGAAATAACTCAAGCTAAACAAGTAGCAACTGTCTATGAGTGTGATTCTGCTTTTACTCCTAACCCCATGGAACCAAATTCAACACGGTTTCCAAATACAAACTCTTCTGTTCTTGGCAGGTTATCGAAATATGTCTTTGGATCGTCGACTCGGGTTGCTCCAAGCACATGACCGGGAATTTAAAGCTGCTGATCAATTTTGTCTGGAAATTCATGGGAACTGTACACTTTGGAAATGATCATGTAGCAGCTATCCTGGGTTTTGGAGATCTTCAGTTTGGGAATTTTTTGATCACTCGAGTTTACTACGTCGAAGGGTTGGGACACAACTTGTTTTCAGTCGGGCAGTTTTGTGATGCTGATTTAGAAGTTGCATTCAGGAGAAACACCGTTTTTATTAGAAATTTGGTTGGTGATGATCTCTTAACTGGTAATCGTAGTACAAACTTGTATGCTATCGACATCAACCAAATGGCTTCTACATCACCAATTTGTCTTATGACAAGGGCAACCGAAACTAAGTCCTGGCTGTGGCATAGACGTTTATCCCATCTCAATTTCGACACGATCAACAAGTTAGCCAAAGACAACATCGTCACCGGACTTCCTAAGTTCAAATACACCAAGGAACACCTATGTCCATCATGCGAACAAGGAAAAAGCAAAAGAGCATCATATAAACCCAAAACCGTACCTAGTTCGGAAGCAAGGTTACATATGTTGCACATGGACTTATGTGGCCCAATGAGAGTTGAAAGCATCAATGGGAAGAAGTATATTCTTGTTATTGTCGATGATTATTCAAGATATACATGGGTAAAGTTTCTAAGGTCAAAAGACGAAGCACCAGGCATCATCATCACCTTTCTGAAGCGTATTCAAGTTCTACTTCAAGCTCCAGTAAGGATTATAAGAACAGACAATGGCACAGAATTCACAAATCAGGAGTTAAGAACTTACCTTGAAGATGTTGGAATCACACACCAAACATCAGTTGTTAGAACTCCACAGCAGAATGGGGTAGTTGAAAGAAGAAACCGAACTCTTGTGGAAGCTGCTCGCACAATGCTAATTTTTTCTAGTGCACCTCTATTCTTATGGGCTGATGCTGTAGCCACTGCTTGTTTTACTCAAAACCGATCCCTAGTCCATCCGAGATTCAATAAAACCCCATATGAGCTAGTGAACAACCGTAAACCTGACATCTCTTACCTTCACGTGTTTGGCGCTTTGTGCTATCCGACGAATGACAGAGAAGATCTAGGGAAGTTAAAAGCTAAGGGTGATATTGGAATCTTCATTGGATATTCAGAAAACTCGAGGGCATTCAGGGTGTATAATAGAAGAACGAAAAAGATAATGGAGACGATGAATGTGAAGTTTGACGAGATTTCACAAATGGCTTCTGAGAGATACGCTCTAGAACCCGCGCTTAATCCAATGGCTTCTAATCAAAACGGATTAGGACCCGGACCAAACTAGCAGACTTCTGGATACATCAGTTCAGGACTCGTGCCTCAAGGAGCTCAGTCAACAAACATGGATAAACCTTCAGAACAAGAACTGGAAAATTTCTTCGAGCTAATGTTTGATGAATATTATGGTGGAACTTCGACAAATGCATCTAATCAACATTCCGCTGCACCCGCTCAAAACCATCCACCACCACCACCAACACAAGATGCATCTACCACAATCGAAGCTGAAGCACCAACGACCTCAACATCATCAACATCTACTCAAGCAACTCCAGTTATTGAATCTGTTCTACCAAGAGTTGATGAGCAAAATCAAACTACAAATTTTCAAGAAGAACCTACATCTAATTCAAACGATGTTGCGTTAGAAGGAGAAGAAGAAGTATTTGAAAACCCGTTTGCATCAGACTCTGCTGAATCTTCTTCAAGGTTACAAGAACCATCTAACACACATTCGTTCAACCAAAGGTACCCTTCTACGTTTCAATGGACAAAAGACCATCCGTTAGTACATGTTATTGGTGATCCTTCAATGCCAGTTCAGACGAGGAGACAACTTGCCACCGATCTCGAATTGTGCATTTACATTTGCTCAATAAGCACCAAAGTACCTAAGAACATTCGGGAAGCAATGGCAGAAAACCCATGGATTGAAGCGATGCAGGAGGAATTTCTTCAATACCTGTTACATGACAGTTGGGAACTTGTTGAACGACCACTTGATAAACGAGTTCTTGATCTCAAGTGGTTGTGGAAGAACAAACTGGATGAGGAAATGACTGTTATTCGCAACAAAGCTCGTCTCGTGGCTAAAGGTTATCCACAAGAAGAAGGGATAGATTTCGAAGAATCATTCGCGCCTGTAGCTAGACTTGAAGCAGTCCGGATTTTCTTAGCCTATGCCGCTCACAAAAACATCACAGTCTATCAGATGGACATTAAGACAGCTTTCTTGAATGGAACTCTGAAAGAAGAAGTGTATGTGAGTCAGCCAGAGGGATTCGTCGACAAAGATCATCCAGACTACGTCTACAAGCTTAAGAAAGCAATTTATGGTCTAAAACAAGCTCCAAGAGCGTGGTATGACGAACTATCATCTTTCTTGCTTAAAAACAATTTCACAAAAGGAACGGTTGATGACACCTTGTTTATCAAAAAATTCAAAGATGACATTTTGATCGTTCAAATTTACGTGGACGACATTATTTTTGGATCAACCAATCCTAACCATTCAAAACATTTTGAAAATCTCATGAAAAGCAAATTTGAAATGTCCATGATGGGGGAACTAAAATTCTTTCTTGGTTTACAAATCCATCAATCCCCTCGTGGTATTTTTATCAATCAAGCTAAATATACAATAGAGATTTTGAAAAAACATGGTATGGAAAACTGTGATTCTGTTGGTACACCAATGGTCTCTTCACCAAAAATAGGTGCTGATTTGTTTGGGAAACCTATCGATCCGAAGAAATATCGGAGCATGATCGGTTCTCTCATGTACCTGACTGCTAGTCGACCAGATATTCAATTTGCTGTATGTTTATTAGCACGGTTTCAGGCAAAGCCTACCGAACTTCACCTCAAAGAGGTTAAACGGATCTTTCGGTACCTACGAAGCACCATTAACTTGGGACTTTGGTATCCGAAGGATTCGGAGTTTAATCTAACAGCATTTTCAGATGCAGACCATGCTGGTGATCAAGTTACAGCAAAGAGTACATCAGGTGGAGCACAATTCTTGGGTGAAAAGCTTGTAAGCTGGTCGTCAAAGAAACAGGATTGTACTGCACTTTCAACCGCCGAAGCCGAGTATGTGTCTCTATCTGCGTGTTGTGCCCAAGTTCTTTGGATGAGGACACAGCTCACATATTATGGCTTTACTTTTGACAGAATACCTATGTATTGTGACTCAAAAAGTGCCATAGCCATCTCGTGCAATCCCGTACATCACTCTAAGACGAAGCATATCAAAGTCCGCTACCATTTCATCAAAGAACACGTGGAAGAGGGTACTGTTGAATTATTTTTCGTTAAGACTGATTATCAACTCGCCGATCTATTTACTAAAGCGCTTCCAAAAGAAAGGTTTGACTATTTAGTTCGACGAATTGGCATGCGAAGCCTAACTCCTGAGGAGCTAGAACATCTTCTCGAATCTTCTTGAAAAATGTTTTCAAAACCGCTTCGCTGTAAATATTTTTGAAAAAACAAAATACAAAATTTGAAAAACCAACAAAAACAAAATACAAAAATATAAATTTTTTTCAAAAAATACAAAAACAATATAAAATCAAAAAATCCAAAAATATTCTTCTCACGACATGTCTCTCGTATAAATCAATATTCTGTACGTTTCTAGAAATGTCATTCAACAATGATACGGACATGTACAGATGCTTGAGCGGGAGTTTTTTTAAATGTTTTTCTAAAACATGTCGTTTCTCAAAAGTTTCTTCACAATGGCTTTCATATACATCAGTACGAAACCCGGACCCGAAAGATGACTTCTGATTATTTTCAAATCAAGGACTCGTACGTTCAATGACGAACTCTTTTTCAAAAAGTTCGAGTCTAAACAAACGAAAAAGATTTCAAGCATAAACTCGTTTTCAAACAAAATTCTTGAGCACTCTTTCAAGATTGTTCAAAAGATTTCTCATAATCTCTCAAAATTAGTGCTCAAGATAACTCCCTCAAAACCCTTAATTAACTTTAAATATGCTATCATTAAGGGGGAGTACAAAAAGAAAAATGTTCCAAATTCATGCAGAATCTGTCTTTCTCTCCAAAAGCTTTTTCTTAATCTGTTGATATCAAAAATATCACGCTATGCTATTTTTGAGGGGGAGAAGACATGATTAAAATGTGATCAAAGATGTTTAAAGATTGTGGCTGAATCTCAAAAAGAGCTCGACTCAGTAAGTACCAATGAATTGACGAAGCTTAAAATGTCATTAAACGAAAAGACTTGTCCTGGACGGGTAATAATTTCAAGCTAGCCTAACTAGTGATGTAAGCGTGTCTCGAATAGGACTTGTCTGAGTAGAATGTACCGTATCGAGAGACTTTCTTTGGACTTGACCAGGACGGGTAATAATTTCAAGCTAGTCTAACTAGTGATGTAAGCGTGTCTCGAATCGGTCATGTTCGCTGAAAGTGGATCAATTCAAAAAGTGCAAACTCCTCACGCATGTGCAAATTTCTTAAATATTCATGAGCACATGTGAAGGGGGAGTCCTTCAAAAAGAAATGCAAAACTCTCGAAGTGTCAACAATGTGTTTTATTATCATAAACACTTTGAGAGATTTTTTCAATAAACGGTTTCATGGCAATGATAGGATAGTCATGGAGTTATAAGGTGACTAAGGTTAGGAAAACCGTCCTATGATCCGCCAGAGCCGGAGGGATCTACCCAAGGACAATTCCAATAGATTAGAATTAGAAGTCCTTAGGTATGATTGAAAAAAGGAGAAAATAAGAAAGGAGAAAGAAGGGGTTGAAGAATTAAAAGGAAAAGTTATGAAAAAGGGTGAAAAG